>JAWZYV010002231.1:600000-780463 GCA_038373885.1 Cheiracanthium punctorium
TCTCTCTCCTAAACTATTCGATTCATATTTTTTTCGTTTTTCGTTTCAGGAAAATAGATGATATGCGTTATCAGGGTTGAAGTAAAACACTTTATTTTGTGTTTATATGTATATTTTTTCTTTGTTGTACAGCCAGTGTAGCTTGGTAATTGCTTCTTTCCTTGGCAGACTAAAATTATTCAAGACAGCGTCTAACTAAATAAATTGCAGAGGGATATTTTAAGGCATCACTCATTTTAACAAGTTTAATTACACACCTTGGCGCGGTGAAACAATTTTTCCGTCACGAGACATAGCTTTAGGAATGTAGACACCCAAAAGGAATTAACTTTAAAAACTTTCAGAAATAAAAGGACTTTTTAAATTAATGAATTTGCTTTTAACTTAGTTTTTGTGGAGGATTTCATTTTTACTGTGACTTCGAAGCTCATTAAGAATATACATATTTTCATTTTTACTTTATTTTAGTACACAAATAATTTAATATTATTACTTAATTTATATTTGGGAATTAATTTATTTTAGACCGTTATAACATATTTGCTGTAAAGAGTTTAAAAATCTTTTAAATACATCATCTTCAAATTTCATAATCTAAAAAAGGCATATTATAAATCTGAAGCATTACTAACTTGCACGTCTTATCATTTTCTGAAAAGTATACAGCAATCTAGACATATTCTTAAATGTGTCTGATGTTTCTTATATATAATACATTCTTATAATTTAGTTTTTGTGGAGGATTTCTTATTTTACTGTGACTTCTTAGCTCATTAAGTATATATACATTTAAACCTTACTTTATTTTAATAGACAAATAAATTCCAATACACACACACACAACATATATATATATATATATATATATATATAATATATATATATATATATATATGTCCGCGAGAACTCAGGAAATAACTAGTGGACTGTAATGGGCTGGTTCGTTGCTGTTATGAGTGAAACTCACCTCTTTGACAAACTTAACAAATTCTTTATTAACAATAAGTTGAAATGGCAGCGGTTGGTTCGCTGCGCATACAAAAAGGCTCGCACATGGAGCTGCTCGAACTCTGAACTACATCTACCGGGATCCGAAAAGGTTTCGGTTCGTACTCGATAACAGTTTTGGCGCTGGGTGCGCCCTCTTACAACAAATCCTCAAGTACGGAGGAAACACTCCCCCGGGGATTGAAATACAAATTTCAATACTCTGAATATAGTATATGAATAATTAATATATATGTAATATGTATAAAATACAACCATAACACATCCGAATACAAAATGAAACACTATAACACACTATAAACTAGAAATATTTACATTAATTTCAAGAGAAAGGAACTTTGCTTATTTATTCGATTGGCAACACACAAATATCGCGAACATTTCTTTTGAGGATACGTCCGTCTGGCAAACGTAAATTGACAACCCGAATAATATTGTCTTTACCCTTAAAGACTTCAATTATTCTTCCAACTAGCCACTTAGTTGACGGTAAATTCTCCTGCCTTATCAAAACCAAAGTTCCTTCCTTTACATCATTTTTTTTAAATCTCCATTTGGAGCGTTCCTGGAGATTATTTAGATAATCTCGCTTCCATAATGTCCATATACGTTGTGAAAATTTCGCAATCTTTTGCCATTTTGATAGTCTGTTTTCTGGTACATCAAGCCACGGTTGATCAGGCACAGATGTTATTGGCCTACCTATTAGGAAATGGCCAGGCGTTAGTATTTCAAAATCGTCAACTTCTGGTGACATCGGAGTAAGCGGGCGGGAATTTAAGACTCCCTCAATCTCTGCTAATATAGTTAAAAATTCTTCCAAGGTTAAACTTCGATTACCAATCACACGCTTCAGGTGGAACTTAAATGACTTTACTCCCGCTTCCCAAATGCCACCAAAATTTGGCGACTTTGGGGGAATAAATTCCCACTCAATGCCTTCTTGAGCTAAAAAGTTGCTCAATTTCTCATCTGGGGCGCTCACTCTTTTAAGAAGGGTTTTTAGCTCTAAGTTAGCTCCAATGAAGGTCTTGGAGTTATCTGACATTAATTTGACACATTTACCTCTTCTACTAAAAAAACGTTTCAAGCTCGCAATAAAGGCTTGAGTTGTCAAATCGGATACAAAGTCTAGATGTATGGCCTTTGTACATAGGCACACATACACTACTACATAAATTTTATTGAAAACACCCTTCCGTTGATTTTTAAATTTAACAAAAAATGGACCGCAGTAGTCAACTCCTGTTTTAGAGAACGGAAAACTTCGATTGACGCGTTCTCTTGGCAGATCGCCCATTATTTGAGATGTGACTACAGGTCTGTTTTTAAAGCAGATAACACAGTCGTGTACTATTCTGCGACAGTTATTCCGACCATTAAGGGGCCAGAACTTCTGCCTAACGTGAAACAGCAAAGCTTGTGGGCCTAAATGAAAGTATTTCAAGTGGAAGTATTTTAAAATGATCTTAGTTAATTGATGATCCTTAGGTAAGACCATTGGAAATTTTGAAGAATAGGGCAAATCCGATTGAGATAAACGCCCTCCAACTCTTATTATTTTCTCCTCATCCAAAAAGACATTTAGGGATGCGAGTCTGCTCTTACCTGGGACAGGATCACCCTTTTCCAGGCATGTGATTTCTTCCTTAAATGCATCCTGTTGAGCAGAGCGAATAAAAAATGTTTCTACTGACCTGAACTCAGAACTTCTTAAAGGCCCACTTCTCTTATCCTGGGGATGTTTACAATTAAAAATAAACCTAAAAATAAAACTGCATACACGAATTAATTTCACATATTCATTAGATATGTTAAGAATGTAATTAAACACAGATGCATCATTTCTAACTGTTAATGAAGTTAAATCATCAGTGAATGATGAGTCAGTACTACAGTTTTTTCTAAGTTCACATTCATACAGTTTCTGATCGGGAACCACAACACCTTCACTCCTTGGAATGTAATCTTTACTTAGGAAATTTGATCCGTTCCACCACTTGGAATTTCCTACAAGATTTTCACAACTGATACCTCGTGTGAGAAGATCGGCTGGATTCTCTGGACCTGGACAATGAAACCAGTTGGACGGATCTGTTAGAGTTTGGATTTCCTTGACGCGGTTCGCAACGAAGGGTTTCCACTTGCTGGCTGAACCTTTGATCCAAAACAGTGTAATTTGTGAGTCAGTGTAAAGGTTCATGGAAGTCGGTCCCTTTCGGTGCAACACTTGGTATACCTCCTTAGCCAGACGTGCAGCCAATAATGCGCCCATTAATTCTAGGCGTGGGAGAGACACCTTTTTCAGGGGTGCCACTCTAGATTTGGCAGTTACCAAATTTAGTGATGATCCATGCACTGTAGTTACTTGTAAATACACGGCAGCGCCGAAGGCTTTGGGACTAGAATCAGCAAATATATGTAAAGTCAGTTCCTTGTTGCAGTTATCTGAAGCCTTAAAAGGGGTTCGTGGTATTCGTAGTTTGGTTAGCTGTGGAAGTTCGGAAACCCACTGTTCCCAAATCTTTAAAATGTCGGTAGGCAAGTCATTATCCCAAGACAACTTCCTAATCCATAATTCTTGAAAGAGGCATTTCAATCTGATCGTAAAAGGCGATATGAGACCAAGAGGGTCGAAAATTCTTCCTGCTGCTTGCAATATGCCACGTTTTGTATTTTTTGCATTACTTAAAAATTTTAACAAATTATCAATGTCCATCACAAGAAAATCCAGTTCAGGTTGCCACGATAATCCTAAGACTTTGTGCAATTGGTTTTCGGTTTCATTCGAGGATTGAGGTAAGATACTAAATCCTAGATTTTCCCATGTTTTCATAAGTGATTCGTCATTAGAAACCCACTTTCTTAAATTCATGCTAGCTTTCGACATTATTTTGTGAGAGTCTTGTGAAATAATCAACGCATCTTCGATTGTGTCAGCACCGGTGACAAGATCGTCGACATAAATAAAGTTATTAAGCACCTCTGTTGCTACAGGGTATTCTCTCTGAAATTTAGAAACGTGCTCCTTGATGGTAGCCGAGAGTAAAAAGGGACTTGCGTTCAACCCGAATGTCAAGCGTTGAAATCTGTACACAAGAGTACTGAGATTGTCATTATTTGCAGGATTATTGTTTATGAAAAGAAATCTTAAAGCGTCTCTGTCCTTTTCATTTATAGAAATCTGAAGAAATGCCTTCTCAATATCTGCCAACATGGCGATTTTATTGAAACGGAAATGCATTAATAAATGAAAAATATTCGGATTTAAATTACTTCCTGCATCTAAACAATCATTAAGAGACAACTGTTTATCTTCATGGGAGCTGGCATCGAATACGATGCGACTTTTTGTGTATATGCTATCCTGTTTCATCACCGTATGATGTGGTAAATAGAATACAGGTCTATCAAGTGGCTTTTCCAAAGTAAGAACAACTTCGATTATGTTTTTATCTAAATACTCATCTAATATTTCTCTATACTGATCAAAGAGATTATTGTCGCGTCTCATTCTTTTAACGAGAGCCTTAAGTCGCCTTTCCGCGATATCCAAATTATCTTCTAAAACTGTCCAATCCCGTATCCAAGGGAGACCAATTTCATATCTGTTATCCTTATATGCCAAAGTTTCACGGAACCTATCTAAAGCCTGAACGTTGTCAACACTGTTGGGATCATCCCTTATTCCTAAATTTTCAAGTTCCCAGAACGCCTTTAAATCAAATTCACATTGATTTTCCAACAAATGACATTTAGGAGTTGTGGGACCTAGATTGTTCAACATTCCCGTAACCACCCAACCTAAATGAGTATTCTGCAAAATGACCGAACTATCGTTAACTCTAATCTGACCATTCAATAGCAATTCGTAAAACACATCTCCACCTAACAAAATTTGAACCCGCTGGGGCTTATAAAATTCAGGGTTAGCATACGTCAAGTTCTGCGGCAAACGCAGATTAGAAATGTCAATCGGTCTAGAAGGGGTTAAGTCTGTGATTTTTGGCACGACTAACATATTTATTGTTTTTCGAAAATCTCCCTCCTTATTAGAGATCTCCACCTGAATTCCCTTCTTAACCCTGAAAGTAGAGCTATTCAATCCCGTGATTAATGAATTAACATTATAGTTTCTTAAACCTAAAACCTCATTCGTTTCGTAACTTGCTAGAGAAACTTCGCTGCCGCTGTCTAATAGCGCATAGAAGGGTAAAAAATACCCACTTATCCCTCTAATATAAACTATCGCTGTAGTCAGTAATGCATTCGAACATGCAGAAAACATATTGCTTGTTAACTGATAACAGTTTGATGACAGAGTGGTTGACCTACTTTCTTGCTGGGGCCCCCCGCTGCGAGCATGGGTTGGAGATTCGACGCCAGTGGTCTGCAAACCGTTACTTTTTTTCTCTTCTCGTCCTGACAAATTTGCATTGGAAGGGGCAATACTTTCTTTTTCAACTCGTGGATTTGCAGCTGTCGATTTATTGCAAATTGTGCTGTGGTGATTTGAAAAACATTGTTTACATTTGTTATTTAATTTCGGGCAAGAGGCGACCTTATGGGTTCCTAAGCAATTCCAGCAAAGTTGAAATCTACGAACACAATTTAGCCTATCTGGTAAAGATAAATCTAGATAACGTTTACATTTGAAAAGAAAATGGGGCAGATTACATATAGGACAGAGCGCCTTTTCATTTTGCAAAACAAAACTTTTTTGCTTCGAAAAATATTCTTGTTTGGGTTTTGGTACTAGAACACTACGTAATGGAACATTGTCCAGAGCTTGGCTTCGCCTTAATAAAAAATCTATGAAGTTATCCCAGTTAGGTATTTCATTACAGTCTAGTGTCATTTCATAACTCTTCCTAGATTCTTCGTCGATTTTCTGAAGCACAATATTCATTAAGATGGCTTCTGATAAACTATTGTTTTCTAGACCTAGTTGTTTTAATGCTCTTAAATGACTGAGTAAATTGTCTACTAAATTTCTTATTTCTTTGGCACTTTCAATTTTGATTTTACTAAGATTTAGAAGCTCCGATACATGACCGTTTACTATTAAGCGTTTATTTTCGTATCTCTTTTTTAGTGCTTCGAGTAAGGATGAATATGAGTCATCTATGTTTTGCAACTGTTTTGCAGGACCTGTAAGAGCCGACTGCAAATAATAAAGCTTCTGTGCTTCCGTTAAGTCCTTATTTTCATCAATGAGAGTCGTAAATTGCGATTTAAAATTCATCCACTCTGTATAGCGCCCAGAAAATTGGGGTAATGCTATAGAGGGTAACTTGATTTTTGTACAATTTGAACTATTATTTTCATCAGTAACCGCATGATTATTCAATAGAGCAGAACTAGGATTTAATAAATCAAGTAATCTTACCTCAATTGCCTCTAGTTGGTCTTCAATTTCGTTAATGGAATTCTCGAACTGGTCGAGCTCTTTATCATCTATAGTTGAAAAGCATTCGTTACGCAGCTCATCTATTTTCTTCTTCAGGCCTTGCGCCGTATTAAACTTGAGTTCAACTTCTCGTTGCGACATCTTTTCGCCATCTAATGCATTCAGTATTTTGGTTAATTGTCCCTTAATACTGCCTCTCTTCCTGCTAAGAACAACTGTTGGGCTTAGCTTGGACATCTTGGTGCTAAACTGTCGTAATCTTTCGTACTAATCGAAACTAACAGCTCTCCTGCGAAGTACGGACCACAAAATGTCCGCGAGAACTCAGGAAATAACTAGTGGACTGTAATGGGCTGGTTCGTTGCTGTTATGAGTGAAACTCACCTCTTTGACAAACTTAACAAATTCTTTATTAACAATAAGTTGAAATGGCAGCGGTTGGTTCGCTGCGCATACAAAAAGGCTCGCACATGGAGCTGCTCGAACTCTGAACTACATCTACCGGGATCCGAAAAGGTTTCGGTTCGTACTCGATAACAGTTTTGGCGCTGGGTGCGCCCTCTTACAACAAATCCTCAAGTACGGAGGAAACAATATATATATGCGTGATGTATTTTAACTGATTATTCGAACATTTACTATGAGAACTTGTTTAGTATACTGAGTGAAATTTTCACAAAATATCAGGGCCTCTAATGGACGGGTAAACCCAAGGACATTGCCGTTTCATTTTGTTAAATATTTTAATTACTATGTATAGATTAATTTGTCATTTAAGTCACTTCACCGATCGAAACACGGCACAAATTTTAAAAGGCATGTATTTAAATATAATGTGCGAAACGAAATTTTGAAAATCACATTTAAGTACCGAGTCGCCCGGGTTGTGTAATAAACAGCGAGCCAGTCTACCCACGTGTTTGGGTTCGATCCCCGGCAGGGATTGGGTGTAATGTAGTCCGTCCCTTCATAGGAGGCAACCCTAGTACACGTATTAGGTGCCTCCATTATCGAGAGATCAGGAATTTTGGGAGGGGCCAATCCGTACAAAAGGAAAATAAAAAAGATAAGTTAAGATAAGTGGGGAAAAAAAATCTTAGTTTCGACAGAATAATGGAATTTTGCTTAATACAGAAAAATTATACAGATGTTTCAAAACGTATTGAGCTATTAATGTGTTTTATTATTTTTATTTAGAGCCTAATGCCTCGACCGACATTATCAGTGTTGACCAATCTGAGTAGTATTGAGCATTTCGTTAGAGTGATAAGTAAGTACAGACAAATAACCTCTTTAATATTCCTTCCCTGCCCTTATCAAATACTTCACTGGAAGTATTTGCTGAAACATCAGTTGCAATCACAAACTAACTGTCTAAAAACGTTCTGAAAAAAAGAGAGGAGTTGGCAATTTAACACAAGTCATATACTGACGCATTTTTGTAGAGGTAGAAAAAAATATTTTAATATGCAGTACATTAACTACACACACAAAACTCGAGAAAAAAATCATATAAATGTATAGACCAAAAAGTAAACCAGAAGACATCATATAAACAAAATTTTAAACATTGCATTCAGAAAGTTTATTTAATCCTTATCTATTAGCCGAGTGCTTATAAAATTAAAGGATGGGCAGGTGAATTTTAAATCTTATACCGAAAACCCTTTTAAAGAGATAGAAAAATAATTTTGAATTTTAAAAACCAATGCATGAACTTAACTCAGAAAACTGAGACAAAAGTAGTCAAACATATTTCCAAAACATAAAGTCAAAACTAAAGCTGATAAACAACAAAAAAACATCACACTCAGAAAGTTTATTTGGTCATCATCTATTAGCCGACTGTTTATTGATAAAATTAAATTAATTATGTAATACATTTAAATTAATTAAATAATAGGAACAGAAAAATATTTTTTCTTCTATTTTCAGTATGGAATCTTTTAAAGAAGAGATACATGAGAAAATAAGCTATTAAGAATTAGCTTCTCCGCAGAAAATAAGCTTTGAGAATCTCTATATTTTAAAAGCTTATTTATATATTGTAGCAATTGTTTGGAAATATTGTTCTAACACAAAATACAGTAAAAAGACATAAACTGCAATTAATTTCTTTTAAATAAGTTAAGGTTATGAAACGTACAGGTAGTGAAAGTGTCAAATGGTTAAACAAAGAATAACACTGAATTTGTTATTCAGTTTTAGTAATTGACTGATCAGTTATCAGTTCATAGTTTTGATTGATTCCAGTTATTCAATACTATCCCTAATTTGAATATTTTGGGAAAATGCTAATTATTATTTTTACTATCATTACCTCTGCAAAGTAGGGGAAAAATTAGATCTCAAAATACATTATTTTATTTGATATTTTACCATATTTTCACTATTCCATATATTTCTATGTATTTTAACGTATTATATGCGAGAAAAAATAGAACCGAATGCAGGCTAGATAAATGAGAATACGTAAGAAAAAAAAACACTTATGTGACTTTTTATTTGCTTTTCATTTACTGTCGCAAAATGAAATGCGAGGTAGGTTGATACATCAGAACTTTAATCTAAGTTTCTTATTATATATCATATTCTTTAAATTGGAATCTGACTTTTTATTTTGTTCCAGTTTCACGGATAGTAAAAAGAAATTTTCTAGACATAGTATATAAAATTCCAAGCAATAATGCGTTTGACTCTGAGACATAAATATAAAATTTTTATATAGGCATTCATGTTTGACTAGAAACTTTAAAAATAAATTCAAGATACGTTAAAAAATATGTACCTATTAAGTGCATTGTATATTTCTGTCCGTTTTTGAAGTTACAGGAAAGAGCGTATTTTTCATACAATCAATAATATTTACTGTATAGTAAAATTCATTACCGTGATCCCCTGTCCGTGCGATTTTTACCTTTTCATAGACGTATTATTTTTTATCTATGGATTACATTTTCATATTCGTAGCTTATTTTACTAAACACATCAAAACTTATGTTTGAGAAAATTTTAAAATTTATACTTAAAATATTTTTTTCAAATATCATACTCACAGTGAGGGAAAAAAAAACTCTTTTAAATAAGGATTTGATAAAACAGACAATTCAAAAAACCTTGATTTCACAAAGAGACTGAACAACATTTTTACTAATTTATACATCCAATAGTTCTGCTTTCAAAAAATCTCGAATTTGATAAAATATATGAGGGAGAACTAATCTTACGGGACAAACATTATACAGTTTACAGCTGCACTTTATGTTTGTAAAATGGTGTGGAATGAGGAAATCACGTGCCCTTCAGGTTTATGTATATGCCATAGCGGTTCTTGATCGGCATATTCGGCGGCGTTCTCTTTGCTAATAGGATCACGCCGGTTTTAGCCCTGTCTTTCGCTTTCACAGAATACAGGTTATGATGCATGCAACATTAATCTCAGGGGGTTGAATTTGTTCATGTTGGGCCCTGATGTCATTAGAAGTTTTCGGCCGCAGATGCCATTTTCTGTACTACGGTTAAATGACGGGTTATTTGGACTATTGGGTTGTTCGGAAAGTAATTTCGTATATTTTTAAGAGAGTTAAAGACAATTTTCTTAAAGTGAATAAATATTTTAATGATTTACGAGCTGCAGTATCAGTCTTTGACGGGTTAGTATGTAATGGAAATTTAAAAAATAATCCTAAATTTGCGACAGCATTGTAGGAATACAAAGAATGGAATTAGCGTAGTGGCAATAATATAGAAAGCAAGGTTATAACTTCTGTATATTGTTGTAAGATTATAGGTTACATAGTGACAGTGCTGAGTAAAATATTTTAAGAAGATTTATATATAATTTAATAGTGGAATATTTAAAAATTATTTTAACCCGTAAGCACGCGCGCTGGGGTAAATTTCACCCCAGCGACATTTTTTCATTGTAAAATGTGAGAAATTTTTTGAGAACAAGTTTGCCCCGTCTTGTACCTTTCAAGGTCAAGGTCTAGTTGGGGTGGGTAAAAAAATGCAGTTTCTTTGTTACCCGGAAGGGAAGAAAATTCCACTTTGGGATTAAATACTCCCGCGCGACTAACAACGTTTCATTACGTTGTTAACGTAAACTAAATATAAACTAAATGTAAATTAGATGTAAATGGATGTTACACTACTGGTATGTACTGACAAAAGGCTATTAGGTGTAATTAATATCATATTAATAAAGTAATTAGTGTTTTCAGGTATAAAGCATATCCTATGAAATTTTCTTCTCAGAAAGCATGATATTTAAAGGAACAGCTAGAAAAATTCTAAATAAATAGAAAAGCACGATTTTCTACCATGAAACGTAATAGAACTGATGTATTTTACGTTATAAGTCTACAAATTTATTTTTCAAACGTTTTTAGTCAAAAATATAAAGAAGACAAAATGGGGTAAGATTTACCCCACGCGAGTGCCTAAGTTACAAAAGTAGACGCGCCTGCTTACGGGTTAAAATCACTATTGTGTGATTTTAGTACACTTTAGTGACTAGTGATTGAAATACGGATACACTTTAAAAACTGGTAATATTGTCAGCATCATTCGTCTACAAATGAATGAGATGAAGTCCAAGAAACAGTAATATCTGCAGTACAGAGAACTCGCGATTTTCCGACTGTTGATTTAGTGACCGATTTAACGATCCTCAGATGAAGTCCTGGCCGCTTTCCAATCTCTTTTATAAACTTTCGATTTAGCATCCTATTAACCGTGGTCCCTTGAAGGTCATGAAATCGCGAGTCAACTCTATTTTTATTAGTATATTTGATTGCTCCAATCGAGATAAAATGTTTTCCTTCATTTGTTCTCCTTTACTTTTAGCCATATTTTTACCTTGCTTACTCTAACTTTCTGACCCCAGACTATGAAAATACTATTATAGAATAAATATCCCCATATTTCTGAAAAATATATGCAAAAATAGAATCTTCCAGAAAAAAGAGCGGACTGGACAGTGCAATTAGTAATAAATTCCTCTGTGTTCATTACCAAAACACTTCGGTAATGTAAAAACAGACTTATCCCATAGGAAAAATTTAAAAATAAAGATGAAAATAAATTTAAAAGAGAAAAAAGAAAAAAAAAGCAATCTGATATTCTTCCAGCTTTTATTTACGCACTCGGCCGGAAGAATTTTAGTTTTTTTTTTTCAATCAATTCTGCCATATAGAAGAAAATGATAACTGTAAGTGCTCATATAGATTCCTGTTCGCATCATTTTGTTGCTGAAAATTGCATCTATTAGTATTTCGCCCCTAGTGGTGAAATGTTTTGGATGAGTGCGTATTGGAAAATCTACAGTATCCATTTCAGTTATGAAATCGGATCGTTGATCGGATTTTAATTCTATGTTAAAATCTCTTACTAAAACAGTCTTACAATGATCCTCCTTCAGTAACGTTTCGAATAGAGCGTCTAATTTATCTTCATAAGAAATTCGAGGACTAG
The DNA here is from genome assembly GCA_038373885.1 of Cheiracanthium punctorium. NCBI lineage: Eukaryota > Metazoa > Arthropoda > Arachnida > Araneae > Cheiracanthiidae > Cheiracanthium > Cheiracanthium punctorium. The sequence continues at coordinate 611,894 of JAWZYV010002231.1, forward strand.
CGTATGTAACTGCAAATCTCACTTTATCTTGAATATACGCAATGACCATTTGAACACCATTGATCTGGCTCGTGTAGGCACGAGTAAAGTGTTTCATATTCTTTTTATAAAGTGATTTTTATAAACTTTTCCTCCATAAAAATCATAGCTCCAGAGGGCTTTCTGTTTTGGAAACCACTGTCTATCCGTTCGACCAAAGTGAATCCTGGTATTTGAAAATCATCTGAAGGGGTAGTCCATGTTTCCGTTAGCAATATCAAATCACTCTGCAGAAAACATGAATCAAACGGAAAAGTGACCACGGCGCGCCGCGTAGACAAAAATCCCGTGCTTGAAAGAAATAGCACCCGAGTGCTAAAAAATCGGATTGCTAGTGGTATACGAAAAACATTTAATAAACTTTTAGAGATCGTTTTTGGGAATATAGCAATATCTTTTTTTTAATGTAAAAAGTTCCACTTAAAAACGCGTAACGTGTACACGCGCTCGCCGTCCTCTCCTGCAAAATGATTCTCGTCACGTAAACACGTTCGCCGTCTTTAGCAAGGAATTTCCGGTGAACGCGTATACACATCGCCCGTCCGCGAAGGGATAGTTACCTTATTAAATAAACTGTATTCCTAAAACCAGATAATTCGCTTCTTTTCGGACTCTCATACACAAAGTAAGATTATACCAGAATTTTTAAGCTCCATAGATATTAAGAAAAAAGTTATGAATTAATGGGAGTAATTTTCTATCCTGTTTCCCTAAATAAAAACTATGAAGTCTCCACTTTGAAATTCCATCATGGGATGAAAGATTACCCATTTTCTTGCGTGTAATTGCATTGCTTAAAGATTATGTAATTAATCTGGTTAATAAGAGAGCTGTCTTTGATGAAACCTACTAATCTGAAGAATTTTAGTAATTACCCCGTTTCTAAAGCTTATGAATATTTCAAAGAAATGTTAATAGTATAGGATCACTATTTTCCCTGTTCTGATTATTAAAGTGCCGCTGAAGAAAATGCATTGTGAATAAAGCACTTTCTAAAGAAGTATACCATAAAAATTTTTACATATTTTTAATGTGATTTCTGGAAACATTTGTTCATTTTAATAGCAATTTTTACAACATTTCTTACATACGTTCGATAAGTGTTATGTAACACAACTATTTGTGCATTGTAATAGTTATAACATATTCTTTACGTACGTTTCTTAAATGTAATGTTCTGAAATACGAGGCGTATCCAGAAAGTAAGTTCAGTTTTGAAAAAAAAAGTAAAAAAATATTTTTTCAAGTAAATTTTATTTTTACATGAAAGTGCATACCTCAAACTATTTTTTTTCATAGTTTTCGCCAATATTCAACCACTTGTCGTTGCGGGTTACCAGATTTTCTATACCTTCTCCATAGAAACATCCTGCCAGCGATGATAACCATGACTCCACAGTATTTTCCACCTCATTGTCGGATCCAAAGCGCTTGCCACCTAGCTCTTGCTTCATGTGCAGGAACAAGTGATAGTCGGACGGCGCCAAGCGGTAGTCGGACGATCTGGGCTGTATGGCGGGTGATCGAACTGCTCCGAACGAACTGTCGCATGATCGTTTGAGTGCCATTGGCAGTATGGCAGAGCCTTGCCATGGAGAAGCATAATTCCTTTACTTGGCATTCCCCTCCGTTTCTTTTGAATTTCATGCCGTAGTTTTCTTAAAGTCGTGGTTATTGTCATTGGCGGGAAGTTTCTATGAAGAAGGTATAGAAAAGCTGGTAACCCGCTACGACAAGTGTTTGAACATTCGCGTAAAGTACATAGAAAAATAGTTTAATTTTTGCTCTTTCATGTAAAAACAAAATTGGCTTGAAAAAAAAAAAATACTAATTTTGTTTTGTTTTTTCAAAACGGAACTTACTTTCTGGATACCCCTCGTATATAGCATATGTGCACAATTATTTTTACAGTATTTGCATACATTTGTTGAACAACAAACCATTCGGGGAAAATATGGGGAGTTATTGTCATATAAGAGATGATCCACATTTTCCGGGAAAAAAAAAATATAAATATAAAGGTGACATAGGAATTTTGATATACGTTCGGATATAAAATTTACAACATTTAAAAAATGCTGAAAATAAAGACATGATACATTTTGTTTAATTGCCGATTTCACAGATTGGAGTACATACTCTACTTGTAAGTATTTACTAAGAAAAAGCAATTTTAATGTACAGAGAATTTACTTAAATGCTTCTGATATTCTATATTCCTTTAAAACCAGCTGTTTTGATGAGTGCAATTTCGAATTTATCATGACTTTACAAATTGTAATCAAAGCTACAATATTTGTACTAAAACCACATTCTTAAGAAAAAGTTCATAATCTATGTTTTTGGTGGTAGCAAATGTCCACCCTTCTTCAGCTGTAAAAAGGTCTAACTTCCATACAGGCAGGAAAGTTGCTGAAATAAGAGCCATCAAAAGACAAAGAAGATTTTAGTACTCAAGTGACTTAAACCTTGAGCCGATTTCACAGATTGGAGTACATACTCTACTTGTAAGTATAATCGGAGACTGCGTCTTTAATCGCGGACAAAGAAATTACCAATACTATTCTAGAGGGTAGATGTGCCGATTTGCGCACAGATAGAAGAAAAAATTACTTGAAAGTTTGATAAGCAGTAATTGTTACTTTAATTTTTTATTATATCTATTTATTTATTATTATAAAAATATTTAATTCAAAGTGTAATTATTTAATAAAGTCTGAAATGCTGAAAATAAAAAACAAAAGTGCTTTTAAAGAACATTTTAATGAAATCTGCGGCATCTCTCTGCAGTTATTTCAAATACTTGAATCTTTCATCATTTTAAAATCTCAAATTTCATAACTTTGTGCTTCTCCCAATTTAAATTCACACACCTCTGTTTAAAAATTTAGAAAAAATAAATTGAATTAGTGAACTGAAAAATAAAGCCCCCCCCCCTCTAGATACGCATGTTGACTGTAGATTTTAATACACGTTTGTACATTATAATTCGTAGATGTAGGCATTTAAATAGTGGGTGATGCAGCACAGGGTTGTCATAGAAATAATTCCCCTCTCTACAAACCTCTACCCGTCGTTTCCTTCAGCCAATAGCAAGAGATTTAAGATAACAGCTATTCAGAAGTATCAGCTCGAGAATGGGATTGCTTAAAACATTTGAGCTCTCACGGTCACGGTTGAGGTTACAATGAAAATAATTCGAACCTTTCCGATGACAACATCCACTTTTTGTCCTGCAAAAGCTCATCAGCGCATTGTAAACCCATATGTTTCCTTGGAACGGTACCCGTATGACGAAAATTGACGGCGCAAAGCATCTGCAAGGACCATTTTAACGAACCAAAAGTAGTCAGAGAGAGAAGATTGAAATTGTTTCGGTTGTGGAATTAAAAGTGTTGCAGTTCCCTATTCTTAGTTTTATATTTTTACTGTCTATTCCAGTGAATGAATGTGAACTGCGTCACTGCACTTTCTCTCTGTGCCCACGTTAGTTCTTTACAATCTCTTTGCAAATTTTTTCCGTTGTCAGTTTTCGCCATACCCATATTGTTCGAAGGCTATTTATGGTTCTTTAATGCACTGATCAACTTTATCAGAAAAAGTGGCGCCAGTGTAAACTTTCGAAATATTCTCACTGAAAGCTCTGCTGTTTTATACAATGTCGATCTCGCACGCATACCTCTGATTAACTATATCTAAAACTAGAAGTCAAAGACTGTTCAACATTTTACGCATAACGTATTTCTTATTAAAAATTAAACTCTAATTAAGAAAGCCATTTCTACTAATCAAAGATTTTTTTTCGATAAAAATATATTATTTCCTAGGTAAAGAGATTCAAAAATGAACACATTTTAATTACGTATTTTAATTGTTTTCGATTATTCATTATTCCGCCTCATATGCATATGTTAAATGGCATAAAATTTCTTCCAATTCTAACAATGAGTTCAAAACTCAAAATCAATTACTAACTGTTTTTTTTTGAAGGATTAATTTAAAAACGTCACATTAAGTTTCATTCAAAAAACTCTAATTCATTTATCGCATCTTTATAAGACTTCTTTATTTCAAAGGGAAAAGATTTGCAGTGACCACTTGTGTGATATATTTAAACTTTTCTTTTTCAATTACCATTGATCACAACTAAGAATGATAGTGCTGGTTATTTTGAAATATATATATATATATAGTAAAATTCAAAGCCAGTTGTAGAAGCAAATACAACGGGCGCTAGAAAAAACATTTGAAGAAAATATGTCTACACTCAATATAGTTCATCTTTGTCCACCGAAAATAAATAACTTCATAATCAATTTTTATTATAGACTCAAATCGAATTTCATGCTCTTCTGGAAATCCGATAAAAAAATTCGCATTCGAACGATTTCGTTTTGGGCAAACAGACCTTCTTATGTCAATGCTTCATGCAGACGACATGCATAATAAAAAGTTAAACTGTGTTATCTGGAAAATCTCTTTAAAACGAACAGAAATCCTAATTTTCCCTTCAAAGCCTGACCGTGCGGTCAAATATGACGTCATTATTATTGGCAGAGCCTAATTTTGCCACGCAGATGAATACCTTTTTTTTTTTTTTTTTTTTTTTTTTTTTTTTTTTTTTTTTACTGTCGGAAATAAAATGGATCTGAAAATAGCAAAAATTCGCTTTAAAACTAGGGAATTTTCAGATTTTTAAAGTTTCGCAGATTGTTTTCTATATTTTTATACATAATTATGAAACATTTCAAGAGGATCGTACAAGCAATGTAGATGTCATTACGCTTTTTCAGCTTTTTAATCTTTTTGAACTTTTTAAATCTTATTGGAGTAATGGCGGTAAAAGATTTATCTTGAAGTGATTTCCCGAAATTGTTAGAGTGTGGGTCAGTGAGTCAGCGATCAGTGTAACACTATAGTAGGGTTTCACCTAGATTGATTAGCAGAATGGTCTTAGGTCCGTTCACATATCGATGATTTTTTTTTTCCGCTCAATCCTACATTTTTGTCTACGCATTTTTTCCTAAGCATTTTTGTCTACCCATTTTTGTCTACGCGATCTTGTAGACAGGTTATGTTGATATGAACTTTTCAAATGTGTTTGCCAGATAACGTGGATGGGGGGTTAATAAAGTGTTGAAAGTTGCACAAGGTTTGCAATTTTTGATAATGGATCGCTAATCTTGTAAAATAGTTTTATTAGGATATTTTAATATAGATTTTAATTCCGAAGACGCGTATTATAGAACAGAGAAGACAAATACGGTGCACTCATAGATTATGATGCACTTTCCAAATGGTATTTATAAAGGTGAAGTATAGTTTGACTATGCCTGGCGAAAATTGTTAAACAGTTTTGGTAGGTGATTTTAATATAGATTTGTATTCCAAAGAAATGTTTTATGGAACAAGGAAGGAAAACACGGCACACACATGGATTACGATGTTCATTTATAACACTATTTAAAATGGTAGAAGATAGTTCGAATATGCTTGGCGAAGGTTGTAAAATAGTTTTAGTAGGTAGATTTCGGTACCGAAGTTGTGTTTTATGGAAAAAGAAAGAGTGGATTTCTATTTTAACGCCTCCACTCTCACCAACCTTAAAAATCTCCGCACTTTGATAATCTTTGCAGTCATGGGTCTCTAGGAGTTATACACAAGTTTCAACGTTTCCAAAAGAACTAGGGCGACCTTGATAACTGCGTATTTTTAATTATAACCACCATGGTTAGAGTCAGGACATTAAAGTATGAATCAACCCATGAAAAACAAACAAGGCACACTCATGGATTATGATGCACATTCGAAACAATAGAAACTATATTCAAAACGGCGAAGTACAGTAGGAATATACTTGGCGAAGATTGTAACATAGTTTTAGTAGGCGATTCAAAGGTGGAGTTGGATTCCAACTATGGGTTTTATGAAACAAGGAAGAAAAATACGGCACACTGATGAATAATGATACATTTTCTAACTTAATGGATTAAGGAAGAAAAATAGGGACTACACATAAATTATGATACGCTTTTAATCTATAGCACTTTATTGCGTATTTAAAATCTGAAAGTGTTTCAGATTTTATTACTTTTTTATTTATTTTATTTTTTTATGACCACCCAGTAAGCCACATGCGAAGTGCTTTCCCAGACAGCACAGGAAATTTACATCAAACTTGCAGTAAGCTTGATTTATCAAGCCAATAAACGTGAATTAAGTTTGAAAATTTCACGTGTGTAAGCTTAATGCAAGCTTGAATCAAGTGTTCAAGTTTACACTTGCCCAACTTGCATTAAGCTTGACATAGCAAGCTTGAATCAAGCTTGACATAGCAAGCTTAATTCAAACTTATTTTTTTTCTGAATACAGGGTGCGCCGGTCGGCGAACCCGCCCCATATATTTTATTTTTCCACACATTTTCCCCTCTACGCTGAAACGTCAAGTTATTTTAATCTGTTTCCGTCTAGCGTCCGCTATCGATCTCGGGCTCTCAGGTGTGGAAGCCAGCGTCCTAACCACCGTGCCAATTTCGTCACGCGGTGACATGATTAAAGTTTGAAGGGACTGTTACGGTTGTCACGTCGTTTTTTGGCGAGATTGATCCGTATTGGCGGATGCCGAACTGCTTCTTTTATTTTTCAATGGGATGAATCAAAATTAAAATAATGTTATGTGTGATTTATAGACTCTACTAATAGGGAAATAAGCATAATATAAACTTAATAGCAGCACGCGTTTTAAAACTTTCAATATCGCAACACTCATGTTGGGCAGTATTGTCCAAAATCGAGACAAACGACTGGTTTTGAAATCAATTTTGTAGTATATTTGTATTTTATTCTGAGGAATTTCAATATTTGGAAATATAGAATCTTTTTTAGTTTTTAATTCTATGGCCAAGTACATTTATGACTGATGGTAAATTATCTATTATGTGGATGTGGCTTTCCAAATCAAGCAGTAAGCAAGTTGTATTCAAGCTTGACAGTTCAAATGACTTAAATTCGGCTGAAAAATATTTGCTGACTCATTTTTTGTAATCTCCAAGCTTGCTGCAAGCTTAAAATGAATTGTACTGTCAAGCTTATATTAATACATGAATTTCAAGCTTGCTTTAAGGTTATGTGCTGTCTGGGTCATAGATTGATATTTTATAGCCCCATCCATAATTCAATTGTTCTCTTTTATAACCATAAAAACATTACATTAAAATAGAGGGTGGTTATAATTAAACTTCCCCTACAAGCATTATTCTGCAGCTATAACCGGGGAAGCGATTGTTACCAAACATGGCTTATGGACTGCAAAGGAGATTCCCTGAGGGGAAGTTTTTAGAACATTTAGCTAAAAAAATTTCCACTGAATGGCATTTTGCATGGTGAAATCAACTCAAATATTACCCAAATTAGTGAAAAAATGCCCTAAAACTATTGAATAAATGTTAAATTGTTTTTTGTATGTATCGAATTAACCATTTCCATAATTAAATTTGCCGTTTTTCATGCAAAACGTCTCCTGGTAGACATTTTTGGAACTAATTTTATTTTTAATTTCCTTGAGCTTATATCATGTATAGCCAATATAGTGTACCAATTTTAGTTCCAATCCGTTCGCTCGTCTTAGCTATAGAGCACTATTAATAAAGCAAGTTTAATTATAGCCATGTGTGTAAACTACGCCAGTAGAGCACAGTTAAATTCCGGTTCCTTATTTACTATGCCCGCAATTTGCGAATTTACACATATCGGACAAAATTTGCGCTCAAGCGAAGGAAGAAGGGAAGAGAAATATGCATCACATTTTCAAATAATTAATTCCACTTTTAGTGCAATGTGTAACCAAAAGTTCCTCTAGTTTGCGCCTATGCGAGATCTAGCTTGAACCTTTATTGAATTACCCTACGCTCATTGAAAAGTTCGCTATTTAATGAAATATTACACTGATCTGTGAACTATGATGAAAATATTTGTGGGACGAGCTTATGAATATTTTATTAGTAAGTGCGTTTCTCGAAATATTCAGCATTTTCTGAGTATATTAAATATGCAAGAGAAAAACAGAAATACTTTTGAAGTTGCATATTTGCAAATATCCTCTCTTGCCTTCAACAGGGAACGCATTAAGTAAATATGCTTCCTTCCCACGTTACTAAAAGTTTTTGATATGTATTTCCAGTATCCCCGTTTCATAAATACATTGCTTAAAATATAAAACGTCTTATTAACATTTCCTTTCTCCAGGGAAAATATATTTCTAATTATTAAACTTTAAATTTTTGATTTCAAAAACTGTAAATGTAGTGCGATTATTATTGTGCTTCAAAAAATATAAGCCTTCTCTGTTCAACAGTAGTCTCAGTCTCCAGCAAGGCTCCAACTACAATTATTCATGCAAGACGTAATACATTTGTATACAAAAGAGATTGTAGAAGGGGCAAATACAATAGATAGAAATTCCAGGATGGATCAGATACTCTTTGGTTTAAATTTCCTCACCAGCTGATAGCTTCAATATCTATGAACATATTAAAATTTATTGATACATATGTCCGAACATAAAATCGCATAGGAATCAAATACTCTCAATGCATATATAAATGGAAACTTATTGTACTCATAAATGGCGTTTTGAGAGAGTAGTATATGTTAAAATAATGTTTTTCACTGTAATCGCAAATATTTTAACTGACCCTTATACGTAATTTACGATACAATTCCAGAAAAAATTACTCTTTTAAAGGCTTCATAGCAGAAAAGAATCATAGTAAAAGATTTTAAATTATAATATTAAGAAAATAGAAACATGTTTAGAGTTCTGAGTTGTTTTTATCATATGTGCACTGAAAAAAAAAATGTTTTATTGAATCAACAAAAGTATTGTTAAATCAACATATTTATCTAGTTTAAATAGCGCCAACGAAATTTCTGTTAAATTACAAAATAATTTTGTTAAAATTATTTGGCTATTTCAACAAAACATTTCGTCAGTTTGACCAAAGGATTTTGATAATTTAATCGAATTACTTTTTTTAAGTCGTTTATTTGGAACAGAATATTTTTGTTAGTATGTTCATGACTCATTTAACAAAATTATTTTGTTGATTTAAATTTATTTTTTTTAAAGCACAGATTATTTTTCGAAAGTTTTGGAAGTAAAACCAATTAATTATACATTTATCACAATTTACATTTTTATTTTAGTACTTTAATATATCTACAAGTTTAATTTTATCAAGTTCAACATCATGCTTTTTTTCCCTCTGCATAAGACAAACTTATTCAGGCAATCAGATTATTCAATATTTCATGATTATTATTATTTTTAATTATGTAGTCATATTCAAAATAATTTGATGCCAAAATTTTTGTGAATATTTACCACTTAAACATGAAAACAAAAAATATTTATCGGTAAAAGGAGAGTTTCTCGTGAGGAGTCGAAATAAACGTTAGCTGTAAATATAAGTAGGCAGAAAGACAAATAATCGATGATTTAATTACTTTAAATGAGATAAACATTGTTTATTTATGCTGAATACATAACTAGATAAATTTAGCAAGGTAAAAATATTTTGAAAGAATATGAAAACTGTATAGTATGTTGAGATTAAAGTTACTTAAGTACATTCCGTATATATTTAGTATTTAATACTAATTACAATCACAACGAATCTCAAAAATATTTTATTCATGGGAAAACACGAACTAAGGTCTACGTTGGTTAAGCAGAAGTAGCATTTTTTGGGAGAAGCATGCAAACAAATTTGATCTAAAATCAATATAAAAATAAAACAGATCACTCGGGATAAGCGCAAAACAAGTCAAATGTATATTAATCCAAGCATTACAGCTGTGCATTTTTAAATCAAATAAGCATTTCGTTATCTGAGTTATCAATTTTGAATATATGTTTATTTTATTTTATCTCTAAGACGGATATGATTCTGGCGCTTAATTTTGCGTGACAAATCTAATGTTGGGTTGTTTTAAACTATGTAGATACAGATAAAAGGATTAAAACAAAAATGTAAATTTTAATGAAATAATCAGACTTACTTCAGAAACATTCGGTTAATTCAGTAAACCCCCAATTGATTAGCATACCTTGTATTTGTTGTTGTTGTTTTGCTCTGGGGTATCCAGATTAATTCAGGCGAACGACTTTTTTACTCCTGGATAACCGTGGTGTGGTAGAATCAGCCATCTTGAATTTTAGTCAAGAGTACTGAGGATACAAAACACAAATCGGGGTCGGAACGATCCCCGAGAAAAGACACAAGGGCTTAAAAGCGAAGAGTGTCTTGGATGAAGGAGTTTCATACAAAACATAGTTCAACGTATCCAAAAAATGGACTTTTCTATCTGTTTTTTAAAAAATCTGATCTTTCGTCTACCGCCCATTGATCCACGTGTAAATTGATTTTTGAAAGATTTTCATTGGTCCTAATTTTAACCAAACCATTTTGTTAATTTAAAAAGGCATTTCGTTAAATCGATTTGGTTGAATCAAACAAACTTTTGTCAAATCAACAGAACAAAACTACCAAACTTTTTAACGAAATAAAATTTGTTATATTCAACAAAACACTTTTTAGCTTGTGTAATTTTATTTTATGCTTCTCAGTTAAGGCAATGGCTCTATTCTTAGGAATATCAGTGTAAAAAACCAATCTTCCTGATTTTCACTTGGGTTTCCAGTGACCTCTTGGATCATTTAGCTTTGTAATTTCTTTTGGAGAAACTGCTTTCAGTGCACTTGGGACTGCTCCATTAATTGCTTCTGGTGCAATTTGTGCTGAAGATGTTTAGATATTCTCTAGAAAATCTAGACATCTTGGTCTTAACAATTACTTTGAAGATTGCCTTCTGGTCATAAATTAAAATGTCAAGCACACCTTGTTGTTGTAGAAGATAATCGTGCACAGATGCAGGAGCGAAGCCTTTATCTAAAAATTCATTCCGACTAAGTGGATAAGTGCCTGTGCATTTAAATCCTGATTCTGTGTTTTCTTGGCTCATGGTTTTGCAGAATGCGTAGGACAATTGAGGGCAAATATAGGAATCGTGATTGAAGATACAGCATTTTCAGATTTCTCATCGAACTATCATTTACTTAATATAACACTTGAGAACCATTAGTAAATTATTGGAAAGGCCTATAAAATGTAATGAAATACATTGCTTCAAGTGTTGCTTTAAATTCATCAGTTATCTTAGAGTTAAAGCACTCAAGGATTTAAATACATGAATGGGTCATTCAAAATTAAAGCACACCTTTTTTTTAAGTTTACATAAAAAAAGCCAAAATACTTTTGAGGTAATTGAATGCTTATTTGTGAACAGAAATTAAATATCATCAGCTCACTTTTCTTAAATTTTAATAAATATACTTTCAAACATAAACATGTAAATTAAAGAAAATGTCTCCTATATTACCAAATTTTAAATAATCAATCCATTCTTTCAAGTAAAAAAGTACTTTTACCTTTTTAGCTTGTTGATATCAGTATGCTTCTTTTTTCAAACATGATAATTATTTTTATTAATTTATTTTATTGTTATATTGGCATATTATATCCAGTGCGTTACCATATTTGATGTTTCCCAATATTTAACTCAGTATGATTTATCCAAAATATACAATTTCATCATAAAATTTTAGTAAAACCTACCATACAACCGTTCTATTGGATTTATAATTTTTTTTTTATAAAAGCACTTTTTTGGTAGAGATTTAAAAAAAAAATGTTAGTTATACTGGGGACAAAGTAACACAGGAGACAGTGAAATAACAAAGAGGGCAATTGTTTATAAAACAACAAGAATATAAAAAATACCTCAGAAATCAGTTTTTTTTAATTTATTTCTCTCAGACGTCAGCATGTACTCCTAACTAATAGAATATTCGGTCTCCTTTCATTTTAAAACTTGGGTTTAGCTTTGTTACCAATACCGTGGTAACGCAGGGTACAAAATAAAGTCAAAATTCAACCTTGTGTTTGTATTTGCATAGAAATAATATTAAATGGCATTGATTGTTTCATTTCACAGATACTTATAATTTAAAAGTTGATGAATTATAATTGTAATTAATTATCAATAAAAATCAAGAGTAACGCAGGAGACACAGTAAAAGCACACCCTCCTTAAAAAAACAATTATGTTCAAATCAATTCTAAAGTTATCTTTAGACAAAGTGGCTTCTAGTGCTGAATAGCAATACTATAAAGTGTATAGGTGACTACTGTTCTAACTTTCAGAAAATAAAATCTCGTCATAATATAAACAAAAAAGTAAGAATAACGCAGGGGACAAATATTGGTGGATAGAATCATTTTTATTATAACATGAAAACTAGAAAAGGGTGCTATGAAAACAGTTAGGAGTAATCTTAATAATACAAGAAATCTGAAATTTAGTAATTATGTCAGAATAGTAATATATCTGCAGTATCTTATTTGTTGTTCAAATTTCAGTTTGGATCAAATTTATGAGAAATATAAAATCAGAAAGTGTTGGGACATAAAACAGTACTTTACCTTTGGAATGATCCAAATATGGGGTAGAAAAGTAAATTAAAATTAACCATGTTTCATTATATTCAATACACTGAATGTTCTAATTTGTGTAAAAACTTATTATCATACATACTACTCTGCAAATTTAGAATTCACTTTATTCCGCATATTTCTTGTAATAATCATGCTTTTGTTTCAGTAAAAATGTCTGTTCTAGCTTGGAATATCAATTGGGATAGGTAGTCGTATCGTGACAACCTACCCCATACCCCAGCAGCTTGTGAAAACCAACCGCCGTTAAAATGCCTGCTTATATTTATTGCATAAGCCTAATAAACACTGCTTGTGTTCCTGGAAAACAGTGTAATATTTACAAAATATATAACTAAAAAAGCAATATATAAATATTCGTTGGAATTCCTCAAAAAATGCTGAAAATAAAAATGAACATTTTTGCATAAATACATGCCAATTTAAAATATCGCCTACCTTTAAAACGCATCTTCGTTGTTTTGATACTAAGATTAAGATTTCGATTCTGTAGAATGAATGATGTCAACTTTAGACATTATTTATCAATGTATATCGGTAAAAAAAAGTGTGACAACCTACTCTTGTGACAAGCTACCCCTTTTTATATTATTTACTGTAAAAGTTTTGTTTTAAAGTAGTTCTACCTGAAACGCCACATCTCTAAACTCTTATTTATATGGTAATACTACTGCATTTTAACACTTACAGATATTTTTTTATAAATTTCATTCACAAATTTTAATCATATATATTTAAAGGCAAAAAAAAAGTATTTTAATAATTAAAAATAAATTTTGGAGTGCTGTTCACGCCTTATATAACTTTTGATTTAAAAAGGAGTTTATTTTCTTATAGAATAAATATTTATTTTTTCAGCTATCTCTCACAGCCTTATAATAATAGGCAAAACTGAAAGAACTCTTTGATAGAATACTATTTATTTTTCATTTACCATTTGGAACGAATTGGTGGGTTATCAAGATTACCCTTTTCTTCTTTTATCGTTTCTTTTATTTATTTCTGTGAAAAGGACACTCTTCTTATCGTACCACTTTTTTTCTTCAGGGTCCTTTGAAGGCGAGAAGTCTTTCATGATATGAAGCTAGATATTCAGGGACAATGTTTGAACTGTTTTATTTTTAGTTTCCTCTAAAACGCTTTTTAAGGGATACAGCGCGCATTTTCTATTGAGTATAGAAGCATAAATCCGTATTTGAGTTCAATATTATATTGTTAGAAATTCATTTTAAAAACGTATTCGAATGTTTTGATGCAATTTACAGGGTGTTGCCAAATTCCGTTGACAAATTCAGAAAGGTGACAGTGCTCATCAAAAGGAAGAAAAAATAAAACATGTGGTACCCAAATATCGCTTGGAAGTGCGAAACGTTGAGTGCAAAAGAAGAACAAAACTATTTAGAAAAACATTTATTCGACATAAAGCAGAGTTAAAATACAAACCATTTAGAAAAATCAAATATCAGATCGATAACGATGAGATTATCTTTCATAAATATAAGTGAAAACGTGTACTTTTAAAATTTCAATAGCATAAATCTGCTGATAGAACTTTCAAAAACTTTTATAACGGTAGTTATACAAGTTTATTGTCACAGTGTATAGTAGTGTATAATAAAATTATAAAAGTTAAATACAACAATATAATGCGTTATGTAATAAGTTATTTTACTTCTTCCAAAGATCAGTAAAACGAAATGAAATAAATTGATGCTAAATCATAAATATTTTTCTCTTACAATCTTATAATACTTATATCTTTGAAGATAGTTACATTGACATATTACATATTTTTTAAAAATTTTATTTTATGTAATTAGACAAAAGGGTACACTGGTATCCAAATTAAGGTTAAAAACATTAAAAAAAAAAGAATTTTTGACATAAAGTTGGCCTAATGATGATGTGTCGCTAGGAAAGTAATTTAGGGAGGAGGGTAAATAAATGGCAAGTCTTGAGTAAGTAAACGGAATTTCTGCACGATAAAAATTTTTTGTTAGCAAATCCGAAAATTTCGGGGAGCATACATTCTAGCATCCCACGCCAGGCTATGCTACATAAATTTAGTATCCTAATACCTCATGCTGTGATGCAATTAAAAACAATATTTGCACAGAAGTTTAATGCAGGCTGATACGCAGAAGTTAAAAACATTGGTCGAAATAGGATATGTGATAAATCGTTATTGCTTCGTATACTAAGAGATGTGACCACCTCGTACAGGTATCAAGCGTCACATCCAACTCTCATACTTCTGATGGGTATGTTGATAAATGTTTGGGGCAGTAATTATCATTCTTCCAAAAGCGATGATTTTAAATCCTGGGGGTTCTTTGTCGACATGCAATCGCTCTTCCTATAGCAGTGGTTCATAATTCAACCTAACCCGCGGACCACTTTTTCACTTCCAATTTAACCCCTGTCTTAAAAGATTTTTTGTGGGGGGAGGGGGCGTGGTAAAATAAAAAAAAAATATTACTAAATATAAAGAATTTTCAAAACGTAATGATAATATGAAAATTTGTAAAAAGATTCTTGAATTGAATTAGAAAGGTACACATTATTTATTTTAAAAGTGGATTAGGAAATTAACTATGAGTGTTAATGAATTATAAGCGTCTATTTCTGCCCTTACGGAATTAATATGATTTATTAACTCCTGATTTATTAACTTCTTTGACTAGCTGTGGGAATTGGATTCTTCACGTACACAGAATTACTAGAAATTACATCTCGCTGCCCACACCATACGGTGAATACCCTTTTCTATCAGATGATCGTTGACATTGTAAGTTCAGTTTTGGACACTAGTGTATTATTACTCTGAAATGTTTTAATTCTATTGAGTTCTAGGTGACATTACACAAGTTTTATTTTGAAAAGGGGCATATTATTCCGTTTAATGATTATTTTTTTTTTACTAAGCTAAGAGGCATTCATTAAATATAAAGCTAGCTTTACAAGAGACTGGAATGTCTTTAAAAAAGATTCTAAAATACACTATAGATACTGCAGTGAAATAGGTTTAGTTTTACAAGAGTTTTTTTTTTATTATTATTCGATTTAGTTTATTATAGTAATAAAATACTGAAATTATCATTAATCCCGATTTTTCATCATTTGAGCTATTAGAAACTGATTCTTTAATTACATTGACTTAAATCTATGCATACTTCATTGAAAGTTATCAAAATCTCCATTTATCGGTAATAAGGCAAAGCAAAATAATTTTCTGTCAAAAAAACTTACAATGTCAAAAGACATATCACTTTCAGACATTCTTTACCTGAGTTCGGATAGACTTAAGGAAATTTTAATAAAGAAATATATGCACGAATTACTTAACCACGCCTGTTGTTAACCAATGCTTGCTTATATTTTTTGTTCTCCTTGTCAGAATATTTTTTAGCACTTTTTTTCCCGGCTTATTGAATAGGTGCAACATATCCCTTCAATGTACATCTATTTTGTTTTTATGATATCAGCACGAACTAGCTTATCATTAAAAAGCATGTCCGTTTAACGATAAACATATACTATCGTCATTACGAAGCCATGAAGATGTATCTGTTTAATAATGCTATGCTCAATAGCGGGAATCAAGTCTTCTATCATTTAAATCCAATGCGAATTAATTTATCAAACACACTGCGCGAATTATAAATAAAAGAAATTGCACCAAAGAATCAGTTAATTTATATAAACTTTTTATCTATTTTATAATTATTAAAAATATAGATTTGAAAAATATACATTTAATATATTTCAGATAGAAATTATTTTAAAAGAAATATAAAATTTTACTCCTGCTTTTGCTTATGCATCTTTTAAGCCAACACAGTAAGCTCATTTTTACGTATTTTTTAATAAAAATGGATATGTATCCTGAATTTTTTTCAAGATAAATCAATAGCGAAACGCCGAAAAGAGTCACTTGTATAATTTTTTTTTCACAGAAAATAAGAAGTTTTATTTTCTTGAATGGAATTAAATTTTACAATTCAAAGCATATAAATATATTTTTAGATTATTTTTAATAAAATAAATACCATACGTATGAAGTTTCAATCAAATAATAAGAATTGTTTTATGCCTATAAAGAATAAAATTATTTTTACTCTAAGAATGATTAATACATTTGTTGTCATTTATTCATCTATTTATTTAACGTTTAATAAAAAAAATACAATTTTAAACGAGAAAAAAATTACTAGCAACTTAATTACAATTTTATGCACAAACTATTCAGATATAACATTACTCATACGAAGTTTACCAATTGAACCGCCAAAAGTTTATTTATTTTTAATCTATATCCTTCAAACGGCAAAATATAATTAGTTAAAAAATAATGCTATTGATCAATTTTATGTCGTATAGCTGCACAAACTATTTTTTTATTATTTTAATATTTTACCTCGGATTTTTCAGAAATAAATACATTCTTAAATTTGTAAAATAATACCCATGGATTTTTTAAAAAATGTCGTATTTAGAATATTTCTCCTCTGATATTTTAAAATTTTACTAACAAATGGAGAAGATTCCACAGATATGTCTAAAAATGAAAAAAAAAATCTACTCACATTATACGTTAATCAAAAATTAATCAAAATCAAAAAAATTCAATGAAATTAATCAAAATTGATGATATTTCCGCGATACGAACGACACCAGCTATAATATAAACATTTGTGAAATAACAATAACGCATGCGCGAAAATCCACATTAGCAGTTCAGTGACGTCAAATGGAACTAGCATATACGGCGCAGTAACAAGATTACAAAAGAACGATAATTGATACAAAAAAAATGTAAGATATTTCGGACTTTTTTTTCACAGCTTTAAAATATCGAATTTACAATACTTGGTGCATTAATCGCCCATCTAAGAAATGTCATCATGTATTGGGCTAAAGCACTTTTTAGCCCTTTACTGTTTCAACATCGGCTTTTGTGATGATATCCTAACCTAAGTAAATTTAATGACAAAGACTGTTAAAATAAAGAAACATAATTAGAAATAATTCGAGATATTTAATCAACACTGCACTGAGTATAAATAACAATAAGGTATGCGGCGGCGAAGCTAGCCGCCTCTGCAGCTAGTATTTTTAAATTATTCTATACGGTATATTTGATTTTCTTTATAAATTAGATATTATGCGTTTCTATTTTTTAAACATGGTTTATAAATAAAAATTTTACTTGCTCTTAAAAGTAAATATACAATAATTTATATTTTATAATTTGCAAATGACGTTTTGTATCTATTGTTCTGCTTCAGTGCATTAAATATGTCGATAATTTAAACTATTATTTCCGAATTTTCTTTTTAAATCTTAAACAAATATTTTATTTTGCGTAATTCCTCACTATTAATGCATTCAAGTATAACATTAAAATGGTAACTAATTAACTTTGTCTTACATTTTGGTCTCGAAGTAATTTGTAAGTTTTAATTCCAAAATTTGAAATTTCACTAAGAAGTATTTAATTAGAAACAATAGAATTTTTAAGATAGTCTAAGCAAATAAAGTTAATTAACTTTTCCTCAGGTAGTAAGAATATGTTAGATCTTACACATGATCGGTCCGCAAAGATGCATCCTTTCCTGTGGAAATAAAATTACATTCCTAAGTTATTAATGATTTTCAAATATTCAAATGTATGTATCAGAATGAATTAATATTAATGTTAAAACGTAAGCATGGCTAATAACATTTAATCTTTTATATGGACTCTCCCATCATTTTAAAACTGACAAACTTTTCGTTCAAGTTAATTGTGAAACAACAAAATTATCTCTTAATTGCTCTAAATTTTAAATAATTAAAAATCGATAAAAATCCATTTAATCGTAGCATATTCTATATAAACGTGAGCTAAGATTTAAAGATTTGAAGTACCGAAAACTGATAAATCAGTTTACCGTAATCTAATGGGGAAAATTCGATCGTAATTGGAGGTCAATCTGTAAATAAATGTTTAAATTAGTAATTGTTGAAAATATTCTAATAACACCTGCACGGAGAACGTGATTAAAGTTGTTTAATTATTTCTAACGTATTAAAGAAAAATTTTAATAATCATTGGTTTGCTTTTCTTTTCTTCTTTTTTTTAATATTCTTAAGATACAAAAAAATGTGTTAGCTGCTTTAAATTCAGAGGGTTTATAAAAAGAAACATGTCATTTATAACTTGATCTTTAAAATAAGCTAGCGAGATGCATATGTGTAAAAATAACATACGTGTATACTGCAATAAGTAGTCTGGACTTCTTAAGAAAATTATTCACATAAACAAAAAAGTAAATGTTCTTCAGTACGTAAACTCAAATCTCTGAAAGATCTTTACCAATTATTCAGAAATGGTGATACAACGTTTCAGTCGTATACACGCGTGTTTTTATATGCCTCTTATATAGGTGTGACACCCGGGACGGTAAAAACATATTTTATTGGTGTTATTACCACGAAAACGTCTGTAGGATTTGGATTCGGCAGTTTCCCATTTTCCTTAATCTTCTTTTTTTGTGTGTTTCAGTGGGGATGTAAGGGTATCGATAAGGGTAAATAGTGGTGTGGGCTTTAAGAGCTGTACTTTTGGTATGATAATCTACCACTCTACATACATAAAAATTAAAATTTCCGTTTGCTCATACCTTAAATTTTAAAAGTCCTTCACGAATTGCTTTACTGCCGTTACTTTCGAGTTCTATGGGATTTCAATCTGATCTGATCCTATCCTATCCCTTGTTTTTCGTTTATCTTATTTGTCAGTGCACTTGATGGAATAGAGCTCTTTCTCTTTCATTTAACCAGACTGAGGTACAGCAGTACATGCTCGGGTACAACTAGTCATGAAATAAAAATGTAACATTTTCTAGTAGCCGGACAAATTGATATCATACACGAATCTTCATTTCGATCTTCATTTCAATCTTCATTCACACTCGAATCTTCATTTTCATCATTACGCATGGGAAAATACCGAAAAACACGGTAAAGCCGCTACTTTGGTGCCATATATTGAGCATAATGCTAAATTACGTCATCGACGTACTTAAAATTGCTATTATTATTACTTCATATTATTATTACTAGCAGCTAAAGCCCTTTGTGGGGGCGATTACAACTGGCCCTACGAAATAAAATATTTAAAAAAAAGGAAAGATGATTCAGAATAGCGTCTTATGCGGGGGGGGGGGGATTACGGGTCACTGTTTCCTGGGCAGATAATGGTCACTCACTGTATAGCATTATTATTATTATTATTATTATTATTATTATTATTATTTTACAAAGCAACTAAACTATGCCAAGTCATGATTAAACATTCTAGTTTCTTTTATGAAGTTCAAAAACAATGTAACTATAAAGAAAATAAGAGAAAAAAAAGACTTTTACACTACTATAGAAACATCTTCAAAAAAGATTGTCTCTGAAAATCATGAATTTTATTGTTGCAATTTTTTACTTGGAGATGGTCAAAGCTTTTCATGCGTACATATATATTTCTTCCTTATCTTTAAAATTAATTTTAACGTATGTCGATTTACACCCCAGTTTACTGGGGTAATTTTTGGTTAGTGATATATATATATATTTTAATTTTAGGTGTATTTTTTATTTATTTTTGTATAAATGATATTATT
Organism: Cheiracanthium punctorium; assembly: GCA_038373885.1. NCBI lineage: Eukaryota > Metazoa > Arthropoda > Arachnida > Araneae > Cheiracanthiidae > Cheiracanthium > Cheiracanthium punctorium. The sequence continues at coordinate 632,163 of JAWZYV010002231.1, forward strand.
ATTTACTATAACTGTTATACTTTACTGTAATATTATATTATACTTTATCTGAGAGTTAAAACAGTCCCCCAAATGCAAAACAAGCTCATTTGAAACTGTTTAGTGATCTGCCTAAAGTCAATGAAAGTAACATTGAAGACGATGTAATAAAAAAGTTTGTCCCGAAAATGTAGAACAAAAACTGGGGACAAAATTTTAATTTAAACAGTTATTTCTTCCCAATTAAAAAAATCAATCCTGTGTTCTTTATTTTATGAATTTTAATAAGTTGAATAAATTGGACCTAATTTGAAAGGAGCACTGGATTTATAAAATATCCCCAATTTGTGTTTCAGAATTGAGGAAACGACGCTGATATGTCCCCAAATCTTTATTCAAAAATAATGTTATTATTTAAATCATTTTTTTCTTAAATACAAACGATTAGATAATTAAAACTTGTTTGAGTGCTAAATAATAATAACTTCGAATATTATTTATTTTTGATATGCATTTCTATAAAAAGGGGTGACTCACATTTACCCCATATCTTATCCATAATATAAGAAATTCGACGCATAGCTCATCAACTCATTATTTAAATAAAATTAATTATAATTCAATTTCAGTTGAAGTGATTGTTTGAATAGTTTCTAAATTATTTAAGCTTACTTCATGCCAAATTAAATCATTTTATCTTTCATACTTTAGAAAATATTAAGATGTTATTTTTTGACTTATAATTCCCCCATACGACACTATAGTGTCTGCTGACCTGGATTAAGAAAGGTACGCAGGGAGCAGCATATGCCTCATAATCAAAACTAACAAATTTATTCAACCACATAATCACAAAACTCATTAAAACACGAAATCACATAAATCATTCAAACACAGAATCATATAAGGGAAATATATAGTCTAACGGTCTATTGTGAATACATTTAATCTCTGCCCAGTTAATTATAAACTATTTGATATTCTATTTTGGAACATCTTAAATCATGAATCAATATTAAAGATAGGCATGGGGTCTACGGCACTAAAGCTCTCAAAATGGTCACAAAAAATCCGAAACCAAAGGATTGTGTTTACACATGCGCGCTTTCGCGGCTACAGGTGATCTATTGGCGATACAGCATGTAATAAGCTTCGCAGAAATTATGCACGCGAAGGAATCATAATGCAAAATAGCAAGAATTGTAAGAAAATTCCGAATACTTTGGAGTGTCAATAAGCATCAGTGTTTTATTTGTTTTACATTGATGTGTTTTCATTTTCCGAGTCTAAGAATTGTAGAAAATTACTTCAGTTTAATTTGATTGCTGAATTTAACAGCTTAAGCGGCAGCTGTGAATTCCCTTATTACCTAACTATAGTAATGTTAAAAAGAGATTTTGAAATTGAAATTATGAATAGTAATGAATGACAGCAAAACTAATGTTTTCTATCCGCTCAGGTATTAAGAAAGCTGTTTACAGTAGCGTTTTCGATAGTTTCAGTTTCCTATAAATCCGAGTTAGTGAAAAAATGATTTTATCTCACAAATAATGACCATCACATCCAAAACGCGTGAAATATTTCTTTCAAACCATAAAATTCAAATACCTGTCACCAGGTGCGTAGCCAAGTGGGGGCGTTATGGGGGTCATAACCCCCCCACTTGGAAATTTGAGAAATGCCATGAGAAATTTTTTGAGAACCCCCCATGAGAAATTTTTTGCCATACAAAATGTATATTCTTCACTACATTTTCACACACACGTATACATATATATGAGTTGTAGTAGTCGTAACCCCCCCATGAAAAAATTCTAGCTACGCCCCTGCCTGTCACACATCCGGAGGCCTCATTAAAAATCACCCCCTTCGGAAGAAATTAGTGTATTCTTTTTATAGCTGCCCTCACGAACATTTATGTGCAGTGTTGACATGATTCTTTGCGATGGCGCGATATTGCTGCACGGAAACGAGTGAACCCAAACGTGTTAATACGAAAAACAACTGACTATTATTTTCCGATATAATTAACTTGTTGTAACCTTCAGTAATGTAATACTATGTAAGTACATTTTTTATTTAAATATGCACTCGAATTATGAAACCTGCTTTGTTCCCTTTATTTTCTTATTAAATTTTATAACTTCGATATTTGGAATTATCGTTAGTTCGAGGCAAGGCCGAGCCCGTCCACCTCGAAATATCGAGACTCTACTGTAAGTACAATACCAATCGCCTCCCCCTGACCGTCAAAGGTAGCACCATATTTTCCAACTTTCAATGATTGCTTTGAATGTAACTAAGGATAAAGGAAAATACGAGTATACGAGGGAAAGTACGAGACTGCCACCACATAAATGTATGTCTAATTAGAATGTACATACATGACGGCTGTTTTTTTTTATGTGTATGCGTCAGAAACACCTAAATTGCCCCTTGACCTTGGGCTTTATGATGGAAATAAGCAGTCAGCACGGTAGCTAATAATTGAAACATCCCTAAAGCGCAAATTGAGAAACTGATTCTCTTTTGCGAATCCTGCCTTTTCCACTAAAAGGGATATAATAAAATTAAATAAAAAGAACTTCTTAGATTTATATTTTTCATTTTTATGCTTGAATTTCTGTTACACAATATAGTAACGTTGCTCCCCACATCAGTGCGTAAGAGGTGGGTATTTCTTATTCATGAGCTATGTGCTTTTTCTTAAGTTTGTAGAATATAATTCTTGTAAAGTAAGATTGTGTAAAAAGATAATTTTAAAAATCTTATTATTTTTCTTCATTCCGCATCTAGAAATGTGTAGCTATTCTATTTTTTTCTAGTTTTAGGTGAAAGAGCATATTAATAAGATTTCGCAAAAAAATAATTTCTTTCATCTGTTACAAGTGAATTACTTTCAAAAACAATCAAAAAGCAGTGTTCTGTTTTTCTTTTTTCTCTTACAGAACATTATGAATTTCTTGATATTAAATTTTGAAATATTTGAGCTCCGCTAGAGTATATGCTCTTGGAAATAACTGAATATTTAAATATGTTAAAAGGATAAAAAATAATCATTTAAAAGTACTATCTCTCACATATTTAACGTTTCTGTTAACATTTCTAATGTCGGTATATACAAAAATGTTTTCAGGTGATAAAATCGTATTAAAATCTCTTTTTTTTTCGTGTACAAGCTGAGTCAGTTCTAAAACAAATTCTTTTACCATAATAATATACTTTTGTGTGACGCTGGATGAAATAAAAACATAAGATCTTCATTTTCAACAGTGATTAAAATTGCAGAGGGTTTTAAAGTTTCATTTTTCGTGCTATCACAGATAAAACTACAACTGAAATAGTATATCAAAAAAACTATCTTAACTAAGAGTTTAACGTGCACATATATCACGTCTCAATCCTTAGCTATATTTTCTGCCAAACCATAATAAATCCATAATAAAATGATAAGTACAAAGTAAAGTTTTTAACTCTATATAGTGTTACAGGAATTCGACAATCAAACACAACTTTTTGTTAGAATAATTGAAGGGTCCACGGGAAGAACAATGAGACTCCAATACAGCTAATTTTCCAAAAAATCGAAAGGCGCACGGGACTTTCCACGTTCTCCCCAGTAAACTGTATCTTTGGGCTATTTTTTCAGTGTATTCTCATCGTTATTTCCCCTTACGGGTTCGGATATTAATAGTGCCACCCATGAACAACAGAATGCAGTAGAAATCTCAACATTGACGAAAAGTGGACTCTCATCGTTCTTCCCGTGGACCCTTCAATTAAAAACAATTGAGTTAACGGTACCATTAGCTGACCATTTAAGGGCGCTGTATATTAGGATAGAACGAAAAAAGGTACTTTTGTCAATCGTTTCGTAATAGTGGGAAAAACTTAAATTTTGCCATCAATACCAAATAGCCGAAACTGGATCTCGATCAAAAATTATCTTCAGTTGCCTGAAACCCCTGAAACATTTGAAATTTTCAAGATTTTGTGGATTTTTGACACTTTTAAAATTTTTAATTTTAAAATCGTAAGAAAATTACTTACGTGCTTCTTTTTAGGCACGCTCATTGTACATAGAAGAGTGAAGAAAAATATTATTATTTGCTAGAGCAGTGATAAAATAACGATGTGAACCGTTGCACACCGTTCAGGCGTTGACATATTGCAGGGAGAAAGTTCGCGGTAATCTTATAGGGCTATCACACTGAGAAAAATCCGACCAACTTTCCTTGCAAATCGAGTTTCCGGCCGATGTCCTCCGCCGTTACCTTGACGACCACGAACTCCAACTTTTTCCTTTCCGAAGGAAAAAATCCGAGTCGGACGAAATTTCGTCCAATCAGAGTACTTCTTCCTGCTACGTCATAAGCAATTTCGAGCAACGGCGACTATGTTCGAAGCTTGGCACCTTGGCTAGATGTCAGAATCACGTGTAAATAAAATTATGGCCGCGTTCAAGTGGACTTTGGAATTAAAAATTGTCACAAATTAGAGATTGCTGCCCATCCGATGCTGCCGAAATTGCTGCCGATCCGATGTAAATATACCAACTCACGATAAGTAAAATAAGAACCTGCACGCAAAATCAGTGATGCGATTACTGTTTGGCGTCGGAGAGAGTTTGTTTACTTTTGCAACCCTTAAAGATAACCACGCCTTGAAGTCCGTCGGAAAAGTTGGTCCAGTGCGAAGTTGCTCTGATTTTCCCTTTAGTGTGATAAGGCCATTAGTTTACCAGCGTCTCTGTTCTTGCTCGTAAGTGTGGTGGAAAAAACCTGGCTCAAGGTTTTTGGGACACTTAACTTTGTCATCAGACAAAGACACCTCGCTTGAAATGAAGCACACGATTATTGAATTATCACAAAAGAAAACAATCGATATATCTAAAATAATAGCGATACCCAGACAGCACAGCAACATTTGTATCAAACTTGCAGTAAGCTTGATTTATCAAGTCAATAAACTTGCATTAAGTTTGATATTTCAACCGTATAATCTTCTTGGAAGTCAACATCAAGTGTTCAAGTTTACTCTTGCCCAACTTGCATTAAGCTTCACATAGGAAGTTTGAATCAAGCTTGATTGAAACTTACTACACTCTAAAAATTTTCCTGAATACATGGAGTGCCGGTGTGCGAACTCGCCAGATGTATTTTATTTTTTAACACATTTTTTCCTCTACGCTGAAACCTCAAGTTATTATGAATCTGCTTCCATCTATCGTCCACGCCTGGGATCGATCTCGGGACCTAAATTCTGGGAAGCAAGTGCCCTAACCACTATGCAAATGTGATGCGAAGTGAAAGGACTAACGTTTGGAATGAGTGTTAAGGATGTCATGAAGTTTTTTGGCGAGATTGATCAGTATTGCCCGATGCCGATCTACATCTTTTATATTTTCATGGGCTAAATCAAAATTGAAATAGTGTTATATGTGATTTATAGACTCTACTAATAGGGAAATAAGCAGCACAAACTTAAACTTAATAGCAGCATAAACTTAAAAGCATAAACTTAAAAGCAGCACACGTTTTAAAACTTTCAATATCGCAACACTCATGTTGGGCAATATTGTCCAAAATCGCGACAATCGACTGATTTTCGCCGACGTCTGATGAGGTTGGCTAATATCTAGGCGATATTGGTCAAAATTGCTGTGCTACTGGGGTAGATTCTTAGAGAGGGTAGATTTCCATAAGCGGAAAATTAAAAAAAATCGTTCACTTAGCACGCTATACTCAAAATTCCGTTTTTTAAATTTCAACAGCAATATATGAGAGAGTCACACGCTCAGATTGCAACAAATTGAGAAATCAACATATTCTCTGGTCAAGACAGCACGAACATAGTACGTCTAGAATGTTCATTTGAAGGTCATGAGAATAACCGGTTTTCTTTATTTATTACTGTTATATTGGGATCGCATGCTTAGTGTAGTAACTTCCTATCTACTTAATTTTACTGCCCTTACCGTTAAATGGCATATGGTAGAATACTGCCGTGTTTTACAGTAGTTTTTACCGTAAAATTGACGGGTATTTTTTAGAGTGAAAGCCATCTAAAAATGTTCAAAATCTACTTTTTCATACACAGAAAACCAATCTGGATTTTAGAATTAGCTTATGAAATGAATTTTGTAGTATATTTGTATTTTATTTTGAATAATTTCAATATTTGGAAATATAGAATCTTTTTTCTTTAATTCTATGGTCAAACACATTTATGATTGATGATAAAGTATTTGTTATGTGGCTTTCCAAATCAAGCAGTAATCAAGTTGTATTCAAGCTTGAAAGCTCAAATGACTTAAACTCGGCGGGAAAATCTTTGCTGACTCATTTCTTTGTAATCTCCAAGCTTGCTGCAAGCTTAAAATGAATTTAACTGTCAAGATTTTATTAATAAGTCAAATTCAAAGAAATGTCAATCTTGATTTAAGCTTATGTGCTGTCTGGGTAGAATGTTATCAAAGTACTAATACTAGTACAGGAACAAAATTAGGGTTAGTTACTATTCTCCAAAATGAATCTGGAAAGCTTCTTCAATGGCTCATTTGTCCTATGCTCTCAAATGAGCTTCCTTCGAGGCATTTGTTCGAGTTTCGGTAAAGAAAAACTATGGGACTTAAGTCATTTTTGGGAGGCATAAACAAATGGCTAGAAACTTGCGCTGATTACAAACCTCGGACGTAACTACCTTCATCAGTTTTCCGAGAGCGTGATTATGACATGGTAATCTCAGAAACGTCACGAGCTGTTGATCATGATTATCCCAAGAGTTACTTTTTATCAAATATATGAAATCCCCGCAGTTAACTGAATATCTGGGAACTTGAATTTTCTGACTTGTGCTAAAAATTTTGTTCTGGCTTTTACAATTTATATTAACCCCAATTCTTGGATGTCCATACATGTATCTGTCAGCTCTCAGCATTGTTAGAAGATTTTCAGGAGTTTCATAGTATCCGTTTCGCTGAATTGTCCGAACGGGGAAGGTACAGTGATAACTTGGAAGGTACAGCCATAGCTTTCGGTACAGCCATCGGTAGCCATCGGTACAGTAGCCATCGGTACAGTAGTACTTGGACCATACAATTTAACCACATATTCTGTTAGAACGCGTAGGTTTACCGACTGTTCGTTATTTTTTATATAAAGTTCAGGAATCCTCTTTGCCACCGTGGGATACCGAGAATGAGAAAGTTTGCTTGGGTTTCAATTAGCAAGATCAGATTAAAGCATACCATTTGAAATTGCGTGAAACATTTCAAGAAGATATTTTTGGTCACTAATTAAGTCATTGAATACAATCAAAATGCTGGGTAGAGACACCTGGATTGGTTGGAATTCCAGTATTGGAAACTTTTCTCAAGTTTCTAGCAGATTGCTGATACCGCCCGAAAATAAGTTAGGTCCCAAAGTTTTCCCTTCCAGAAACTGGAAGAAAAGTCTGAAAGGGAGCTTATTTGAGTATATAAGACAGATGAGTTTTGAAGAGGCCTTCCAAACTCCTACTGGAGATGATTAATTACCCCCCTTTTGTTTCGGTATTAGAATTAGTTCGATTACACCATATCACTATTATTTCAGATATAGCAATTATTTTCTCTTGCAAAAGTTCAATAATTGTGTATTTTCTTTTATTATCTGATATTTATTTAGTGCAGGTGTCTTACTGTAACGTTAAGTGTCCCAAAATCTTTCAGGGAAGTTCTCCCACCACACTTACAAACGGGAACACAGGCGCTGGCGATCGAAGATTACTACGAACTTCCTCCCTGTAATATGCCAACGCCCGAACAGTGAGCAACGGTTCACATTGTTATTTATCACTACTCAAGCAACTAGTAAAAATTTTCCTCATTCTTCTGTTTACAAAGGATACGACTATACGGTAAATAATTTTCATTTATTATAAAATGAAAAATAAAAAGTGTCAAAAATGACAAAAATCGTGAATATTTCGAATGTTTCAGGCTTTTGGAGTACCTGAAGATAACTTTCGATAAATTGTATGCAGTTAACCCCCCCCTTTTTTACATCATGTATACGTACTGAACAAGGAAGTTACGGAGTAGCGGGTCATTTGGACCGCGGACTAAATTTTCTAATTTCTACCCCAGATGTTCTCATTACAAAAACTTTATGGCTAGAAACAGTACTTTCCTTGTAAATAATATTTATTTCTTTAAAATGTCAAGCGCGAAATTAATGAAAGGCGAAAATTTCGGAACCTACAAATAGATATTTTTAATTTGCAGAAAGCCCCTTAAAATCGTGCAAAAAAAAAAGAATTAGCAATATCTCCAGAAATTGATGCAGGAAATATGTGAAAACTTATATTTAGATTAATTTGAAGGTTTTCTTTCGTACAATAATGTCAAAAGAGAGTATTGCCATTGAAAAATTAGAAATTGATGCAGAATCAAAGAGGAAGACGGCCTCTTATACAATTAAATTCATAGGAAATTAAAGTATTAAAACGTTATTTGCAAACGAATGGTATATATAACTTTGCTATACGACAAACGACGGCCAAATAAAGAGGAAGTTGGCTCCCCCCCCCCCGCAGCTGTACATTTCTTCATGTATGCTGCAATCATTCGCTTAGTGATGTATCTTTTGCGACAGACATTGTGAATTGTCACTTCTACTAAATCCTTCATAAAACGCTGATATTTTTCAGTTCGACATTTTGCGTTACATATTTGAAGATTCTTTTTTCACCTTCCTCCTTTACAATTTCATCTTCATTCAAACTGATTTCACAAATGTAACAAACAATTCGGTTAAGATCATTTATCTTTAGAAACGAAATTGTAATACGGAGCACATCAACTAAGTGAGCATTTGGGTTGACTCAATGTATTTGGACATAGGAAAAGTGAGCTCTTCGTGCAAAAGTAGGAGGGATTATTTCCCAAGACGAGGCTACTGGCGAGACGCACGCGTCCCTTGTGCCTCTTCTTTTTCTCGGTTCTTCAATAAATTTCCACGTTTCATCATTGAATCTTTCAATCAACCTTGATAAAAATAAATTTCAAGAAACTCTAATGTGCAGGCTATTCATGCTACAAAAAAGTTGCAGTTATGAAGGTTGTAAGAATTTAATCCTTTTCAAACTTTCCATAAGAAAATTATCACTAAATTCAACCATTTAGGAGATATTTCGAAAAAGCCTCAAACAGTAATAAATTTTCGTGGTTTTATTTGCCCACCAAAAACTCTCCAGTGGTCGGCCATGTTGGGTATTTTTTTCATAAAGGTACTAATATGCGCAAATTAAAAGAAAAAATTCTTCTACCCTACATTTTACAATTTAAAATGCATTTACTGACTGGACTATAAAGGGTTTTCAGTATCAACCTTGAGAGTAGTAAGTCAAAAGATGCCAAGATTATCCCTTTTGTCGATTTATCCTCAAAACTGGAACCAAAAATTAAGTCCCCAAAACTGAAACCAGTTTGGCGATATCTTCTACATTTGACGTCATTTAGACCCTCTCTACTGTTTAATGTAATTAACAGTGTGTACGCGTGTGCGTGTGTGTGTGCTTAGCACATTCTTTAATGCATGTTCAACGATAATTCTTTGCTGAAAGGATCTGTTTCGATTATTTTGTTGTTTTTGTTAGAAAGTGTATTTCTTTAAATGTAGTTCCATATTAATTTGCTCAAATGTTGATGATACAAACGATAAGGAAATAATGGAACTTTTCAATTCGTATGAGCTCATAAACAATACTGGGGCAAGTTTTTAGTATGTTTAAGGCGAAGTCACGAATGAGCTATCTGCCTACTGGGGTGCCTTTACATCTGGAGAAAACAGACCAAAACTCTAGACCGTTAGATCGACAGCTGCATGTTAGGCTAGAACTCTGGACCTTCACAATTTATCCGTCTACCATGCTCAGTGGGATATTCACTCGGGCATGTTGGGGCCTCAATACTCAGGCAAATCCTTCAGGTTATCGGACATACAGCAAGGTGCCATACACAGCGAGATGAAATGTTTCGCGGGACTCGGATAATATACGGCAGTCTGCCAAGGATTATACATAAGAAGGACCTTTTGTCAATCCTGACATCAGAAAAATATTTTTTCCAGGATTTGCGAGCATTTCTCCGAGGTGAACACAAAAATGTAAATTTATTTTAAAAAAAACTAAGCTTCATTATATTAAAACTAGAATCCTAAATGGATTTCACTATGAACTTTTCCAGTGACGGTTGTAATTTTTAAAAATCTGACAAAATAGCTGTGAATTAAATATTTTATCTACAGATATTTTAGTTTGTTGAATCATAGTAAAGTATTTCCCGCAAACTCCCTCTTTTGAATAAAAAAAAACCTTACTTCAATTAGCTTTCAATTAGCTTTTTTATCAGCTTTGTATTTAGTTCCTAGAAATGAAACTGAGGAATTTTCAATCAAAACCACTTTTTTCTTTAATATCGTATTTATATAACTCTAACTTTTTTTGTAAATTCTTTCACATTTCTTTCTAAAACATGATTTATATTTTTATTGTACGCCAAAGACAGTCAGCATATCAAAAATTTCTTTCATGTCTCAGAAGACTGAATTGTCTCAGATAAATTCCAATTTTGTTTGGAAAAATTTTAATAATTAGCATCCGGGGGTTATTTCAACATTTAGAACAGAAAGATTTGTAGAATCAAACTTAGACTCCAAAGAGTCGATTTTATATAAACAGATAAACCCACTTAATAAAATATCGCGGTTAAAGAAGCACACTGCTTATTGTAACAAACTTTCAATGTGCCAAACCGTAATACTTATTGTGGTAGCGAAATACGAAATATGACACTTATTAGAATAAGTCTTCGTGGAAAACTGGATATTTCATTAAGTGGGTGTGACTGTATTATCAAAACAAGCGGTTGAATTGTAACAAACATTTGGAAGTTCAATCTCCAACTTGTTCTAACGAAATCAGAATTAATTCAAGTTTCGTCTTTTAAAATACAGCGTGTTTACGTATAACGAATCCGAACTTTATTTTCACAACCATAATTTATTAATCAGTTTCAAAAAGGAGTGACATTAGATGCAGAGTGAAGACATTAAATATTTTAAGTGGGAATAAAGTGAAAAATCGTACAATCTAAATTTGAATATACCCCTTCTCTCCCTACATTCATATTTAGAAAAATCTTGCCATACCAAAACATCCCAAACAAATTTTAATTATGGTACGACCACTTTATACGAAGAAATCTGAATTCACAACTTTTAAAACATAGTGTGGGGGAGCGTACACAAATTGAGATGGGAATATATTGCATTCTCGGAAGAACGAGTTTTATAGAATACATATGTTTATGACAAAAGTGTCGTTGTTCAAGTAAAACAATCAGTATAGTACTTGCCTAATCACTGCTGTATATATAGAGACAACAAGACTGAGTGTTCAGCCTCAATAGATTTCATGAGGACTATGACTGAGAGTATTTTGGGAGGGAATAGCACCGATGATCTGTCTTGTTAACGGATTCAGTATCCACACCAGTATCCACAGCTATTGATAAGCACAAGCTTGGTTTCAGGAAAATTTTCGAAGAAAAATTGCCTGTTCCTGTATTTTATTTGGATACGCCCCCTGTAAATATGCAAATTATCACGTGCACAAAGCCACGTGCCATGGTACACGCCATGTTTCATATCTCGGTGTATACTGATCATACCAATCTCGAACTTTTTATTATTCCAAAGGAACCTGGAAGCTGTTTACAAATTTTCATTCTGCACTTTCTGAATGCTTACTTTGTTGCTCCAAACTTAGAATATCTTTATTCATCATGTAAGTTTGACCATTTTTGTAACAAGAAATGCGCATCTAGGACTAACGGTTGCGGAAAAAAAAATGGCCAGCCAAATTAAACGGGGAGACTTAACATGAAGACTAAGCTTGGAGACTGCATGTATGCATAAATATACATTAAGGCACACAAGCTTTGAGAAGTATCTTTCGATAGACCTAACATTTTCTGTAAGAAATTTTTTGAATGATAAAAAATAATAATGTGTGGTTTTAACCTTCCTACATTCTATACAACTAATAAAATGTATGACAATCGTTAATGTAGGGAAAAAAAAATATACCAAGCGTGAGTTTCCAAAGTTGAAAACAGAAGTTTTGAAAGGATTCAGAATTAAACTTTTGTTAAAAATAATTGCCTTAATGCAGCAAAACTTAGCAAGCGTAAGTATGTAGTTGCACATCCTTTTGCTTTGAGGACGTCAGCTCATCGTCTGGGCATGCAATTTACAAGATTTTCTAATTTGGAACTAGGGATTTTCGTCCATTCTGATTAAAGATCCTAAAGTAGTTCAAAATCTGAAAAATGCTTCCGTGTCCCGAAGTTTCTTCCATGCGTCGAGACTCATGGGAGTACGGATACGATTGTTTCAAAAAACATTGAAAAAAAAGATTTACAGCTATGTTTAATCCTTTTGTACATTATTATATTATTACAAAATTAAAGAAAACTTTCATTGTTTTATAAACATTGACGTACAGTAAAAAATTCTACTTAATGTTAAGACTCACATTATTTTTATACTTTGCAAACCATTAACTATATCATCAAAAATCAATTAAAAATTATATTTGGCTTGCTGCATTGAAATGCATGATTATCATGGAAGATTTGAAAATATTCTGAGGACTTAGGACAAGCAGTCTTGAAAACAATGTAAGATTATTTTTCAAAGCAAGCAGATTCTTCTTTTCATACTTTGTATTTCAAAGCATCGACATCTTTTTAATGATGATAAAAATTTTACATAAAATTTAGAAAATTTATCCATTTTCTATTAGTACCATTATAGTTTTCAATATCAATATATCACACGATTTCCTTACAAATTCATTAATTTGATTCATAAACATGTAAGCTCAAAATACTTATTATAACATGAAAAAGTTATTGTAATGCATTAAATAGCTGCTGAAATTGTCAAAAAAGTTTTCTTTATTGAACTCTTTGCATAAAATCTACTATCAGTGATAATATAAGCGAAGCTGAGATTACCTTTAATGTGACTTCGAGCATGTATAATATCATTTAAAATTAAACAATTTTGTTTCATTTCCTACACCTTCTCAGTAAATAGTGTCACGTTCATCTACGACTTTAAAATCTTCACGCTTGTTAATATCGTAATTTTTCTTCAGATAATTTGGAGATCCTGAACTTTATTAAGTAAATTTATTCAGTAAGATTGCTGCATCAGTTGGGAAGTATTGAGCGTAATATTACCCGGGAAAATAGCTTCCGAGAATTCTTTGCATAATTCATGTCAAGTAAAAAGACATATAGGAAGGCAATTTTTTATTCTTTTCGTGCGTGTGATAAAAGTTGATTAAAAAGGAGTAAGGAAGTGGTAGAATGCAATATGTTGCAAAAATGCGACATAACTTTTTATTATTCTGTTTACTAAGAAAAAAGTGTTTATTGAGTGTAATTAATTGTTTATCGGGTTTAGTTTCGAAAAAAATTCTATTAGCAACCATATTCCTAATTATTACTGCCAAATATGTTGCTCAATTCTATCTTCCTACCAAAGAATGAGCATTACAATCTATAGCAAGCAAATCTCAAAAGCTTCATTAAGATTTTTTTTAATGACCTCTTTTTTCATTCCGTGACCCCAAGTGCAGTCAGTTATAATAATTAAAAAAATCATAACATTGATTATACCGGGTGATTCAAAATAGATGCTAAGGCGATTATTTTTTAAACCGTAAGTGATCGAAACATACTTCCAATTAGAAAAGTTCGTCAAATTAAGAGTGGCTTTCAGATATGGCCTTTTTTTTACTGGGGGCTGAACACATATTAAAATGCGAAATTTAATTTTTATACGGTACCTCCTTCCTACTCTTTATATTTAGAAGAATGTTACTCTTTGTCTAAGAAAATTAATAAAAACCAATCCTGTGTCTCTACGTGGAATAATTTCCGAGATATATCAATTTGAAAATTTTGGCATTTGTCGCCAAGCAATAAGGGGATGTCTCCAAATTGAGAAAAATGTAATTAATTTTCAGTTGACGTTAATTTATGTTAATAGTCATTTGATAGACACAGTTGACTCCTCAAATCCTAATCTAGCTAGAATTTTACTGTAAAACATGTTTGGCGGTTTCTAGTGAAAGGTACCACATCATAGTAACCTACACCATTATTTTTCCATTCTCTTTTACACTGTAAAATTCCTATTCTAGAAGCGTTATGTAATTACTGGATGAACCCCCATAAAAGAATAAATTATCTCTAATTTCATAAAGCAGTATCGATCATTTTAGGTAAAACTGTACCTGTTCATTTCACACATTTGAAGGCGTTAATTGTTTTTCCAATAATGGGATCTTTATTTATCTTTTATCACCTCATAGTTTGCCCCCTAAAGTAAAGACTTTTTCGCCTGAAAACTGACGGCAACACAGTAGGTAAAGTGGCGTAAGTGATCTTTTTCGAAATTAATTTTCTCGCTCGCTGTTTCACTTAGAGAAACGGGATTTGTTTTATTATGTTTCTTAGGCAAAGAGTAACATTCCTCTAGATATAAAGGGTAGGAAAGGAGGGACCGTACAAAAATTAAATTTCGTATTTAATATGTATACAACCCCCAGTAAAAAATGCCATATCTGAAAGCTACTCTTAATTTGACGAACTTTTCATATCGGAAGTATCTTTCGATTACTTACGGTTTAAAAATGAATTTGAATAACCCGGTATGTTTTGCTTTTCATTAACCATTGCCTAAAGATGTTTATATTTAAAGAAATAAAGAATTTGCTACGTAAAAAAGGAAGACTGCGATATGAACTCTTGTGTCAAAAGGGTTCAAATTTGTATGTTCGATTAAAAATATTAAATGCAATTTGTCAATCATGCAGTATCAACATGGAAACATATTATGTATTTATATTCATATTATGCTCTTATATGCTCGCACGGTGCAGGGAAAGACTTTTAGGCCTTTTGCATAATCTTCTACTTGCACTGATTTTTGTTGCAAAAACAGCTTTTGCATCTTTATTATTTAGTATATTTGATTATTAATTTCAGTTACCTAGCTAAATTTTACAAGCCTTCCTATAAATTAATCATCATAAATGCACACAGGGGACATATATCTTAAATGTACTGTAGGTCAAGACAAAATGTTCAACACAGACATCCTCTGTCCACCTATTAAATTGCTTGGGGCTAATTCATGAGGATTTACTTGCAGAGCCTCCTCTCGTTTAACACTTTTTTAAAGTTTTCGACATCTTCTATGTGGTCTCTCTCTCTCTCTATATATATATATAGATAGATAGATAGATAGATAGATAGATAGATAGATAACGAGAGAAACTACTGTTGGCCATATACGCGTGTGTTCGAGATTGGAATTGTTCAAATCAGCGGTTCTCCACCTTTTTAAGGTCGCAACCCCCAACAAAGACTAACTTACGGTGGCGCCCCCCTCACATTTTTAAGCATACATTCAGTTTTTTAAATCTTTAACAATGAACATTTAGTTGTATTTTCTACAAAATAAAGTTATCAGTAAAGTTTGAATGAACAATTTAAGCGAAAATGGATATATTTTTGAGTAAAAATGAGAATAAATAAGATGTTAAAAAAAAAAAAAACATGCATGACTACTTGCACTTTGGTTTTTCTCGCGCTCCCCTTGCAAAAGCTCTGAGCCCCCCTAGGGGGTCGCGCCCCACAGATTCAGAAACGCTGGTTTAAATCAACATAACACTCACGGTTACGGCTGCAGTAAAAAAAAAAATCACAAATTTTCCATTTAGTAACAACCACATTTTTCCTGTGAAAATTAATCAGTGCATTGAGAAACCACAAATGTCGTAGGAGGTTTAAGTACGACAAAAATCGGCTGCATAAAACGCTTGCCAAGACCATTGTATGAGCCTAAGACAGCCTTAGCGAAGCGTTGGATATTGTTTTTAATTGGGATTAAAAATATCCAATTCCGCTAGTCTCAGTTAACATCCCTACTGTCTATTCGAGTGTATGAATGAGGAATGTGCCACTGTACCTTCTGTCTGTCTTGACTTTGGTTCTTCACAATACTCCTCTTTGAAATTATTTTACGTCGCAAATTTTCGTTCCACGTGCATCGTTCCCACGTCATTTGTGCTTTTTTAATGCACTGATCAACTTTCCCAGAAAACATGTATGTGTTGCCATATTCAAATTTCGAAATTTATTCAATGTATCCCTAACCATTAAAGCTCTATTATTTTAAACAATCTCAAATGCAAACATCTGGATAACGATATCTGAAATATCATGTTGATTGGTTAAACGGAACTGCGAATAGAGGTCCATAAATCGGGGTGTTTTTATGACCGCCATGTGAATATTACATATGCAACACATTTTTTTTTGTATTATTTTACAAAATGTTAAATTAGTTTAATTTTTTAATACCAGATTTCTTAGTGGCCTGGTTAACAATAAAAAAAATGTCGATGTTTGAATGGAATTCTTTAATTGTTCATCTGATACATTTTTAGTGGTCCATTGGCTAGTGAAGTATAAGTGTTAGCAAACAGATTCCCACAAAATAAAATGAATACTATTGACAAGTCCCTTCGTTCAGTTTGAAAATTAAAATATTCTTATTAATGAGTGCTTAAATTAAAATCATGTTCTAGTGAACAATGAATTAACGAGTAAACCAAGTGATACACAAGTTTCAATTCTTTAGGTAATTTTTGACATTCAAGCTAGTATTAGATCTTAAAATTAATTATTGTAGCATACATATAAATCTGATGTAAAGAGCTATGCAAGGAAAAGATAAAATGTGATTTAAATAAAATTAAACAAGTGCTACTCAAAATCTATCTGTTTTCAGACTTGAAATATTGTAGGAAAAGAAACATTCTAAATAATTTTTATATAAAACTTTGGAAGATATTTTTTTTCATTTATTATATTATAAAATATTTTTATTAAATAAATATAAACTATTTCATAATTAAGTAATTAGATAAATAAGATTCTTAAAAATAATTTATTTTTCACAATAAAGCACATATACGTGTATAATATAAATCAGTTTTAATTATGAATTCACAATGCAATTTAAATCTTCAAATTCATTTACTCATTATGGAACTGAATACGATATTATTTAAGAGGACATTGATTCTTCCAGTGATTACAAGGACTGCAATAACATTAGTGGTGGAATTGAGACATGCTAATCAGTGTTACTAAATAATTAACTAGCGATTTTGTAATGAAAATATATGAACAAGTGAAATAAAGTTGCTTCAGTATTTTTAGTGAGAAAGATTTTTTCAGTTTTATTATCAACACAGAATATTTTTTTTATTCATACGTACTTCGCGGATAACATGCATTAGTAAAAAATATTCTGTGTATAACGCGCAAACTTTTAATAGAATATTTTAATAACGTATACCTTGAGTCGCTTTAATAATATTTTCGGATGTTAAAAATATTTCCAATGTCATTGGTTTGTTCCGCATTATTTACGATATTCTTCTTAAAATAGCTTATATTTCATATTACTGTAAATAAGCTATCTTGTTACGAATACTATTAAAACATAAATATTAATCTAATAAAACGCACATTACGAATACTATTTAACATAAATTTAGAACTTCCTTACGTATGGTTAAAAGAATTCGAGCGTGTGTAAAATAAAACTGAATTTCCACAGAAGAGAATATTTCAAAATTTAATTGGTTATGAATATTTTAGATGAGTAATTCATTTTATCCATATTCAACAATGCGTCCATATGTTCCGAAACTAAATAAACATATATAAACAAGGAAAATGTGAAAATTCAGGCTTTCAAATGGATAATGAAACATAACTCTATCGAATTAAATAGAATGTGAAATAGAAATTGATTACTATTACGCTTACTCATTTGTTCATCACAAAAGTATTTCCTCTACAAATATGTACACTCCTTTATAAAATATATTATTTAGCTAATCAATTATTCACTGAATTCAAAATTAATGATTGTTGGTGTATGAAAGGAATTTCAATGACCATTTTAATACAAATTGACAAAAAGATGAGGAATTTACTCAGTGGAGAAGAAAAAAAAATCACTAGAAGGTCTAACTTCCATATATTGAATTGGAAACAGAAAAAATTGCTCTTTATTATTATTATTAATATTTAAATGAATACTACTTTAGAGTTTTAAATAATTTGAAGAATATGAATATTGCACTGTGAAATGCATTTCCGATTTGAATACTCACTACGAATAAATATTTAATAAGCAAATAAACTGAACAATATCTGAATAATTTCCAGCTTGATACACATTATGAAATATTTAATTGGTCTTAACTCAAAATGAACGAAAGTTACTGAAATAAAATTTTTTTAAACGTTGATTACTTGTATTTTCTAATTTGATTCCTGGCTATAACAGCATGTGCTTTGTAAATATTTGTGTATGTGATTGATAAACATTTATGTGTGTGATCACGTATGGGATTCTTTTTTATTATTAATACATGGCATAATAATATATTTCGAATATCTAATAAAACTCTTTATCCGCTCAAAACATTTTGTTTTTTTATTTTTCTATACGATAACCAACTTAACTGCAGACGATTTTATTCATCCATCCTAATATGCAGAAGATGTGCCTTACTGAAAATTCAGATTCCGGAAATTACGTACTAAAACAACTATTTTAATATGTAACAGCTCACTATTTCTAATCCAGATATTAATTAGCGGACGATTTCAAATTCTCATGTTTTGGCTGAGCTAATGAATATGTGTTCGTAAAACTCTTTTTTTCTGCATTTATCGTGTTTATTTACATAAATTTTTATATTCATGGTTCACGAACACAAAATAAATTAATAAATAAAAGGGATCTTTCTAGTCAATCTGAATCTGACATCACAGTCTTAATGACTAAGTTTTGGGAGCAATTTCAAATAGGTGACATCAAAATGGCGTCGATCAAATTATGGAGGTGTTTATTTTTATTTTAGGAAAAAGTCAATCTGTGTAATCCAACTAAACTTAATAACCAAAAAAAAATCACAGTTATTTCGTTCGCGATGTTTTTTTTGACATCAATGTGACGCAGATTTCGCTTGTAAATCCCACCGTGTTTATTACACAGTCAGGTATCTGAAAACTTTCTAGGTGAAAAACAGAAAAAAAATCTCTTAATCTCTGGGAACGGGTGGACTTTCGGAGATTTGAAGTAGACTATCATTTATTCTATATTATTTTACACATAGGTATTTATAAGGATATCCTTATAAATAAAAATGAAATTCTGTTTGTTTGTTTGTGGATTTGAGTCATATACAAATCCACAAAAATGGACCTATCAACCTGAAATTTTGCACATATATGTAAAATAATATAGAATAAATCATAGTCCACTTTAAAACTTTGAAAGTCCACCCGTTCCCGGAATTTAAGAGATTTTTTATGTTCTCCACGCAAAAAGCTTTCCATAATTGTAACCCCTGTAGTGAAAAAAGTGTGAAAGAAGCATCGTGGTTGCCATGTGTGGCGATTTTGACGAATAAAATGTTTTAAATTCTCAAAGTAAAAATAAAAGAATAATAACGATTTTTTTTTGTTAGTTTATATTCGTAAGGTTATTTTTTTTAATTATAATATCGTGCGCATGGGAAAACAGAGCAGGAATGAAATGTTTTATACGCAAAACAATAAGAATTGAAGATTTCTGAGGCTAATATGTTAAAATTTTTTAGTTTGGCGAAAAATAAAATGGCTCAAAATGCCGAGAAAGTGAGTTCTAGCGGTTTGCACAGTTTCCGGCTTGGCGCAATTTACTGAGAGCTTAAGGAAATGGATTTTTGAAAACAGGTGCAAAGGTTTTATTAGAATACAGCGTTAAATTTTAATGATCCGTGCGGAAATAATGCAGTTATTAAGGGATTTCAAGCGATCTATCTTCAGCATTCTCGCCAATTGAGTGCATTGATTTAAGTTGGGGGAATTCCGCCAAATTTCAGATAATTGAAATCTTCGCATATAGTAGATCGGAGTAACGATGAATAAAACACGTTATATAGTTGATAATTTAAAAAATGCGGCTGTATTAAATTATTCCATTTTTCAAATAAAAGCGTGTTTTACTTTTTAAAGGTCGAACCGTTTCCAAAATTGATTGCTGCTAAGTCAATGCTTCGAATGATTCCCTGAAAAAACCCTTGCAAAATGGCGTATGTTGGCACTTTGGCGAGGCTTAGATTTGAAACTGGATTTTATTTGAGACTGGTAGCTATATTAATAAAACAATGTGTGTAAACTGTTAGTTTGTTTGTCTGTGTCTCGCGTAGCTCGCAAACGGGTGATCGCAGACCTACCAAGTTTTGAACGGAAATTCTCCATGACAGGCCCCGACACACCTCGAACCGATTTTTTCAAAATTCGAACTATTTTAGGAAATATCGATAAAAACGTATTGCAAAAGGCTAATTTTTGCTTTCCGCCATTTCGTAATTGTAACCCCACAGTCAATTAAGCGACGATTAAGCTTATCTAGGTTGCCACATTCGGCAGTTCATTAAATGATTCAGACTCTTGAAGTAAAAATAAAAGAATAACGATTTTTTTAAATTTTGTCTAGATTATTTGTAAGGTTGTTTTTAAATTAAAATATCGTGTGCATGTGATATCAGAGCGGGAATGAAATAATTTATACTCAAAAGAAAAATAGAATTTGGAAATTTTCCGAAAATAAATGTGCAACTTTTTAATTGGTCGAAAAATAAAAGGGGTTGATGTGCGATTTTGAGGGGGATTCTAACGCTTGGAGCTATTTATCGTAATTTAATCGTCTGCTATTTGGGTTATGAATACACCTGCGTATAAGTTTCTGAAATTTTCATTCAGTTGGAATTGTGCATTTTTCTGAGCAGGTTTTCTGCATCTATTTCTAATGCATTACATCCAGAAAAAAGGATGTTAGAAATATCAATTTTAATTTTGTTTAATCACACTCATGAATAATGATACACTTTCCAACTTAATGAAAGAAGGAACGAAAATACGGAAGACCCATGGATTATAACTCTTTTTATATATAGCACTTTAGTGCGTATTTAAAATCTGAAAGTGTGTCAGATTTTCTGATTCTAGCGCTTGGCGCAATTTAATGAGAGGGTATTTTTAAAAACAAGCGTAGGTTATCTTATAAATAAAAATGAAATTCTGTTTGTCAATTTGTTGATTTGGGTAGTATACAATTCCACAAAAATGGACCTGTCAGCCTGAAATTTTACACAGATATGTAAAATAATATAGAATAAATGATAGTCCACTTTAAAACTTTGAAAGTCCACCCGTTCCCGGAATTTAAGAGATTTTTTATGTTCTCCACGCAGAAAGCTTTACGTAATTGCAACCCCTGTCACAGCCCTCTCCAGTAATAGGCCAGCGCGCTGATTCTTGGGAATACGATCACGTGACCAACCGAAGGCGGAAGGTTTAAAATTATTCTGTTCGTCTGCCATCGTTCGCGATTTCATTCTAAATGGAAGTTAAAAACAACAGTCATCCATTTTATCTCTCACATAATGTAATATTGTTTTACTTAAAATAGCTTCTATTGATGCATATGTGTAGATGAATAGTGCAAGAAAGAAAGAAATGAGACAAATAGTAAGTAATTTATTTTTTTTACATAAAAAATAATTTTAATGTTAATGTGTTGAGCTTGTTTACATTCTCTACTTTTTTGTATTAGTAATTAACTAATGGTTTTAAAATTTGAATCAAAGGCTTGTTTGTTTCATAATATCCATTAATTTAATCCACGAAAATATCCATTAATTTAAAACCTAATTAATTTATAATAACGTTTAATCTAAATTACCGATAATATATGTTTTTTATTTCATTTGTAGGTTATGCCTTTCAAATGTGTTGTTCCTCATTGCAGATCGAACTACGATCCGCCATACGTAACTTGTTTCCGGTTCCCGAACGATGAGGAACAAAGAAATTTCTGGATTAACCGGATTCATCGGCAAAATTTCAAATTCACAAAAATGCTAGAATTTGCATTAAACATTTTGCCAGTGAGATGATTGTTCGAGAAGATATTTGGAAGGACAAAGATTGGAATATACATAAGATTCCCCGAGCCAGTCCTGCTTTGACTCCTTATGCGTTTCCAACATATATTCATGATTCCACACCTCATTTAAATATCACAGTGCCCAAAAAAAGAAAAACTCGTGACGACAAAGAAAACGAAAATATCCAGCTGTCTTTAAATACAAGTTTAATAACATACACTAATGAGACTGAACTAAATAAAATAAAAGATATCCATCAAGCTGAAATGTGCATACGTGACTGCATAATGAACTATCCCAAATGGAATTATATTAAAACTGATGAACAATCAATTGTAATTAAATTATGTGTATTGGATATACCCTCAATAGAAATATCTTTTAAGGTATGCTTAGATTTAACTTTTGAAATATATTATAATAATGACTATTAACTCACTGTAACTGACTGTAATATTAACTCACTGTAACTGACTGTACTATTAACTCATGTTACTGTAAATTTTAAAAGAGACACTGTACCTCTAACATTGCTTAAAATATCAAAATTAGAATAACTTGTTAAAATCACAGCCGGACAGTTATTTAATGTCTCAAAATATATTTATTAAAGTTGATGTTTTTTTCCCAAATAATTTTTTTTTCTATCTTCATTTTTAAACTTTGTTTAACACTTGTGTTTTGAAAAACAACGTTTATTTTCAAACGATTTAACCCTTTTAAACTCCAATTTATGCTACTGAAGAGGTACCCTGTCCCTTCATAAATGTTTTTAATTTAACGCTGGTCAATTGCTTAAGTATTTCCATTTCTGTTCGTATTTACATATCTGTTCCCAATCCATTACCTCACGATAAATGGGTGTGTATGTGTATGGGCAAAAATGTTAAAATTTTTTATAATTTTTATATTTTTTAGTATAATCACAAAGAAATAATTATTGAAATAGCCCATAGATTGTAATTACAAAATGTTGAACGAGTAACTTTTACAAGTGCAAATAACAGAAATTATCAATTAATTTAAGGGTGAAATTACTTTATTACTTCCTTTATGGAAATACTGTGAAGTTAGATAATTTTCAATAGTAAAAATGTTAATCTATATATATTGTTTAATTTTTTGTAATAAGATGCAAATTGTTTGTGAGTGTATATATATGATTTTAAAAATAAAGTTACTGAATTGATATGTATTGATTCATTTTAGTATATCCATGCTATTTTTATTTATAGATTTTCTCCTTGAAAATAGAATCTATATAATTATTATTTTTATTATTTAAAATGATTTAGCTACAGTAAAATACTTTATTCCCCCCGAAACTTTGCATAATTTAATGGAAATCATTATATGAATATAATGCATAGTTAAAATGATTCGAATTAAAATAAAATGAAATAGTAAATTGCTTTCGTGGTATATAACATATTGTTTACAAAGAAGGCCTATTATCAAAATATTATCTCTATAATACCAAAAATAAAATAAATTATCTTTCGGGTGTAACTTTTTTATTGGTAAAAATCATTATATAAGAGATGGTAAAATTTTTCAGTCATGTAATCATTAATTGTTTAGTAAAATATTAAATTTGTTTTCTGGTTTGTGCACTGCGGCCGCATGAAGGGAAAGGGGAAATTCCGCCTTCAGTCGCCGCCATTTTGAATCAGCGCGCTGGCCTATTACTATAGAGGGCTGTGCCCCTGTAGTGAAAATAGTGTGTGAAATAAGCATCTTGGTTGCCATGTGTCGCGATTTTGCCGAATAAAATGTTTTAAATTCTTAAAGTAAAAATAAAAGAATATTAATGCTTTTTTTAGTTTATATTTGTAAGGTTATTTTTTTAATTGTAATATCGTGTGCGCATAAGAAATGAGAGCAGGAATGAAATGTTTTATACGCAAAACAATGAGGATCGAAGATATCCGAGACTAATATGTAAGTTTTTTTAGTTTGGCGAAAAATAAAATGGCTGATAGGCCGATTTTTAGAAAGTGAGTTCTAGCGGTTTGCACAGTTTTAGGCTTTTTGGCGCAATTTACTGAGAGCTTAAGGGAATAGCATTTTTGAAAACAAGTGTATAGGTTTTCTTAGAATACAAAATTAAATTTTAACTATCCGTGCAGAAATAATGCAGTTATTAGGGCATTTCAAGCGATGAAGCTTTAGAATTCTCGCCAATTGAGTACATTGATTTAACTTGGGGGAAATCCGCCAAATTTCAGAAAATTGAAATCTTCGCATTTAGTGCATCGAGGTAACGATGAATAAAACATGTTATAGTTGATAATTAAAAAAATGCGGCTGTATTAAGGGATTCCACTTTTCAAATAAATGCCTGGCGGTCGAACCATTTCCCATTTTGATTGCTGCTAAGTCAATGCTTCGAATGATTCCCTGAAAAATCTCTTTCAAAATGGCGTATGCTGGCACTTTGGCGAGGCTTAGATTTGAAACTGGATTTTACTTGAGACTGGTATATACGTATAATAAGACTGGTTATAGATAAAAATGGTGGTATGTGTGTAGGAGGTGGAAAAACTCCAGCACCGTTTCACCGATCACCATGAAATTTGGTTCACCTAAGTCTTTTATCACGGAGAAGGTTTGCATGCTATCCGTTTTCCTCTAACTTGCCACTAGGTGGCGCAGCAGAACGTCGAATTCTATTCCGTTTAGCCGTTTGCTATGCGAATATCGTCCAACGAATTTCGATGAAATTGGTACACGCGGATATTAGAACACGGAGAATATTTTTCACTATCCATTTGCTGTAACTTACCGCTAAATAGAGCTGCAACGCATCAACTTCTATACCGTTCGACCGATCGGCATAAAATTTTTTATACTTACACATTTAAGCACGAAGAATATATTCTAACTGTATTACATTGATATTACTCACCACTAGATATCACTGCAATGCATTATTATTTTAACTCGCCACTAGATGACGCTGCAGCAGGCCAAATTTTTTACCATTCGAACGGTGGCTATGAAAATCAGTATACATAGCTATTTGAACAATGAGAATATTTTGGCATTATCCATTTTGCTATAATTCGCCACATGACGGCGCTGTAGCAAATCATTACTTTAATTAACCACTAGATGGCCCTGCAGTGTATCTCTTCTTGACTGTGCGAATGATCGCTATGAAAATAGGTATACATAGATATTTGAACACGGAGAAGAGTTTGGCACGATCCATTTTCCTATAACTTGACACTAGATGTCGCGTTAACACATGAACTTCAGGACTATTCAGCCGATCGTCATGAAAATTCGTATACATCGATATCTGAATGCGAAGAATATTTTCGCCGTATCCGTTTTGCTAACACTCGCCACTAGATTGCGCTACGCCGCATCGCCTTCTGCACCGTAAAAACGATTGCCTTGAAATTCAGTATGCATGATTATTGAACACAATATAACGCGATATCCATTTTGCTATATCTCTTTATTACAATAAATAGTAATCACAACAAATATTAATATCAAAAAGTCCATTCATTCCCGTGCGAAGAACGGGTACTTCAGCTAGTAGTATATATATATATATATATATATATATATATATACATTTGTGTGTGCCTGTGTGTGTGTGTGTGTGTGTGTATACAGCAAAATTTTATCCAGTCTCATCACATTAATGCACACTATTTACAGAAGCACTTCAATAATTTACCCATAAAATGGTGCTAAATTAGTTGCAATATTCCTGCGGAAAACTCTGAACCATAATTTGGTGCTTAAATTGATCAACAGACCCAAACCATGGTGCGGATTTTTTCTCAATGGTTATTCCCACTGAAGGTAATTTAGCACTATTGCATGACCAAAATTCTACTATTAACAATGCAGAGTGAAAGAGACTTACTGACTGTTGTGAGTAAGTCTCTTTCACTCTGCAGAGTGAAAATACGTACTGTTGAATTTAATGCTATCTCTTGTAATCAAACTGATATTGTCTATTTCATTTCATTGAAATCATCAAATTGTTTGAATTACAAACTTTAACAATGATATTATAGGAATGTATTTTCTTCATCATATACATTTTAAACATAGTAAAAAACATAATTTGGAATCATAAAACTATACGTATAAATTTTTAAAAATTCTTTAAATCTTTCAAATTTCAATCAAAAATGATTTTCTAGTTTTCATTACATTACTATATATAACTTAAAATTTTAATAAATATTTTTGCTGTAAATAACTGGAAATTCAAAACAGTTTTTTAATTTTCAAAATGCATAGTTTGAATAAAATATTTATTTTATACTCCAATACGTCTTATATAAAATGAAATACCGCCGTATTTAAAAAAAAAATGTAATCAAATATGAAGTATTGGTAGAAGTATGATTTTCAATATAAAAGCCCAATGCATATATATATATATATATATATATAACTAGGCTGTTCGAGATCGTCAGGGGGAGACCCCCTTGAACCCCCTTCATTTTTTAGTTTCATTATTGCCATATTAAAATGATATCAATTGACTTTGTAATTTTATCTGTCATCTTTCGTGTATTTCGCCTTGTAACCCAATGTTGAAATTTTTATGATTGTAACCTATTTATAGAAAAATACATGTGATGCATATTCTACAGCTTACGAAATATTGTAACAACAGATTAAAGCTGTTGTGAACTAATAGTATTGAAATATATGTAAAATTATGTCGCATTTTTGGGACACATTTTTCGGAGAATTTTCAATGAAGGGGGTGAGATATAAAATGACATAGTTTTTAATACATAGTTTAAGTAGATATGATTAAACGTATCAGTTTAATTAAAAAATTTTTTGGTTTATTCTATTTTCCAATATGGATAGTGAAAAAAACTAATATTTGATATTTTAAACCTAAATTATTTCACTATCCATAATTTCTAATATTTAAAATTAGAGATACTGAAAAATCATTAAGAAAAAAAACATTAAAGCTTTATAATAAAATCCTTAAATTTTCTTTCTTAATGAAATACGTTTAGAAGCTCGCCGTTAGCATAGAATTTCAGAGAAATAAGAAATTTGTTTTTGAAGAGTCATTAAAAAGGGATTTGCAAAAAGTTTAGAATCAATACTTTTTCATAAAAATAGTTTGTGCGCTTTATCAAAACATATATATATAAATTATTATATATGGTTTTATAGATGAATTACGCATATGAGGTCGTCATATATGTGATAACTTTATAGAATTTCAGTATGTTCTTTTGTATTTCGGTGAGTATGTCAATACTTAATTTTAATTAACAAATTCATTCACCTCGCACCCCTCCTCCGAAAAAAAGAACAGAATCTTAAATTACTCTTGAGATAACAAAATAATATCAATTAATTTCTTATGCTTTATCGTATTAAAATTTTTAGAAAGTAGTTACTTTTCTCTCTCATAAACACTTTACACTTTATAAAGATGAGCAAAGTAATCGATTTTATATGAATAAAAAATTAAATAATGGGAAAATAAGTTTGGATGTAATGAGTAATATGTGCATCGTGTACATAATTCATGCTTTTCAACGTACATTTGCAAGCCTTCTTTAAAAATACAAACAGAAGTAATCTCGAGATTTTCTTTAAATATATAGGCATAGTTACTTATAAGTCTCAGTTGCAACCCTTTGTACCTCTATATTAATTTTCTGCTTATTCAATAGAAATACTGGGTGTAGGCGTAATTGAAAATTAAAATCAAAGTATTTCCATTAAAAAAAATCCAGATAAATATAATATGAAGATTTTATTATAAAATAAGTCTAAAGACACTAAAGTTAATGCAAGGAAGTTTTAAGGTTTAAGCAATAATAATAATAATAATCCTTAAATTAACTGTTATTAAATCATATCGTTAAAAACGTAGTAAACAGATTTTTACTGCATCTGGTATTCTCCGCTTACTAAAACTAGGGTGATGTTTTTTTAATATTTGATTTTTTGAAAAAAAAATCGTTTCATTAGAGAATTTTCTTAAAATGAATTTTCTATTTTGATACCTGAGGTTTTCAATCGCCATTCTCAACCGCGACTTTATTTGTATATATATTAATGACTCTGCCATTTTATCTCTAAAAAGCGACATAAAAATGCGACGAAATTTTACACATATTTAAATACTACTAGTTCACAACAGCTTTAATCTATTGTTACAATATTTCCTAAGCTGTACAATATGCATCACATGTATTTTTCTATAAATAGGTTACAATCCTAAAAATTTCAACATAGGGTTACCAGGCGAAATACACGAAAGATGATAGATAAAATGATATAGTCAATTAATATCGTTTTAATATGGCAGTAATGAAACTAAAGACTTAGGTGGGTTCAGGGGCGTCTCCCCCCGACGAGGCTCGAAGAGCAGATTTTTCTTTATATATACAGGGTGTCCAGCCTTAATGTGACCCAATAGCTGATTCCCGAACCGTTCGGTTCAGATATGCACTTCCAATTTGAAAAATGTTTTTAAAAAGGTAAAGAATGTTTTTACGCGCTTTTCGAACCTAGAACCCATTTAGAAAAAAATTACAAAAATTAAATTTTTATACGGTCCCCAGGTCCTATCACTTATATTTAGGAAAAGATGCAGTACACAAAAACGAAGTAAACACAAAAAGTTTCATTTCAGTACGATAAAAACTGACCGATTTATGGAACTTTCAAAATTATACATTTCATCCATTTTCTCGGCCATTTTCAAGAAGCTGTAACAGTAGGGGAGCCCATGGTGTTTTTGGGGATTTACTCGAGCGCGTCAGATGAACATAGGGAGGGTTCCTTGCATCATGTTGAGTACCTCCACCATATATAAGTCCTGTATGTAGGGACGTGCGTCTAGGGCAGCTCATCAGATTTGTAAAAAAAAAAAAAAAAATGATCGTCAGAAATACTGAAGAGCGTCAGATTAAGATAAGGTAGGTTAATTACTAGTTAAAAAGTGTACATTCAGAAAATCTGACGATTTGAATGTAACGTAAGGGAGTGGGAGGGTTACCAAATTGAAAAAAAAAAAAAAAAAAAAAAAAAAAAAAAGTTGTCGTGACATTCTCGAGCGCGGTCGAATTTTTGTTATTTTGAAGGAAATGATGCAAGAATCACGAAAAAAATATAATCTGCCGATTTCCACGAGCCGAAGTAATAATTATACGATCCAAAGCAATAAAAATACGAACCAAAGCAATAAAGATCGTCAATTGAGATTAGAGCGTGCAACAATAGCTCGATCAAAGATAACAAGCACGCTCTTCGAGTTAATGTAGATGACAAGGAGTTCTACATCTTTGGTCCTCAATAAACAAGAACAACAACTTTTCAGAAAGAATTAAGAAATATCAAATTCTAAGAAGCTTTTGGCAAGTTTTTAATTCATCATTGAGCTGATAAGGAGATGGCTACTATTATTAGTAACGAAAAAATTCATCTTAATCATGATATGTGTTGTGTATATTCAGTTACCGATAGTAAAGTTACCTGAACAATCGACCATGAACTCTCGTGTCCTGATCATGAAGAAGCAGATACAAAAATTGTATTTTTGGCAAGTCAAATAAAAGAAGATTCTACAGTTACAATCAGAACTTCAGACACAGATATTGTTGTCATTATGTTGGTCAATATGGGGCATCTCCAAGCATAGGTTAAAATATGGATGGACCTTGGAGTTCACAATGCACGCCGTTATATTGACGTATCTGCTCTTTATGCTAAGCTCGGCCCAATAATTTCGCTAGCGCTACCAGCTCTTCACGCGCTAACAGGATGCGATTACAATCCGGCACTTTACAGACGAGGCAAAAAAAAAAAAACCTCTGCAAATTTTTATGGGTTCAAAGGTTTTTCAGAAGACATTTGCCAATATAGGGTCAGAGGATCATAATATAGAAGATTCTTTTGACATTTTAAAATCTTTTATCTGCCACTTGTATGGTTTGAAAAATTAGCTGATGTCAACCTTGCAAGAATAGAAATCTTTAATAAGACCTACAAAGCGTCAGATACGTCGCATCCTTTCTCACTGTACGTCCGTAAATACGATGCTTGTTGCTTGCCTCCTTGCCAATCTGTGCTACAGCAGCACTTATTGCGAATGAAGTATATTGCATGCTTAAGGAGAAATGCACACAATAAAACTATGATTGACATGTCACCAACAGATTACGGGTAGACAAATGTTGATGGAAAATTTGAAATGACTTGGTTTGTTGGCAATCAGTTACCAGATGCATACGAAGATGTCATAACACCAGTTATTGATGAAACTTCAGATTTATGTATATTTCTTTTTAATACTTTGATAACATGTTATTCATGAAATCAATAAAATTGTGTTAACGGTTATAACGATTTCCTTTTACAGATACGAAAACTGCAGACAATATTGGAGGTCCAATTGAATTATTAGATTTGGAGTATGATAATTCTTCGGATGACGACGAAGATTGAAAATAATTTTTTCAACACATGTATTTTATTTTTATATTATTTTCAAAATAAATTAAAGTGTGAATATTTAAATAATTTTACGTTCTTTTATTCGTCACATTTTATGGACATTGAAAAAAAAAATCATAATTTTTTTCTAGCCGTCAGATTAATGATACCCCTGAAAATAATCGTCAGATTTTAGGCTACCATGACTGGAACATCAAGCTAAACCTTCTGTATCAAAATCTGACACGCTCGAGTATTTCAATATGGCGATTTTTTTTGGCATTTTCAAAAATTCCCTACGAGCTTGCGTCACTTCCGAAACGTCAGTCTTTTCAATGGGAGCATTTTTAGGGTTCATTTAATATCCCCTCTCAATATCTGACGCGCTCGACAAAATACAATTGTTTTCTATTTTCTGCCCTTCCGGATGGCCACCCCCACCACGCAAGTCGGCAGATGAACATACCTTTGGTATAAAAGACACGCTGGAGCATCTAAACTATCAATATCTGACGCGCTCGAGTATCTCCATGTAACTGTTTTTTTTACATCTTTGAAGGTCTGTATACGCTTCCCCCACCACTGAAAGGAAACATTATGTAACTTTTTATTCTTCTTATTATCTAAACTACAAAATCTAATAGGTCCTGACGACGCTCTAGTAACTACTCAATTAGCATTACGGGCTCCCCTACTATAAGGGACCGTCTTGAAAATGGCCGAGAAAATGGATGAAATGTATGATTAATTTGTTTTTTGTACTGCATCTTTTCCTAAATATAAGTGATAGGACCTGGGGACCGTATAAAAATATAATTTTTGTAATTTTTTCTAAATGGGTTTTTTGAATCGAAATCACGTAAAAACACTATTTACCTTTATTAAAACATTTTTCAAACTGGAAGTGCATATCTAAACCGAACAGTTCGTTCGGGAATTAGCTATTGGGTCACATTAAGGCTTTACACCCTGTATTGTATATATATGTATTATATATTATATATATTTATATATATATATATATATATATATATATATATATATATATATATATATACATATACATACATATATATAGGTATATATATATCGATATAGATGTATATATATATATATATATATATATATATATAATATAGTATATATATATATATACAGACTAAAGGTGAATATCGATTGATGCTAAAATTTTGCTATAAAGAGGAATTATTAACAACGCTTTGGGCAATCAAAAACGTGCATGTGACCGTGTAGAAAGGGGAAAATAGCACATTGAAGAAACAAACAAACAAAAAAAAAATCGTTAATTTAAGAAAATAAAAAAAATTCCCCAAATGTATGCTATTATTAAATGCGTATTCCCGGTATGTGTATGACAAACAAAATCTCTTGAACGAAAAACAATACAGTTGCAGTATGAGATGAACTGTTGAGGAAGTCTCGGAGTATTCCACAATTTTAAGTTTTAAATTTGCATATTTAGTATAATTTCAAATCCATGGACAAAAATAAATAAGTAAATAAATAAATAAATAAATGTCATAAAGATTCATGTAAGAAAAAGAGACTGTAGTTCAAGCTATTAATAAAATGAAACCTTTTCCCACAACACTAATCTACTTATAACATGTTTAGATATCCTATTAAGTTAACGATAATGTTCTGTGATAGTCATTTTTGACTGAACTGTTGTCCGTAGTTTCACGTGTAATTGCCACTTGATTTTCCCCTTGTGTACCGCATTTATTTGACTAGACCTTAATGATGTTTAACTTTTTAGGTCAATGCTTAGGGAACTATTTTTTTTATATAGTGTTTATTTTTTTAATTAATCCTTCGTTACAGTTACACTGGTCACATTTTGCTTTTTTTTCAAACTTTAACTAGAATAATACAGCTTTAAATTAATCAGTGCATTAAAATTTCAGTACAGTTCAATGCAGGCAGATAGATCATTGAATTGTTTTCTTTTTGCATATATTTATTGTCTTTAGTTTAAATAATTGTTTATTGTTTAAATAAAGTTTTTGCTAAATTTCTTAAGCTCGACTATCGACATTATTAGCCAAAATACTTCACAGGCGGACACCATGTATAAGTTATCGGTAAGTAACGAGTAACTTGCCGATTACATTACCCGCGTGTTTGAATTAATTCTCTTGTTAAGTTTTGTGAATAAGAACGCTATCGTTGATAGGGAACAAATAGGTTCCATTCAAAAGCAGTCTGTGGTTTAGCCAATTTCATGTGACATTGCCTAAATTCTCAAAACATCATATATGCTATTTTCTGAAGACGATTTTGTGAAATGAATGAAAAATATACACTGTACACTAACATTGTACTTTTCTTGTGCTGAATACAGTTTGTGAAGAATTAAAAACATTAGCACACTTCAAATTTCGGACATCTAACGTTGAATTCAGTTGCATTTTCATGGACACAGCAAACGATAATTATAGTACTAAACGGTTTATAGTTATGGATTTTTAACATTTCAAATTATTTTCAACTGTTAAATCAGGAGAAAATATAACTTTTAATACAAAAGAAGAAATATAAAGCATGCCAAACGCGCATCGATTTTGAAACTCTTCCAACGCAACAGTCTTTATTGCACTTAATTTGGCGATGAATTTTTGTCATACTTGGCGAGAATTTAGAGATAACCTCAAAAAGCTGAGAATCACTTAATTTATATTTGCGAGGCCCTCTGAAACACTTTTAAATTCTATTACGATCTTTACACAAAGAGAAAACTTTTAAAAAATGCATGTAGTACAATTGTTTTGTTCTTAAAATGAATTAGTACCACTAATTAGAATAGACCGTAATGCGTTGGAATTCCT
Source organism: Cheiracanthium punctorium (assembly GCA_038373885.1). Classification (NCBI taxonomy): domain Eukaryota; kingdom Metazoa; phylum Arthropoda; class Arachnida; order Araneae; family Cheiracanthiidae; genus Cheiracanthium; species Cheiracanthium punctorium. Next base: position 665,591 of record JAWZYV010002231.1, read on the forward strand.
TTTTAGTGCTCCTGTAGAAGAACTATAAATGAGAACACTGTGATAGAGATAATTATTTGCTGATCCTTAATAGCATATATCAATTGCATTTTGTTTGAAGTAGGTGAATACCGCTAAAACAGTCTTTAAACAGTGGCTGCGAATAGGGGATACAGTATTGTAATTCTTTTGGATGCACCTATGAAAGGATTATAAGTTTTATAAATGCTGTTCCATAAGATACGGTATATAAGAATAAATCATAAATTTCATAGTAATCGATGCAAATGTATGGCAGTTAAAGAACGGACGGAATGACATAACAACCGAAATCATAAATACTTTTCAACTTCGTAGGAGAGTATTAATAAAAAGTAGGAAATGTCACTTTAAATCACGACTTTATTTCTAGGAAAGTGAATATTTTTTCAAAGAAAGTATTCATCTTTATCTTTATAGAAACCATTTAAACATTCCATTAAATAAAAATAAGAGAGTGTGGTTAGTTTCTCCCTTTCAGAATAATTCATCAAGCGCCAGATGGCACTGATCACTTACGTCCTGAAATAGGTTATCATTTACGAATTCTATTTTTGTTTTTTTCTTTCTTTTAAAGTAAATGATCGCTTAAACTTTAATTATCGGGAAAATTGCTATAACTTTTAAAAGGGATTTAAAGTAATGAATTAGATATTTCTAATAGATTATTCAATTCTTCATTCTTGGCTTTCGACTCAGAGTTTAATTGTTATTTTGAGAACGTGAAAGGAATAATTCTATGGGTGTTTTTTTCTTTGATGTTTTCTCCTTTTTTTGTGTGTGTACCTACTAGTTAATACTTTTCATTGTGAAATACGATTCTTAGGCACAATATTAATTTTACAATAGTCAGATGTTATGGTGAAACACTAATTTAACGAAAAGATTTATCCATAAATATTTTAGTTAGAGCAATCTACAGATATTTTTAACAATTATGTGAGGGTATTTCTTACGTTATAGGTTAAAAAACAATTAACTATATTTTCAGCATTTTTAGTATACATATATATATACAAAAATGCTGAACTATACAGTGTGCCAGCTAATTTATACAGTGTGCTAGCTAAAGTCAGTTGTTATTCCAATAATTATTGAACGCAAGAGCTAGTCATAAAAGTGGGGTATTGCGGGCTTATAGCGCCACCTGGCGGCTGAATTTGGCGTTATCTCACGAACGATAAGATATAAAGGAAAAAAAGTAAATTGCAAATTTGCTCAACATGATCGGTTTAGTAAGAAATTGCACCTTGCATACATCAATGTGCACAGAATTGAGGAGAATAATATTACAAATGGTAGGCGTAAAGCGCATATTTTCATCGACAAGTTTTCCAAAATTGCACTTGCCTGACATTAGGTTCATTTATCTTTCATGCTCAAAAAGTTTTCCGCCAGCAGAATGTGCATCCCCTACTAGCAATTTCCCTCAGGCTACCACCGGCCAGATAGCCAGCCGATGATGGCCCGAGCAAAATTGCTAGTAAGGTCGGCACTCTGGTCTGCAATTCCCGCTGCACATTGTACATGATCGGTGGTAAGCTGGCTCAATAGATTATTCAATTCTTCATTCTTGGCTTTCGACTCAGAGTTTAATTGTTATTTTGAGAACGTGAAAGGAATAATTCTATGGGTGTTTTTTTCTTTGATGTTTTCTCCTTTTTTTGTGTGTGTACCTACTAGTTAATACTTTTCATTGTGAAATACGATTCTTAGGCACAATATTAATTTTACAATAGTCAGATGTTATGGTGAAACACTAATTTAACGAAAAGATTTATCCATAAATATTTTAGTTAGAGCAATCTACAGATATTTTTAACAATTATGTGAGGGTATTTCTTACGTTATAGGTTAAAAAACAATTAACTATATTTTCAGCATTTTTAGTATACATATATATATACAAAAATGCTGAACTATACAGTGTGCCAGCTAATTTATACAGTGTGCTAGCTAAAGTCAGTTGTTATTCCAATAATTATTGAACGCAAGAGCTAGTCATAAAAGTGGGGTATTGTGGGCTTATAGCGCCACCTGGCGGCTGAATTTGGCGTTATCTCACGAACGATAAGATATAAAGGAAAAAAAGTAAATTGCAAATTTGCTCAACATGATCGGTTTAGTAAGAAATTGCACCTTGCATACATCAATGTGCACAGAATTGAGGAGAATAATATTACAAATGGTAGGCGTAAAGCGCATATTTTCATCGACAAGTTTTCCAAAATTGCACTTGCCTGACATTAGGTTCATTTATCTTTCATGCTCAAAAAGTTTTCCGCCAGCAGAATGTGCATCCCCTACTAGCAATTTCCCTCAGGCTACCACCGGCCAGATAGCCAGCCGATGATGGCCCGAGCAAAATTGCTAGTAAGGTCGGCACTCTGGTCTGCAATTCCCGCTGCACATTGTACATGATCGGTGGTAAGCTGGCTCAAGTGTAAGTAATATGCTTTTACCCCTTTCATTTCATGTTATATATATAATGTTACGAATTTTCGGGGCAACCCGCTGCTCTGGGGCTTAGAATGGTTTAAAATTCGTATTCTACGCTTCAAATAGATAAATTTTGCTTTTTGTTGCATCAAAATCGGCCAATTAGAATCGGAGATACGGAGGTTTCGCTTTCCCATATGTTTTTCTATGGGCTTCTAGAAATCTCGAGAAATATTAGTCCTAGAGCTTAGATCTCTTCACTTTTGAGGACTTATTTTTGGCGCCAAATTTGGCGATATTTCGCCAAAAGTCGCCAAGCTTGGCGACTTTTTGGTCATTTGGCGCGATTTTCCCAATGGGGCCTGGAAGTTGTTTTTCCTGCATTAAAAACGCATAATAACCTAACATTTCTCTTCTATGACGTAATCAAAATTCACGCTTTATGTAGAACCCTCGAGAAATTGACTTTTCTGGAAACCTCTTGTACCTCCTGCGTCGGCTATTTATAGAAGCGGGCATCGCCCCGAAGCGAGTCAGTTGCGAGTTGAACATTCTATGTGTGAAGAGCTCTGAGTACGCTTGTTTTGTGTGAACTGATAGTGCTATAGAAGCTGTGTTTTAGCTTGCTTTGTGAAGCTGTTTTTAAAGTGCTGTGTGTAAATTCTTCATTGCTGTGTCTTAAAGGATAGTGTACTATATCCCTTGAATATTTCCACGGAATTTTAGCCTGTAAAAGTGACTTATTTTGTGTGAGAAATACAGCATTTGTGAGAGCTTCTGATCCAAGCGGATTGTTAAAAGCACGTTACTGCTAGATTGTGCTTGTGAATTGTGTGCAGCTGATTGTTCTACGAAGTTCTAGAAGAAATAAAGTTTGTGTTCCATCCTGACAAGTGACTTTTTACTTGAACTTTTTACACCAACAGGACTTTAGAACGACGAACCCCAGGAGTAGCAGAGTAATTCCGCAACAATATATATACAACATTAATGTATGGAAGGTGTCTTCCCTTACTAAACTATTGATGCTGTACAACACTGTAATTAACTTTTTCCCGTCCGTTTTTGAGCTGAAAAACCTAACTCCAAATTTAGACGCCACGTGGCTCTGTAAGCGGTTTTCTTGATAGCACATGGCAACGTTACTGTACCTAGACCCCACTTTTATGACTATAACTCTTGCCGTTCAGAAATTATTGGGGATACAACGGGCTTTAACGGACACGCTCTATATGATGCAGGCGAAGGATTTCAATTCAAATTTATCTAAAACCTGGATTATTGATAATTTCAAAATGGCGAACTTCCAATGCTATGTTTTACGATTTCGTTCTGAAAAAGTAATATTGATATATTACATAATTAGTGCTTTCAGGTGGTGGTTGTTTCCTCAGCTGGAATCGGTTCAAAATTAGGGACCAGCAAGTAGAAGTCCAACCCCCTCGGGGGCACTGGCACCCCTCTTTCCATGGTCTATCCATGGACACGACAATACAACAACAACATAATTAATGTGGCCGTCACCCAATCGGTCAAACTTGGTTCCCACGGACAGCGAAAGTAAAGAAAGCCAGTGCTTTGAAACATGACAACCCCTCTAGATTAGACAGTTGTGGAATCCTGTATGCTAAAAGCAGTAGTCCACGTAAAATTTGTCGTGCCTCAAATGTCCTCCATGCTTAAACTATATCTCTAGGACATAGGCGCCGGCAGAATATTTCGCAGGGGGGGAGGGCAAAGACTACTTCAACGTATGGTTACCATGTTGGAAAGAGCAAAAAAGAAAGGAAAAACACTGCATACAAAAATCCAGGGGGGGCATTGCCCCCTTGTCCTATGCTGCCGGCAACCATGCTCTGGGATGCAAACCCAGATGCTTTGTCCGTTATCTTGCATTAGCTTATTCACTTAGGCCCTGAATATTGAATAGAGCAGATAAAATTCGATGAGTGGTTAGATGTGCTGCACTATATGTAAGTATCTTACATATGAAATAGTATAGCATTCAGCCAATTACAAAACTAATTAAAATGTTCTACTAATAGGACGAATGGTATAACTGAGAAAATTAGAAAAAATAATTTGCAGTTATTTTGTATGAAACCTTTTGAAACAATTTCTTTGTGCGTGAAAACATGAAAATATTTCATAACTAGCTGAAGTACCCGTCCTTGACGGGTTAGTGAATGCAAATTTCCAAAACGCAAGAACTTTCGTCAGCATGGTAGGAGTACACAGAATGGATGGAGTATGTTGCCAAAATAAAGAAAGCGAAGTTATAATTTTTATGTATTGTTAAAATATTACAGGTTAAGAGAGTCACTAAGTAATATCATTTTATTCGCTTTAGTCGTATTTATGTGATGCGCGAACGAATATTTACGAATATAGAAATTAATTTCGCAAAATCTCAAAATCTAATCAACATCTTTGAAAAATTGGAAGCCTAGAATTTAAGTTGAGTGACAACCTATCATGTCACCCAATTTCGTTTCATTCCCTGCAGTCTTTATTTCGTGATGCTGGAACAAAATTTCAGCATTTTAAAACGATTTTCGCAAAATCTCCAAATGTAATCAAAATATTTTAAAAATTCAACGCCTATAAATTAAGATTAGCAACTGCCTATCATATCACTAAATTTCGTATCATTCGTATTAGTTGTTATTACGTGATGTTTGAAGAAATATAAACGTATTTTGAGAGAATTTTCACAAAATCTCAAAATCTAATGAAAATGTTTAAAAAATTGGATACCTATAGTTTATGTTGAGCAAGCATCTATCATGTGACCAAATTTCATATCATTCGCTTTAGTCGTTATTACGTAATGCGGGAACAAAGATTCACTCAGTTTTAAACGATTTTCGCAAAATCTCGAAATCGGATCGATTTTTTAAAATTAGATGCTTACAGTTTAAGGTGAGTGACCACCTATCATTTCACCAAATATCATTCTTTCACCTTTGCAGTTATTACGTGATGTGCGAACACAAATTTACGCAGTTTGAAACGATTTTCGCAAAATCTGAAAATCTAATGAAAATTTTTAAAAATTCGACGCCTATGTTTTAAGTTGAGTGACCACCTATCATGACACCCAATTTCATATCATTCGCTTCAGTCGTTTTTACGTGATGCTCGAACACAAATTTACGCAGTTTGACAGGATTTTCGCAAAATCTCAAAATTCAATGAAGATTTTTTAAAAATTGGACGCCTATGTTTTAAGTTGAGTAACCACCTATCATGACACCCAATTTCGTATCATTCGCTTCAGTCGTTTTTACGTGATGCTTGAACACAAATTTACGCAGTTTGAAACGCTTTTCGCAAAATCTCAAAATCTATTCAAGATTTTTTTAAAATTCCACGCCTATGTTTTAAGTTGAGTAACCACCTATCATGACACACAATTTCACATCATTCGCTTCAGCCGTTTTTACGTGATGCTTAAACAGAAAAAGCTTCACGGACAGAATGACAGAACGACAGAACGACAGAATGACAGACAGACAAACTCTTTTTTGAGGGTCGCATCGGATTCTCGGGTGCTTGAAACGGATAGAAATCGCAAAATTTTTGAATTCCAAGAAATGTACAGACAAAAGTCTAATTTTATTTATATAGATTCTCATGCATTTTGATAGCAATCATGCATACATAAAGATGCATTTAACTTTTGACTTCAAATGGCTTGGCACGTCCATTATCTCTGTTGGAGATTTACGAAGCAAAAATGAATTCTGCCATTTGCGAAGCAAAAATGATAACTTTCTGCTATTCTTGCATGTATCTTTATTAGTAAGACACTAGGTTTTGGCGTTACAATTCTTGAGAATGAAGAATACAGAGTAATGCAAAGATGTGTTCTAATATTAGCACGTCAGCGCCGAAGTGTTTAAAATTAGAAAACCACTCATAGGGGCAACGATGGCTTGCGTACTTTGCATCCCCATACCAAAATGATCAAAATTTCTTGCACACAGAGTCGTCAAGCATATAGCTGGCACCTGTCCTAAAAAGAAAAAAGAATGGTGATTTGTTATAAGGTAGTTACTAAATGGTAATTTACAATGTATTACTATTGCAGGGAATGTGCTGTTTTTCCTTAAATAGAGATACAGTGTGAAGTAAATTGGGGAAAATCTGGGGATATGTCACCTCTCTGCAGTTACCAGAGGTCATTAGCAACAAAAAAAACCAACAACAACAAGAACGACAGCATAATTACGAGCCGAAATAGAAAGATCTATTTATGGAACAGATGGCTCTGTATCATTCCGTCTCAGTATCATTTTTTAGTAAAGCATCTGCTGCATGCGAGAACGAGAATATGAAATTTGAAAGCCAGTGTATGAAAATAAATCGCAACGAACAAAACTGAACAAACAAAACAAAACAGAAGCTAAAATCTTATTCATAATCAACAGATCAATTTTTTTTAATCAGAAAAACAAATTAAAATAAATATTAAATCTAAGATCGCTTCACTAGGACCTCAAACATTAAAAATTAAATAAGTGAAGCACAATGTACAAAAAATTTTCATTTTAATAATGCACTCACATTCACCTACATGATGTCATATATTATCCATTTTCGTGAAATAAAATGAAACGGCAATGTTTATTTTTCCATAGCATTATGCGGTTTTCCGACGGTAACTTTTCAAAACGAATTCTCCCTTTCCATTTCGAATTCCTCGTATGCATTATATGGCAAAGGCTAAAGGCATTCCTAGAATGTTTAATAAAATATTCTTCAACTTCCAGAATCTTGATATTATATTTGGAACAAAGAGGTGGAACTCAGAATGCCAGATATAGAAGCAAAATCGTAACGCTTTGGCTTGATATTTATTCTAACTACAACTTAGTATATCCGATTTTATGTACGACCGTTAAGTACACTTCCTATGTTTGTGAATACTTGACTAGAAATAGAAAGAAGGTGGAACTTTGTATACTTTGGCAGTAAAATAAGAAAATTTTGGAACGAGGAAGCTGAAACATTGCTTATATTTTTTTCATATCTACACTAACTTATCGATAGACTAGAGATACTTTTCTACAGAATATTATAACTATTTAAAGAACATAAGTGAAGAATATAATGTTATGATCAGTTAAGTGAAATTGCCATCAATTATAAAATTTCATTGTAATGGAAATATCTCATTTTAAATGGTTATCACATCTTTAGGTTTTATATGATTTTTTTTATATATTTTTAAACAGAATTATTTTGGTTTAAAATCACGGTTTCAATAGAATACTGAAACTTCCTGTAAAATATTTTATGTTTCATCCTGAACTGAAAAAGTTTCGAACGAAGTATTTAGGTTTATACCTACTAATGTAGTAGTGTATGTTGATCCATACTTGTGTAAATACATTTTAAATCAATTTAAAATTAATATTTACAAAAATATGGATACATATAGTGAGGACATTAAAATCAGTCCCTCACCACTTAAATGCCGGCAGCTGTTGTCGCAAAAATAGGTGTAATAATATGGATCTGATGAACTGCATGAGACCTCTTGCATCACCACAAGGTGGCAAACGGAAAAATTAGCATACCAATCTCGAAGATAGTACTAAGTAGGGGACAAAAGTTGGCTACAAATCAGTAGAGCAACATCTATTAGGTACGAATAGACATCTTTTGGACAGGAATAGTAAAATCACGTTTAAATTATGCATTTATTTGTTCATGAGTTCCATAACTATGATGCCATGAAAGTTGAACAAAGGGAGAAAAGGGTGTTTTTAGAGATGAAAACGAGACCACATTGAGGTACAGTGCTATCGCTTGTAATTTGAAATCGAGAGAATACTTGGAACGGTGATGGTATCGCAAAACTCACAAATGCAACGCATCTTTAAGTTAGTGTGCGAATTTTTAGCACTATACATGTACGAATGAAACGTCGCACCTGTTCACCGGAGACAGCTTTTAAAAAATAGATCCTGAGATAGCATCTAGAAGGTAATAGTCATTCAGCGATTTTCGTAAAAAAATGAATTTTGTATGATTGGCCTACTTTACGGTGAATTTGTATTCGAATCATAATTGATAGCGCTGCCGTACTCACACCGTTTCATTGAATTTTCGCTTTCTTCAGACAAAAATATTCTATGATTGTGAAACGTATAAGAAAGACAGCCTGCATTGCTAACTTACCTTGATCTGGCAGAGTAGGTGAGATAAGGCAGCAAGCAAACGCGGAAGATGTATTTTCAACAACCACACTTTATCGTACAGTACCATAAGAGAGATAAGACCTCTGAGAAATGTTTGGAAAATGCTCAGAAAATATGGTGTTCAACCCCGCCAGCCAACCCCTAATCAGTATAGAAAAGTATGATGTCAGACGTTGTGCATGATGTAACACTGTCATAAACGAGATAGTGGTCCAGTCAAAATTATTGTCGGAAATAGCATGGACGTATGAAACATGCATTCTGCTGAATGAAATTTGCAATAAGAAGAACGCACATTACAATGCACAGTAAAATACTACAGTGGTACTAATATTTACAGTGGTAAGTTGATTTGCCCAGTATTTTACCTGGGACGTTAATGGGTGCACGATATTTAGATTTTCTGCAAGACGCAATAACCAGTTTTGTTGAAAACGCACGTTCAAATCCTCAATGTCTGGTAATGAATGTGATAAGTACAATTTGGTACGCCTGTGCAATAGACATGGCCAGTGAAGCAATAAATAATGAAGGAATTTGGATAATCCAGGCGGTTTACGTAATTGACTTTCACGTTCGTCTAACCTCATTCTAATAGTCTTTTTTTCCAGCAGGGATACCTCAAGCAGTAGGTATCTACGATTGAACGATTCATTACGGAAGCTTATGACAACTTACAGCGCATGCAATGTGAAACATAAGCTAGTGCTTAGATGTGCGCTGGAGCTGAAGGAGAGAAGTTTTAATGTAAAAAATAATGGTACCTTCAGATAACTAGTTGCTTCATTCCTTCTAAAATAAATTGGTCACGTCACTGTTCAAGAAATTTGCTGAGAGTAGGGCATGATTCGTTGTGTTGTTGGCATTCATGTACACAAGGTGTCGTTTAGTAAGCGGTCCACGATCCCCTAGAGCTCTCTTTTTCATTTTCCAAGCCCTATTTCTTACTTTTTTTCAAGATAGGAGCCATAACTCTACTGCTTAGTACTAGGTATCACCGTTTCCTAATAAGTGGTGGCATGTAATAGCGCATTGCCACTTTCCTGTATCTGCTTTATAACAACAACTGCAGCAGTTAATGTACATCTGCATCCATAGCATAAATCAATGATTAAAATATTTTTAGAATAAATTATATTAAAATGTAAATAAAGTAATTAAAGTTCAGTTTAACTAGTCTAAATAGAATGTTTGATAAAAGCCTTTTTATCAGTTTCAACTTTTAAAAATATTTTCCGAAAATTAAACTTTCTAATTATAAAGTGATAACGAATATTCCAGAAAAAGAAAAAAAAAAATCATCAATAGAAATGCTTAGACTTTCTATACAGTTTATGTAAATTGAGACATGTCTTATGGCTGCCCTTTTATGCAGACATTTGAAATTTTTTCTTTATTTGAGATAATGTTTTTGTAACCACATTATAGGAATTTTGAAATACAACTATTTAGATTATATATAACATCGGCAGATAATAAAGAAAATATGGGAATGTAGATTAAAATCAATTCGATTCCTACGTTAAAAAATTATAATGCAAATGGAGCATGAATAAAAAAAGAATAATCATACAGTGCATGTAATTTTTGGATATATCCGTAACAGCCTCATCCAGGAAATGTCCCAGATGATTTGTAATGTAATAAATAATCTCAGTTCAGTCAATTGAATTCATTAATTTTTTTGCCAACTTACATATCTTTTAATGCATCATAATATATTAAATCTGTACAAAAGAACTAAGTTTGAAAAAACGTAGTATATATTTATTCGGAGAAATTTTGAAAATTTTAACGGATTGATTCCAGTTTTATGGTCATTAAATCATAAATAATATGATATTTTATAAAAAAATGCACTTCAGATGAAATTTCGGGAAATTTTGAAACAATTTTAGATAACTGTTTTTTAAATATTTCATTTTTTATCTGTGTTTATTTATTTTCTTGTAATGGCCAGATCAATATGTCAATTTTGTAAATTTTTCATGTTTCTACAATTCTCGTTTAAATGAAAGACACTTTAGTAACTTAATCTACATATATTCTTTTTTTTTTTTCTTATTGAAAGATATTCAATCTCATATAAAATTTAAATTTCGTCTTTCAGTCATTTTATAGATAACCAACAATATTTTTCTCATTCCAGTAATTAAGTTTAAATAAAAAATATTAAGGAGCAATGGGACCGGATATAAAGAATTATCTCTTAAAATCATTATTCATCATCATCAGTTCAGGTCATTACCACGAAAAATCTCCCATTGAAAGATATATCTTGCTCCACAATTTCCAAATTTGACCGAAATACGATTAAAAGAACATTATTCATAACAAAAGCCAAGATAAGAGCGTTACCTCATTAACATAAATTCCATTCAGTTAACAAATGATTTCAGTCATAGAGGGGAAATCTTAAATTAGTTAAGAGTAGTGACACTTTATCTGACTCGAATACAAAGATACATGAAACGCACACTACAAGAAATGGTTGTTAATCGTGGGAAGTGTTTCAGTATTTCAATGCATACAAATCGTTTCGTGAAATTAATCAAATGAACCAATATTTTCCATTTATAACATGGACAATATTCATTTGAAGAAATGTATTAGGTTGTAACGAAAGTTTTCCGCCACTCCAAGTATTGCCTGCACAAGCAGTTCACGTTGGTGTCTTTGCCAATATTTTGTAAAACGATTTTTGTTATTTTAAAAAGACTTGTTTTAGAGCACTGTGTTGTGAAATCCGTAAAACAATATCGTTATGATTAAGTATAAGGTGTCTGAAATGGAACTACCACGCTACCAGATTGATCTATCATTTACTCTCAGTTCTGTCGCAAAAAGTCAGCTACAGAATGACACTGAATCATGTGTACAGCTTAAGGTGCTACTGTTGTATCATATGACACTGGGAAGATTTGGTACCGAAAGTTCAAAAACGAGGACTAGGATATTAAAGAAGCAGAGCGCTCTGACCAGACTACTGATGCTGATGAGGCTCGCCTACGAGAATTTGTGGAAGAAGATAAAATATTCATCCACGAGAGCTAGCTGAAAGAGTTAGACTTCAGTGCCATGTCCATTAGTCGCGCTAAGCATCGCATAAACTTGACATATAAGGTCAATCGCTGGGTACCGCGTGAGCTGACTCAAGCAAATCTGGCGGAAAACTTTCGTTACAACCTGATAGTTTGTTTGATCAGTAAATTTATATCCTAGTAACATTAATAATTAAACATTATTACGAGCATGATTTTATTTCTTAACTAGATGTGGGCCCGTTTTTCGTTCGGTAAGAAAGGAATATTTTCCAAAAATATGATCGTAACAAAATCTAAAAAAAAATAAAAAATAAAAAAAAAATAGCTTAAACAGAAGCGATAGCTTCAACAGAAGTAGTCCCTTCTGTTGAAGCTATCGCGGAATATATTAAGAAACGTTGGATTGTAGTTTAGTTAGTTGTAAGACGACCGTTCAAAAATGATGAACAGAACATTTTTAATTTCACTAAATATTTATTAAGGTGGTTTTAATCCATATTAACCTAACATATCTATTACCTAATTAACCTAACAAATCTAACAATTACCTATCCGCCAATTAACTAATCTAACAATTAATTAATACTGCCAATTACTTATACTATCTATTACTTATATTACTATTATCTGTCTTTGTTTCTCTCGCTTTAATGCTGAATAAAGAAACAGCTTAGATATTTGATACCAATGGTTGCTTTTCTAGTCTTTGGTGATACTTGAAATTTATGCATTAGCATAAACGATAAATATTTTTTTTTCATAATGGTTGCCATTAAAACACCTCTCCATATGTTTTTATGCATAATTCTTGTCAGATTGGCGTAGCACTGCAAAATATTTCATCTCGCCGTTTTGGAAAATATCCAAGCTGTTTCCAATCTAAAGGTTTAAATCCACCATGGTTCACTATCGTGAAAAAGATCAAACTGTGTAATCTGGTAGAGCTACTTAGAATCACTCAGATTGCGAATAGGACGTGTTAAACTGTGCTGCAGAGTTTATTAATTTTATGCAATTTTTAATTTATGACGTCACGTTCTGACCCAGGTAGTTGAGTTTGGTTATTTCGCACGGTAGTTTCCAAATTAAGTGATATTGAAACTTACGGCGTTGAAAAATTCCCACTTGGAACAGAGCTTTATCTAATATATATATACCTCCAAAAGTTGTCAAAACGTGGTGACATTTAGAGCAGTTTTTGGAAATACATACGATGACCGTCGTCAAACGGATAGCAAATTCTATGTATTACATTTATTAGTATTTTCCACCTTGTGGCCACTTCTGAATTTTCCACGATTGTAAGAAATGCAATTTTCCTTTCGCTATTTTGCTTGCTGAAAAATCATCAAAAATTGCCAAGGTAGCTCGCACACTAAACAAAATACTTTGAATTTTTATAATAGTAAATTTTTGGATTTCTAACTGCTTTTCAAACGCATGACGTCAAAATGGCGGCATTCTCAGGGTCGATATCTAACATGAAGCAGTGAAACTCATGTTGTATTTTACTTTTCTCCATCATATAATAATCTAAGAGTTTATTATTTCGCTCGTGGTGTAATATTTTGCCAAAGCTTGGTAACCTAATTAGGATTTCTAATGCATTTTTAAACTCGTGCCATCAAAGTGGCGTTGACTTAATTTATGATATCCCAATTTCTTTGCAGTTATGTCTATCTGAAGCATCTCCAGCATCTAGATGATATGCCACATGATCACTGTTTCACAGAATATTAAAATTTCAAATGCATTTTTAAACTAGTGACATCCAAATGACGTCAGTTCACCTAAAATATCGTCCTTTATAGCCTCCATACATTAAAAAATACCAAACAAGAGGTACTTTTGCATTAAAGTATTAAAACTAACTTGTAAAAAATAAATAAATAAATCATTAATTGATCGATAAATTAAATAAGACGTTCATACATTTCCAAGCAGATTAAACGGGCTATGAAAAGTCAAAACGTGTTCATTCAAAACGATGCCTCCTCCAATAGAGAGACACAGCGATAGATTTTGTGGCAGACGCAATGAAACAACATCACATTTTCATATCCGACACTTAAGCGACTTCAACAATTATCTACATGGATTCCGCGTTAGCTGTATGTATGCGGTCTTCGTACACCACATATTCATGTGAAGAGTGCTTTGCCTGAAAATGTTAAGCAATTATACCTCTTTGCGTTTTTCTAAGTGAGATTCCTGAAGTCAAATTATTTCATTTCAGTGGTATCTTGTAATGATAACTTTCTCTGTGAGAGCCACACTAACATGTGTACTTGCTTGAAAAATGAATATGTGAAGAATTCTTACTAGTTTTAATTTCCGTTTTCTTATCTATATAAATAAAGAAATGTGTAAACTGTCCGTTAGTTAGTTAGTTTGTCTGTGTCTCGCGTAGCTCGCAGACGGGTGATCGTAGACCTACCAAATTTTGTACGGAAATTCTCCAGGACGGGTCCCGAGACACCTCGAAGGGATTTTCAAAATTCGAATTATTTTAGGAGATATGGATAAAAAACGTGTCGCAAAAGGATCATTTTTGTTCTCGCCATTTCGCAATTCTAACCCCGCAGTGGAAAGAGCTAGGTTTGAGCATATCTAGGCTGCCATGTTTGGCAAGTTTATTAAATTATTCAGACTCTTGACGTAAACATAAAAGAATAACGATTTCTTTTTGTTTGGATTATTTGTAAGTGGTTATTTTTTAATTGAAATATCCTGTGCATGTGAAATCAGAGCAGGAATGAAATGATTTATACTCAAAAGAAAAATAGAATTCGGAAATTTTCCGAAAATAAATGTGCAACTTTTTAATTTGGCGAAAAATAAAAGGGTTGATGTGCGATTTTGTGAAGATGTGATTCTAGCGCCAAGCGATATTTATCGTCTGCTTTTGCCACTTGAATTATGAATACACCTGAATGAGTTTTTAAACTTTATTTCAGTTCGAATTGTACATTTTTCTACTCAGCTTTTTCCCATCTATTTCTAATGTATCACATCCAGAAAGAAAATTGTTAGAAATATCAATTTTAATTGTGTTTAATTACCCTCATGAATAATGATATACTTTCCAACTTAATCGAATAAGGAAAGAAAATAGGGAAGACCCATGAATTATATTGCGCTTTTAATATATAGCACTTTAGTGCGTATCTAAAATCTGAAAGTTTTTCAGATTTTTTTACTTTTTTTTTCCTTTTGAGTTTTTGATAAAGGCCAATATATCCAGAAGCTCTTCAGAATTAATATAGGACGAAAATAATTTGTTCCTTTTTGTAGGTTTTTATCATTTAACCATCTTAATTTTGCAACCAGGGACGGCCCGAAACAGTAAGCATCGCATATGGGAGTCGGCTTCGAAGGGGCGTCATTTCGAACACAAAAACTAAGTAGAGCATAAAAGGGGCCGCCACTTGCACTAGGGCCGCTTCTGTTTTTATCCATCTTAATTTTAAATTCCATTGAGAATCTGAGAGATTTCAGTGCCAAGGAACAGAATTCTCTCCGAACAGGATTTATTTAGATGGCGAACCAACTGGTCGCCGGAGGTGGCTAGTATGATAATATTTAAAATTAGACTCAAAATACTATGCATAGAAGTATGTAGGTTGGTACTCGTCCAAAAAAAAAACTTTCATCCGATAATGCACGGTCGGAATTAAAGTACAAAGGCGTTGGGGGTCGCAGAATTTTGATCATGTTGTTGCAGACAAAAACACACAAAGAGCAATTACATTATTGAAGGCGGTTTAATGAGGCATGATTACGAAGACTGGCAGTGGCTATGCACGGGGTACAACGGCGTACAAAGAATTAGTTAACATTCTTAAACACAAGCTTTAGGACAACATGATCACCTTCTTTGTCGTCGAGCGTCTTTGCTTTTTAATTTCGACCATGCATAAAATTGTTCCTTTGAACGTGTACTATCACCTCTTAAAGTCTTGCCCAGATTTTTGTCACTCAATTAGTAGTTGCGTGTTTCTGTCTCCAACAACAAGATCATCTTAGCCGTCTTTTAGCGCCTTGGCATTTGTTTTGGACCATGCATTCTTGGGAAAAAGTATTGCCTGGACGTGTGTTATGTACAGGGGCGTAGCCAAGGGGGGTTATGGGGGTCATAACCCCCATGAGGAATTTTTTGCTATACAAAATATATATTCTTCACTACATTATCACACCCACGTATACATATATATGAGTTGAAGTAGTCGTAACCTCCCCATGAAAAATTTCTGGCTACGCCCCTGGTTATGTATATATATACATATATATATACATACACGCACACACACACACACACACACACACACACACACACACACACACACACACACACACATATATACATATATATGTGGGGCGGAGCGTACGTGCGTGTGTGTGTGTGGGGGGGGGCTGCCCAAAATGATCCTACCGGGTAGAACGATCCACATATGCTTTCTTAGATACAGATAGCGCTATCTACAAGGGTAACACAAAACCAGCCGTACAAAGTGATGAAGAATCAATAGCAGTATTCCAGCAGATACAGTATTAAGCGTCAAAATAGAATTCTTCGAAAAATTGGTTTTTCCTACATCTGTTATAAGCTATGATTGTAAAATTCATTTTATTTCATTGGGTTTAGTCATTATTACTTTTAGATCTTTTATTTTGTCGATAAAAACAATTTACAAATATTTTCAAATGAAATGTGCTTTTAAAATACTTTTAAAATAAATTTGTGATGCAAAATATATAGTGTAAAATATGATGGCAAAGGACCAAAGTTTCATTTAAACATTTGTGTTATTTTACACAAGTTTTCCCGTTAAGAGATCATTTTGGGCCACCTTCTCTAGACATATGAAAGTCATCTATTAAAAAGCATTTTAATCGTAGCATTGTTTATCATCATTTAAGTGAATATTTAAGAATATTTCAATTAAAAATCTCCATTTCAAACAAATTCTGATTGTAACAGAACTAAAATAGCTTTTTAACTGCAGCTGATTGTTTTAATAGCTGCGTGCTACCGTAAAAAAAATGTGCATTAATTTAAAAACAAGGAATATGTACTTTAGAAAATGAATTACATGTTTTCAATGTACGATCCATTTCCCATTAAAGTATTAGACATTTTAAATAAGTACTTAGTTATATCAATTAAAGATAACTAGAAAGATTCGTTTGGAAATCATAGTCATTGCAAATAAGAAGCAGTAATTAAAGGCCGTTTTAAATGTGTTTTTGAAAGGGTATGGATGTAGATGTCAGAATTTTTCTGCTTTTATTTTTAAGTTAAAATTTTATTATCTACCTACAACTTTTAGATAGGATATTTCTTTTTTTCCAGGAAAGCAATTGCACTGAATGGTTCATGCCAGCATATGTGAAAAAATAAAAGATTTGAGGATATTTTGTTTTAAATAAACACTTTAAAAATGAATTATAGGTAATTCTATGAAATCCTGTTGTATTGGAATTGGTTATCATGTTTTTGTTGCATATATGTCATCAACAAGCAATGAATTGTTATGTAGCATTTTAGATACTTATATTCTTAGATCTGAAGTAAATTGAAGTGTTAGGAATTGAAGTTAAGCTTTCGATGGAAGAATTTACCAGTCTACGTGTTCTGCTCGCTAAGTATTGTTGGCGGTCTTTTAAATTAGTGAGATTGATGGTTTTTAGTTCATTTTATGATGCATTTTCATTAAAGTTAGTTTTAATGAGTTAGTAATTCGCCCTGAGTTCGCGATAATATATCAAGTGTTTAATTGTTCAACATGTGATGTACCGTGTGTGACATCCAATGAAAAAATTAAAGAAAAAAGGTGAAGGATCTTCTTGTGTTCAAGCAACAATAAGTTTCAGAAAAATCTTTGATGTGATAAAATGGAATAAAATTTAATAAAATTCCATTTTTACAAATGGAGAAGTGTAAAAGTTTGTAAATGTTTCCTTTTCATATAAATCACTTTAATTAAAGAAAATGATTTAAAAAGAGCAAACAATTTTTTTCATGTTTATTTCGACAGAAATACATATTTGCGTACAGGTTTGAAGAGTGTTTGTACGTTGTACATATATTTTTCCATAGTTTTATATATTAAAACGCATAATATATATTTAATAACATTAATTTATGATTTACTGTATATTTAATAATCAAAGATAAATATATTATAGAAAACTCCTATTGTATACTTGTCCATATTTTGTTTTTTAATTTAATTTATATCCATATGACTCTTTATCAATGGATCTAGTTACCTTTAGACTCAAGCTACTTTAAGAGCACTAAACATAAAAAATACTGACAGCATAAATTATTAACAGCAATGTATACACTACATTCTTCTTTTATAAAATAACCAAGAAGAATCTTGAAATTTTTCGTGAAAATTGCCTGTTTCTGGGTAACACCTAGTACCACAACTAGTTCAAAAGACGTTCAAAACGTTCAGCCCGCGTAATGAGAACCCAGGCGGAATGTCATTTGAACTAGTTGCGTTACTGGGGACGTACTTCTTACGTAGGATGACGGGATGTAGAATAGAATCCTAACTATTTTTCTCTTGTAACGCACAAGAACTGAATATTAAAAAAATAATTTTACTTACCATTGTTTTGTCTTTATTTTTATTCAATATTTTTTTCTGAGTAAAAGACAGTTTAGAGGACTGGACTTTCCTTAGTCATGCTGAGGAAATCAATATTTACTGATGTTTATAGAAGTATAATTTCAAGATTCCCCTTTCCTTTTCGTTAGCATTTCATTACTAATATTTTCATTTACGTAAGTGTTCTAAATCAAATGAAAAAAAAGAGAATCCTGAATATTTTAATAAGTATGTGGCGTACTTCTTGATTTAAGATTCACATGTCCCCGCCACACTGACATAAGATCCTCGGCGTTTTCATTTCACAAACACGCATGTTCCTCATTTTATCAAACTTCTGAAAGATTAAAGTCTCACCCAATCTTGCTCGGGTGGATAAGACGCTCAAATGCCCCATCGTAAGAATGTCGATTTAAAGGTCTAGAGTTTTGGTAAGTTTTCTTTAGACTTAGCGTTTATACGAATTAGAGGCTCGTAAAAACCCCTCCGAATAAAACATCCACGATACCTAGCAAGTAGCACTTGCGCGTAGCTTTACCATAACATATAATAACAGAAGATCTAACATTGAACTTGTGCCACAGCAGAATAATGAAAATGCTAACCATCATAACTGGCCTTCCACAATTACATATAAGCATGTATGTTATGCTAAAGATTCTTTATTTCTTTGCGAACAATCGTCGAAAAATTACTGCTACTTCAATGACATTGAAAAGTGATTATTAACACGTGCATGATGATTGCGACCGCCCTTTGTAGCAATTCTAGTGAAAAACCTAACATGTATACTTACTGAAAATTAGTATTCTTGAGTGTGCGCTATGAATTCTTAATTGCATCGTTATCAAAAATCTCATAAACAATGTCCCTTGTTGCCAATAAAAAATCATTTTTTTTGTTACATTGACACAAATTGATCTACTTTCACGAAACCTAGTAGCAAGGAATAAAATAAACTGCCATATTAAAAATGATAAATCGTAAAACAAATAAATAAATAAATAAAGTTAAAATGTAACCTCAGTCTGGTAACAGATAGGACATTTACATATTAATTCAATGAACAGCTGTGTTAATTTAAATGAAAAAGTTCTGTTGGGTTTGTGTGCATGCGTTTGTTCAGTGTGGAGTAAATTACTTAATGTTAAGAAATTCTAAACTAACTAGATTTTTTTTTCCTTTAAAAAATAGCACATTTTTAAAAACAATATGATTTGAAAGGTAAATTTGTCAAAAAGGGGAAAATATTAATTTTTCTTTTTGTAAAGGGCAAGGTGCGCCGGTACTAAAGGAAAAAGGCCAGTATGCATAGGCACTGTAGGAAAAAATGGCGAACAGGGTACGGCAAACTCTAAAATACGCTAAACATGAACACTGGCCCTAAAGACATTAAAAATGTTTGACAAATGAAAGATATTTTGCTTAATTTTTAATATGGAACTCCGAGGTTTTTTATGAATGTGTTCCATTCTAAGGAGGATGGGAGTAGGCTTTAGCTGTTTCACAAAATTTTAGTGTTTTATGTAGGATCTGAATAAAATATATAATTAAATCAATTTATTTACTAACGACATAGTTTTTTTATTGTATAAGAATGAATTATTCAATAAAAATAAACGGTCATCGATTTTTCCACAATACACGAAAATAATACTTATTTTCTCTAATATCAAGAAGCTGAAGTAACGTGAATTAAGCTCCTTCTTTAATTAAGGTCTGATGAAGTATGACGATCTTCAGCAGATCTACTCACTATCTCAAGGAGAGAATTAAATAAATAAATAAATTGAAAAAAAATCACAAAAAACACTCTGCATTTTAAAGAGAAATTACATCTTTCCAAAATGAAATACGTTGTTATTGTATATTGGTTGAATATAGAAAGTCCTCATGGGCAAAAAAACATGAACACAACGAAACATTATAACATAAATTCAGTATATACAGAATTCCTTTTGTCATTTTTAGTGCCATAAAAGTCCTAAATTTGGATTTTAAAACGTTTAACTTATTTTAGTCAATATGTGGTAGTAAATTTTTAATTTTTTAAAGTTTTTAGACATAAAAATAGTTAGGATTATGAAGATGACTTTATAGATCTTAAGTTTTACTCTTTATGAAAGTATAAGGAAACAAGAAAAAGTTTAAAAATTGAGAGCTACGATTGCTCAAATAAAGAATTCCTGAATTAAAGATAATAAACCTCTGTGCATTTAATAAAAATGTCATCCATAAAAGTGGCCCCTTAAGAGCAATTTAGATATTTCAATTAAGTTGAAAATTAAGAAAAAAATCTTATTTACGGTAAACGGCCTTTTGGGAAATGAACTTATTTGACTTTGTCAACGCACATTATTAAAAAGAAAAGAGAACTGTTTAATAAATAAGCAATCTCTTTTTTTATAATTTATTTTGCAGTCCATTTGAGGATATATTCTTTGAATAATCCATCATAATATTTCTATGAAACAAAAAAGATACAGGTTGATTCAAAATTAGTGTGACCGATTTTAAAAGCATATAACACCGGTCAACAGCAACAAAATTTTTTTTGGGTTTCAGTTCTCATGCTTAAATTCTGATTCTAGACATTGAAAAATACTTAAATTTTCATTTTTGGTTCTTAAAGTTTGCTTTTGTCTGATTTACGTCGATAAGTATATTTTAATTTATTTCATAAACGGAAGATGGCAGCACTTTGATTAACCCGAAAGTAAACTGTATTATTATAATAATATTGTATGTAATATTTAGTATGTAATATTTTTATTTTATCAACAGAATGATGCAAAGTAATATACTAAAAACTGTAACTGTGATTGCGTGTGAAAAAAATGATGATTTATATAACAAGAATACTGATTAAAATAATTATTTTACATTTATATGCTATTGTTAATCCCAAATCTTGAATAAAAAAGACTTTTATATCCAGCAAAAACTTTTCTGGTCATAATTTATAGTGGAATTATATATATATATATATATATATATACAGTGATATATAAACAGTGATTTTTGAACAAAAGCAAACTTTCAGCAAACAGTGAACAGTTTTGGCGTAGTTTTGGCGTAGGAGAAGCTAAAATTTAACATATAGTAGTCAGACCTAAAAATCGTGTTGACCGGTGTAATTATTCATTGCAAATTTAATCGCTTTACCACAGGTTTTATTTTGAAAATGAAATGTTTAAATTACCAATCTAACTATTTTTATTAGTGAGAGTAAATTATGACTCTGAAATTAGATCCTTAAAACCGAAACGAAATTTTAAAGCTTTGGAGGGATGGTTGCTCAAATTCTGTTACAAATAAAGCATTTAAAAATCAGAAAAGACATTTTTCGAATAGACTAACTACTATCTGGACTTCGAGAAAAAATAAAATTCGACTATCAATTAAAATGTGAACGAAAGGATGTCCTTTATGAAAAAGAAAAAAGAAGCTGAAAAGACTTCGCTGTAGAAAATTCCCTGACTCAAAAAACTTTATCAAAGAAACTGCAGGTATAGCAATCTACAATTTGTCGTCAGACAAAAAAATATTACCTGTAAAAAAGTGAAGAAACCAGTCTGTCATCAAGTGTCTATCAAGACCGTAGAAAAAGTGAAGAAAAAAGTTCTTGGCACCTGTATTTAATGTTACGCAAAGGTAGATACAAAACATGGGTAACTTCGGATGAAACATTGTTTCATCTGTCATCCACAACTCCATAACGAAGATACAACATATTTCACGTGAACAGCGTCGCAAAGACACTGCTGTTTTGTAAAAGGCAAGTTGACATAACATTGATATATTGACAAGTTTAAAAAGAATATTTAAAATTAAAGACGAAGATTTGAGTACTTAGCTTTCCTGCTCTGTTTATAGCTACTAGCGTTAGTCTCTGTGTCATTTCCCACCAAGTTTTGCGCCAAAGTAAGTTCTCAAAAATTAAATCTAACTTGGTGATATCTATCAAATTTGGGTAATTATAGTTAGAATATGCTTGACGAAGTTTGAAAATAGTTTTGGTACACGATTTTAATATAGATTTGGATAGATATTCGCTTTACTCGTGGCTTATGGTACATTTTCCAAACAGTATTTATAAAGGTGGATTACAGTTAGAATATAATTTCAGTGGTGTAACGCTTAGCGCATTGTGCCGTCATGCTCCAGGTCCAGGGTTGAATTCCCGGGCTGGACGAGGTTGACTTAGCCTTTAATCCCTTCAGTGAGTTGATAATATGATTTCCAATCTTGCTCGGGTGTTAAAAAGTGGGAGCTTCGTATCAGACTGACCGCCTGACCGAGGAATATGCTTCCGCAACCCAGGATCCTCTGCCGCGAAGGCGTGGTTGTGCAGTGCGCGCTTTGGCCGTGCAAGTGAGCTGTTTCGCCGATGTTTAACTTTTTATAGATAGAATATGCCTGTCAAAGATTGTTAAACAGTTTTAGTAGGTAATTTTAATATAGATTTTAATTCTGAAAAGTGTTTTATGGAACAAAATAGACAAACACGGCACACTCGTGGATTATGACGCACATTCAAAACAGTATTTATAAAGTTGAAGTATGGTTAGAAATGTGCTTGGCGAAGATTGTAAAACAGTTTTAGTAGGCCATTTTAATATAGATTTTGATTCCAAAGTAGTGTTTTAGAAAAGGAACAAGGAAGAAAAATACGGCACGCTAATGCATAATTATACAATTTTCACCTTAATGAAAAAAGAAAGAAAATAGTGAAGCCATATGGATTATGATACGTTTTTAATATGTAGCACTATAATGCGTTTTTAAAATATGAAAGTTTTGCAGATTTTTTTCTTCAAATTTATCCTCCATAGAAATACATTATGGTTTATTAACCACATAGATAGCAGTTATTAACTCCTCCATTATTTAGAGCTTATCTCTTACTTCTTCGTTTTTTTTCAGTTTTCTATTTGATATTGGATCTTCACCGATATTCACCACTTCACGAATACTTCACACTGTTGGCGTTTATCTAATTGAACACTTTTTTTTCACCTGGTTTATTGTACTTTGCTCTTTCAAGGGATAGATGAAAAAATGCCGTGGCAGTCAAAATCACTCACGATGATTCACCTGGACGCTCCGTGGTTGATAGTTGGACCTAAAATATCGTCTTCATCGAAATACTCAATCAGAATTTGTAATTCGTAATTTTGTACGTACTCCCCTTATTTTAATCAATAAAGGTAGTTAAAAACAAATTTTAAAGATTTCAATCATTTCACCGCCATCGTACACTTCCTACAGTAAGAGCTGGCGCGAAACGTTTTGTTTGCTTTCTTTCACAAGTCATGTCACGTCCGATCCTCTCTTCGATTTTTCCTGTCCGTTTTGTCCAAGAACTCGGTGACATTCGTGAAGGTTTTATTTTTTAAACATTACCGCCAATAAAGTGACCGTCGAATTCGTCGGGTTCAAGCTAGTAATATCATTTTTTGTAAAATATTTTATAATAATACAACCCTATAATATTATAAATTAATGTTGTTATTTCAAAATTGGCACAACAATGGGACCATCGCTCGATTTGTTGCAAATTATTACATACCAATTTACTTCTCTAATTTTTTACAGTACATGCACACATATTATACATAAATTATAACATTCACACAGCCTTATTGATACGAACTTTAACCATGCCAAATCTCACAAGACTGCGCTAGCGCAATGAGCTGTGAATGGGATACAAAGATTTTTCTTCACGTATTATGCATAGATCTCAATCTTTATATGATATTTCCCCCTCTACTTTGAACTCTATTAAGTGTTTGTCGATAACTTTTTTATTCAGATATAGAGTCATGGTCATCGAATGAACACGTCTGCAAATCTCCTAGTGTAGTATTTTAATCACAGTATTTACTAGAGGTCTGCGCCGCACAAAAATTCGCGGCGGCGGCGTAACGACCTCAGAAACCCGGCGGCGGCGGCGCGCCGCGGCGTGAAAAAATTATTGAAAAAGAGCATAATGAAAATGGGCGTATGCGTACGAACACACACATACCTATGTATTAACTGACGTTAAAAGATTTTTTAAGACTAGAAAACTAGTCTTGAGTATGAATTTCTGTCCGACCTGGGTTTGAACCAGGCTCCTTCCGTCTCACATTTCAGAGCACTATGCGCTCGGCCAGTGGTTGGGCTCCAGAGTATGAGCCTGTCCGTTTCGGTGCACTTTTAAAACATTTCTACTGCAAAAGAAACAATAGATTTTATCAAACTCGCATCGGCTTATATTGCTCTTATAGCACATTCACGATACATTTATCTGTTAGTGTACAATTGATACATTTGCTTTTAAGCGGTTTTTTAAGCAATCAAATTACGCCATTGATTCAAAAAATTTAAATGGTATCTAGTGTTATGAGTGTACAACTTACTAGTGTTAACCTTTTACAGACCGAATTCAGATCCAGCCATATTTTGAATTCGTTTTCGGCATATTTTGCCTTCTAATGCGTTAATTAAAGGATATTAGTCATTTAAATGGGGGGACAAACTTTTACATTCGTTTCAAAAACGGAATTAGCATAGCTGCCAAACGTTCCGTTTTTATCGGAACATTTCTCACCACCAGGGATAGAATCTCGTGATTTTTTTCGGTTGTCCATTGGGCAATCACTGAAATTATTTTGGTTGCCTGCAAATGAAGTTTCTTGCCTATGTAAATCTTCGCTACACATTTTTTTTTTTTAAGAACATGTAACCGTTACAATGAAAATGAGTTGACAAACGTTTATTCATAAAATTGCCATTACTATTCGGAAAAGAAAATAGAAATAAGTTCAGAATTAAAATAGGAATAGGAAACTGCATTTTCAAGCTATGGAATAAAAATGGGAATAGTTGTTTTTTCTTGGCTGTCCTAAACAACACCTCCTGGATAAAGAAAGCCTGACAACTCCTACATCACCAAGATTTGACGTCATCATTAGGCCTCCATTTAAATGTTTTATTTTCAAGAAATAAAAGTATAAAAAGTTTTCTGGTGAAGTTACTCATAAATAACAATATTTTAATAATTTGAGATAAAAAGTATAATTTTATGACAAATGGCAGTTTTTAACCATGACTAATTAGATAACATAAGAAAATAGATCTGAATGAACAATTTTTTATGAGAAAGGTATTTTAATTTTAATTTTTTATTTAAGATATTTTCTAATATTTATGGCAGCCACCAGAAATTTTAAATAGTTTTACTTCGTGAAAGTAAAACTGTGATGGTGTCATTACTGGCAGGCCTAGTGATGGCGTCAAAGTTTCAGTTGTTAGGCTTTCTAGATGAAGGAAGTGTTGTCCTAAGGGCATCTGAATTTTTTGTGTTACCACCGCCTTCTTGCCTGTCATCTTTGGAATAATGCAATGAGAGAGGTTAAACGATAGGTGGTGCTACTTTCGTTGCCTACCTTAACGGAAATGTGGAAAAATATTAATTAATATATTTACTAACAAGAACGCTTAATAAATACTGGTGTTAGAATTGAGAAAAACTGTATTATAGCACACTGTGGATAAATACCATTTATGGATGTTTCATATGTTTTCCTTCTCTAGATCGTTTTAAAAAAATCTAAAACAACCAATCACTCTATTTTAAAAAGTAGTTTGTTTTCAATTCAAGCCCTCTCCACCTTTTTTTAAATGAAATATATATACATAAAATAATTTCTCCACTTAAAAAGGTCAAAAGATTTAGTTGCAGAATTTTGTTTTTAAGTCTTTATAAATTTTAAACAAGAAAACAAAGCTACTAAATTTAGCTAAAACTCATTATAAATTAACAGCTGATTATTTTATACTCTTACCATAAAAATATGGACATTAACAGTTACAATATATTTTATTTAAAAAGAAATCATCATGTTAAGTTTTTCATGTGCCTTTATCATGAGTTCTAAATTTAGTAGATTTGGTTTTTCATTTTAAATGTGCTATTATATGCGTGTGTTACTATACAAAATTTTTGTCAATTTTACATTCCAACAACAGTATTTGTTAAGATTTCTTGTTTTAAAATATATTACTTTAAATAGCTCGTATTTCAAGCATCACTTCACATCTCCCTTTCGACCCTTGCCCACCACTACTTTTTCGGTGGCAGTTGCATCTTAAATCAAGTCCATATTTTTAATTTAAAATAAAATTGTTCATAAATAGCGGTGGAAAATGATCCGATAAAATCGGAACGGTTGGCAGCTATGATATAGTGATGGGTAGCTTAAATCTGTGCACTCCAACCTTTTTATCGCCACGAACCGGTCAACGTTTGATAATTTTACAGCGGCCCGCTGAGGGTGGGAGGGCGAGGGCGTTCAATGTTTCTAATTTAGACTGGTTTGATTTAATAACTTTAATTTAATTGTATTTAAACATGCCTCCAAAATAAAATACAGTTACACACACACACAAAAAAAAAAGAATATAAAGTGATGTAGCATTTCAACCGGCAGAGTTGTTGTCTGGAATAGTTTTAAGGTAAGAACATTTATTCTCTATTTATGACTGCAATTTTAATTCATGATCTTGAAATCTTTAATAAACAGCAAAAAGAAAAGAGAAATGTTAAAACAATCACAATATTTTTTCAATAACAAAGCTATAAATAAACACAAACACGACAAAGTCGCAAAAACCCGAGAGAAATACACCAAAGTAAATAAAATCCAAAGAATTTAATGTTCCTTGGCGGCCCGGTACTATTTGATCTGAGGACCGGGACCGGTCCGTGGCCCGGGGGTTGTGGACCAATGGCTTAAATAATAAGTGAAATATTAAGAATTAATGAAAGATTTATTTTTAAATTTAAATAAAGATATGAATTAAGCTTGAAGGGGGAGGGGGTCAAGATAGCTCTGTAAAAATTTATGAAAATGGCTATTTTTATGATTTTTTTTCCAGTTTCCCACTAAGGATAGAAATGCAACTTGCGTTTCAACAATCAAGTCAACTTTTAATTTTATCTGCTATTTTTTTCTAGTCAATATTGATAACATTTAATTTTTCAAAAATTTTTTAATTTGATGTTCTCAATTGGGAACACTGGCCAATAAAAGGGTAAGAAGTATCCAGAAAAAAATAAGCAGTTGAAAGTTTAGGCACAATTTTTTTAAAAGTTTTGAAGCCGATTGTACGCTGCGGCAGGCAATCAGTGTTTTTTGTCGGCGCGCCGGCCTAGACCTCGGCGGCGGCGGCGTGGTACAAATGCCTGGCGGCGGCGGCGTGGCGCGGCGGCGCAGACCTCTAGTATTTACCCACCTCTTTACCCGTACGTCACAACGCCTGTCTTATCGAAATATTTTTTTGAAAAAAAAAAGGTTTTCACCTTTACGCGGGAGCAGTTTGAACTCATCTGTCAATAGTGATAAGACGCATGTTTCTCGATCTTCTATGTTTGAAAGTCTTCCGTGGAAAATAAAATTTGGAATTTATTTTTATTTTACCCCATTACTGATGCTAGGAATATTATTGACGAACTTTCAGTTTATTTACCTAAATTTGAATAACCAATTTTCAATCCTTAAAAAATTTCATGATAGGAAAACTAACGGACATGAACAACTATGATTACAAAAAAAAAATAAATAAATAAATTAATAAATGAATGGATTTCTCATTTGATGAAATGATAGATTCGTATTTTAATACCAGTTACTGCGTAGTAATTCAAATTAAGACGAATTTATTTTCTTAATCAGGTTTGAAAATTTTTGTAGAAAAAACAACGAATGTTTTACGAATTTACAGATTAATATTGATTAAATTTAATATTCAGCTGAATAAAGTATCCATACATTAATCATATCATTTTTAATTGGTTTGATTTTCATACTGCCAAATACTTAGCTGTTTGTTTGCCAAGGCAGAAAAGCTCATTCTATGGCTCAAAGTTGTTTAAATTTGTACTAGAGACTTGTTTCACAATTCCCATTTTCATCAATATGCACCAGAATTTAGGATATTTTCACAGTTCAAAAACTATAGAGAAGATTTTCGGAACCTCGGAATTAGCATGTGCTTTCAGAGTATGGCCACGACGATTACCGTTAGTGGTACTATAGCAGGTAGAGAATCGAAATCAAAATCCTTATGCTTTAACTATTTTAATCGACATCTTAACAACTACACCATCAAAGAACTACGAAGTGCACTTCACTCTAAGCATAATGTATCCATAATGTTTTCAACTACGATTATTTTCAGTAGTTGAAAAAAATAGTAATAATAAAATACATGGACTAGATTCCGTATTTTGTATGTTTAAATGTACATTTTTGATCATTATTATGCTATTTTTAAAACGAATGAAGTGACATTCTATTCACTATTGTTGTAACATTTCACTTATCATTATGTTTGAATTAGGAAAGGCAATTCGGCACTGTTTTTCGTTCGCGGGATTTCGAGATAGAGATTTATTGATCCCGCAGGATCTGGCAATTCCGCGGGGATTGACATTTTATTCAGCTAAGAATTCATTTCAACAGAGAAAAATAGGAAAAATAAGATTTTAAGCACTATGAAGTATAACTTTAATAATAATAATTAATCTTTTTTGATAACACCGGTCAACACGATTTTTGGGTCTGACTTCTGCACTTTAAATTTTAGTCTCTCCTACGCCAAAACTAAGGAAAATAATTTTTTTTCTGAAAGTTCGCTTTTGTAGAAATTAAAGCAATTTTTCAATTTTTTGGCAAAAATCACTGTTTTTATATATTTTTTTTATAACTCCACTTTAAATTATGATCAGAAAAGTTTTTGCTGGATATAAAAGCCTTTTTTATTCAACATTTGTGATAAGCAATAACATATAAATATAAAATAATAAGAAATTAAGTCTAAAAGTGAATATTTTTCGTATTTCTTTTATTTTCATATGAGGAAATAATAATACAAACAAATAACAATATTACAAATAATACTACAAGCAATACTACAGAATTACAAATAATAATACCGTTTACTTTCGGGTTAATCAAAGTGATGCCATCTTTCGTTTATGAAATAAATTAAAATATGCTTATCGACGTAAATTAGACAAAAGCAAAGTTTGAGAACTAAAAACGAAAATTTAAGTGTTTTTCAATGTCTAGAATCAGAATTTACGCATGAGAACAGAAACCCGAAGAAAACTTTTTTTTTTTTTTGTTGACCGGTGTAATTAATAAAACTTGCAGAAATATCGACTGAAATATATAAGTATACTGATGACATTCAGAATAATGTACTAAGTTAATTCGAAGTTCTTAAAAAATAATGTAAAAAATGTAACTAAAAATAACCCATTTTCCTAGTCTAGATCTACTTTTGATAGAGAATACAAAGGCATTTGACAAAAAGTATTTTTTTTTTTTTTTGGTATGAAACTCTGAGAGAGCCATACATTCTTGCATGGTTAAGTGAAGTTCACCTTTTAAAGACATCACTTGGCAAGGGCGCCCATATGATAGTTTGTACGGGAGGGGTAGGGGATTCAAGTGCCCTGCTCAGAAATTTACAATATTCAGTGTTGAAGCACATCTGTGTTATGCCAGTGTGTAAAGCATAACAACATAACAATATGGGGGTTAGGGGAGAGGTGGGTTACTATGGCCCGTCCCTACTCATAGGCATGGACGCTCATGATCACGCGTTCTTATTCATCTTCATCACCTTTTCTTCGTTTTCGTCATTAGTTATAAGACAATGATGATTTGAGAATTCAATCCCTCATCTTTTTTTTTTTTTTTTTTTTTTCCGCGGTATTTTGGGATAAGGATTTATTGATCCGGCTGCAATGCTCGATCCTAAGAGAGGATTGCGTGAGAAGCTGTAGATGAGTATTTTGCTTAAGCTTGGAGTTAGTTTAACAACTGATTACAGAGAAAAATAATAAAAGGAAAAAAATAATACGAATTTTATTTTTATGTAAAGAAAATAATTTTCGGAAATATAAAATTTATAGGTACATTAACATACTTATTGTTATTTTTTATGTTGCTTGAAAAAAGAACGTAAAAATTTGAACAAATCCAGTGAGTCGTTTCTTAGTCTTGATTTAATTTTAGTAATAATTATAACCATGAAATAGAAAACTCAAAACCTATTAGGAAGTTAGCGAAAAATTTAATGTTGGATTCCCCCCCCCCACGTTAATGTTTGTATTTTTGATACATGTAATATTAGATAAGATAATACGCAAAAATGTTTGGATGTTTGGTCTTTTGAAGTTTGAGAAGACGGCGTAGAATTGTAATAAATATAAGTTATTTCTCAGTTTTGCGCAGGGTTACAGTCCTAATCTCGCGAGACTAGTCCCCAAACATTTGCGCGCGACCCAGCTAGATCCCGTTCTTGCGGGGTCGGGGTTGTATTCCCCAGTTAGTATCGAGGACATATTTTCAAGATTCCTTCGCAGTCTAAGCCTAATTCATTTTCATTTATCAAAAATACCTTCATGAGATTAAACATGTGACACTTTTTTAATGATACAATGAAATTAAGCCATTTTAATAAATAAATATATTTACTGTCATTTAATTATAAGGCAAAGCTTTCACGAAAAAAAAAATAAACCCTCAGATAATTTTTAATTCTTATACTGGAAATAAAAAGTAATATATAATTTCAGTGTTTTAAAACTGAGTCTATTAAACGCAGACTGCAGCCCTATCTCTTTCCGCTTAAAAACCATTTTCAAATTAGCTTATTTTAATTTTTAATAGTTTTTAGTATAGTAGAGTGAAAAGATGTATAATGAAAGATCTTTTTTATGCTGCATGGTAAATATTCGTTTTCAGAAAACTTTATTTTCATTTCAATGATACAACTGAAATTAAGTTTTTAAGCTTAAAAATAAACTTGATTTTTAATTGAGTTTGTTAATTAAGATGACTTTTTTCCAACTTGATAATTATTCGTTTTTTGTGTAAAATAGAAGCGTAACGAAAAAGGTTTTGTTTAGCATTTTTTTTTTCTTTTAACAATGAAAAGAGGAGATTGTGTTCTACTTTATTCAAATTTACGTAAATGTTAATGGCATTCTTTTATACTATTTTTTTCCTCAGAACAATTAAAAAGAGCTATAATTTTGAGACATAAAAATCTAAAGTTCATTTTTTTATTTTAAATTTAATCTAAGTTATTTAAAGTAATAAAATGTTTTTTTTTTCATATTGGCCCTTGTAAAACAATAGCTTTGATTGAATGCTGAACGGAAACAAAATCTGCTTTATTGCATACGATGTTCACAATGTTTTTAAAAACGTATTTCATGAAAGATGCAACTAACAAAATAAAAGAATTTTATATTTATATTATATGGATTCAGCATTTAAAATAGCATAATTTCTTATATGTAAATATATTCTTCAAAAGGAAATGAAATATAAAATTGTGTGCTGGACAAACGGGAATTGATTTTCATTATTAAGAAGAACATAGTCTTATAAAGTTAAAGGGTTTTAGAAAAATATTTCCCGATTACACGGCAGTAAAGTGAAAGAAAATTGTATATTTATATCTATATAAAATTTTCACTTTTTTGAGTGGGTAGGGAAATAGCGTCTCGCTGTAAACTAAGTTATCTCCTAACATGCATGTTTGCGTTGCCCACAGTGATGCAGTAGGTTGTAGCTTGGTTTCCTTCAAAACACTGAATCTCACGCAGAGCTGACTATGGCCAGTCGTTGAGAGGGTTGCAATCTTAATCGACTGATGTACTTTGAGAACGTGTACATTAAAGGTGCATATAAAATCGTACGAACTAAACGTTTGTCGTGGCTCCAGTGTCCTCCATGTTGATTTTACTTTGTGGTTAAGGTGAAGCTACACAAGGTCTATCTACTTTAAAGGGGGAGATTTGGGAGAAGGACTATTTATTTGGTTCGGAAGCGTATTCATGTTGCATCTGCAGAAAACCGTCCAAAACTCTAGTCCTTTAGATTGAAAGTCACTAAAGTAAGGCAGAACCTTGAACTTTCAAACTTCGAGCAAGTACCATGTGCAGTGTCTTATACATTCGTCCATGGTCAGCTCTTCTTCCTCCATGTGCAAACGGCCCTTTTTGGTGTGCTAATCCAGGTGCACGTCTCTCAACTGAAATTGGTTCAAAACTTAGAAGATCCCGTAGGGTATGACGTTGACCTACCTATTTAATGTAATCACGATGAAAATAGTAAGATTTTGTGCCTTTTTAATGGACTCTTGTCTACACAGCAACTGCCTAACACTGAAAAGTAGTGCTTACGCTTTCATTAGCCACTAAGACAACATTAGTGTAAGTCTCAAGTTTTGCAAGCGGGCGTCTGTAGACAAAATTTTCTAAAAGAAGACAGTGTCAAACCACGAAGACCTGAAGGTCCTGTTTCGTCTTGCTGTGCAATTTACCCTGTAATTCTTGTGTAAGAATTTTGTGTGTTTTGGAGTTCTCAAATGGAATGAACTGGATCCCTCTAATCCATTGAGTTTGTTCGTTTGTAATAGCAACTCCACTCGAAGGGCGTCTTTCATGTGGAGTACCTTGCTCGGAGAAGTCAAATCGATTGAGAAGTGAGTGTATATCATTCATTTTTGAGAAAGGGGTAAAAACTACAGCGAAATATAAGAGACGAATCCAAATGCCAAATTTATAGGCTGAATGAAGAGAATTCACCTGGAAGATCACTCTCATACTCCAAGGGATCAGTGCAGATTTACTGCAGGAAAATCTTCTGAGGATAACCAAGAAATGCTTTTTGGAATAGACAAAGGCAAAGGTAAAAGATATACACGCAATCTTCGTAGATCACCAGAAAATTTATGGTACTGTACACAAAATTTAGTCTCCGAAGCATTGAAGAAAGCTGGGATAAATGAGTCATTGATCAGCGTAATAAAAGTACTTTACGAGAATAATGAATGTAAAGTCAAAATGGAGAAAATTGTAAGATGTATTTCTGACAAGCAAAGTGATTCTCCAAGGATGCTATACGTGATCAGCATTGTTTAAAATGCATGTGCGGGCTTTCAAATTTATAGGATTGATGCTGGAAAGAGATGGTTTATCAGGGGAAAATGGAAATATGAATGATAATATGTGATTCTAGGAAAACAGTAGACATATTAAATTCAGTACTAAAGAGCAGAAATAGTATTTAAAATTAAAAAAAAAATCCATCTTCAACATTCTAATTCAAATGTGTTATGCATTTGGAGCAGAAGCCTGAATAATCAAGTCTGAAAGTTAAAAAAAAAGTTACATATAGAAATAGACTTGACGCTCGCAATGCTCAAGCAACGAGTCAATTGCGACCTGTCTTGACGAACAACGCTCGTCTTTAACCTCAAGTCTAGGAAATAGAATATTGAAGTAGGGTAGGTGTTAAAAGCAGCATCCGAAAAAAAAATATACAAGAAGGGACTTCAAAGGTGCGGACATGTCCAATGGATGAATGTGAAAAAGAAATGAATGCGGATCAGGTTTACTGCTCAGTACAACTTGTGCTGAATTGTAAACACCTGAAAAAAGGTAGGGGAAGACCGAGGAAAAGGTGGAAAGAGACGTGTACGAAAGACATGACAAATAATGGAAAATATGAGGAAAATTCTCTGGACAGAAAAAATGAATTTAAAATGTTTTTGGTTTTAATTTCTTAAGCAAATCATGGAGAAAATACTTTTAAAAATGATACTCTGTTTTAGATATAATTTATGACTAAAACACAGTTTGTTGTCAATCGGCAATACTGGGCTTTAGTAAAAAAATAACTGTCTTTAATAAAATTTTGTAATATCACGCACACATGATTTTTAAGAACTATGATACTTAATATCTACAAAGTACTTTCAAATTATTTAATTCTTATTACAAATACAAAAAAAAAATGCAAAAATGTAGAATGCAAAATAATTTCTTTAGGATATTTTGTGGTATGATTACCAACTACTTAGTTAAACAATTGTCTAGACATATTTGAAACAGTTATTATTTCATTAAAACACAGTCTAATACCACAGTTTTTGCAGTTTGTTGCTATGTAACTTTTGCAGTTTAAGAATTTGCAAAGAATAATTTGGATTAAAAAACTCTTGTATACAATAAAAAATAAATAAACTACAAGATGCAAGTAGTTTCCTTCAAATTTAAGTCAAATATATTCAGTCAGTCTTATTATTCCTCATAATCAGAAACCAAAACTGTGCATTGTTCTCCAGGGTTAGTGGAACTTCATGCCTATTGTTGCCAATTGGCAACACTCACATGAAATCTGCCTATAACTAATGTTTTACAGTGAAATATCCAAAAACATTTATAAAAAGGAGTGACATACTTCACTTTTGCGCAAAAAATCTTTACTTGATCACTGTAGAACAAAATAAGGTATTTAAAACCTATCAAACAAAACAAAAAGCACATGTAGCTAAAATTGAAAAAATACAGCTATATCTATTCTTAAACAGCACTAGTGCTGCAATATATGTATTGAAAATTGATTTAATGATATCTTCCTTATTTTCTTATTGGCAAAATTAGGCATTAGGGCTTAAATATTCTTCTAATAGTATTGTAGAAGGCTAAATTGGGTATGTTGTCGAAAGGCAACACGCAGCTTTTAAGGGTTAAACTCGGGGGTTTTAAATGTTAAACTAAGGGTTAGACGTTAGAAAGGTTTACGTAGATTAAATGATAAATATATTGTTGTAAACATGGCAGATAACTTTACCAATTCATGCTTTTAAAAATGCAGATCAGATGTGAAAGATGTGCTATGATTGAGAAGTTAATTGCGAATGTAAATATAGTTGTTCGAGATATTAAAGATCTGATTCAGAGCGATTGTCGCATTTTATGTAGTTATATTTCTTCAAAAATTAACAGCACTCTGAAGAGTTCTAACTGCCTTCAGTGTGTCGTCTAAAAAGTCTACTGTAAACTTCCCTACTTCAAGTTTGACTACATTTCTCATAGCTCAATCGATGATGGTTTGTGGAACTGACTCAAAAATTACTCTGTCTACTGCTGGTATTTTAATGCTCAGTTTTTTGTTGATGACCAACAGCAAGACTTGAATAGCAAGAAGCTGAATACGCTCTTAGTTAAAAGATTCCATTACCTTAACTTTTGAAATGCCATCCTAAAATGGTTAGTATATTCAAATATAAAACGGCCAGTCACATTGTTCATTTGAAGTTATTTAGTTAGTATTCATTTCAAAAGTATCTATGACTCGTTCAATAAAGTGTATTTTTCAAATAATTAATTTTCTAAAAACAATTTACTGCCTCGATACTCAATTAAATACATCATTATTGTGGAAAGTTGTTTAAGACAACGCAATGGATAAGATAACGAACTCAGGATTTCACCGCTGCATTTAAAAATAGCAGCACCTATCGAGCAACTTTGCAAGACTGTAGGATTGGGTTATAAAGCGCGCCACATGTAATGCAAGTTGAGATCATTTTGTGTGCGTAGCTACTCAAATGTATTCTTTAATCTGTGTTGATAAGTTTTCATTGTGGGAAAATGGTCTGTGAAGTCAATTTATGGACTTCGAAGCTCAAAGAATTACCCGATTATGGTATATAAGTTATTCTTTCACCTCCATAAAATATTCTTAAAAACATAACTAGTAATGTTAAAAATCATGTGCATTGCTGTTTATTTACTAGAATCTTGGATACTCTTAATGACATTACAGAGAAATGGTTATGTGAGGTAAGAAGACATCGAGTTAAAAATAAACCTTTATGTTTTTACATATTCGTCATCTTACGTCACTTAACCTCTAAAATCTGAAATAAAAAGTTTGAAGAGGGAGGCGGTATTCTTTCATTTTCCAAGAGAAAATAAAAATGTTTCAATTTCTTTTATAAGGCATAAAGCTTTAAAGAAGTATTTTGTGTAAATTTCAGACCTTACAAACCACTTAATGAATTCAGGAAATATATTTGAGGCTTATGTTTGACTTATTTCGCTACTTTTCTTATTTTTTTATAGTATGCATATGTCACACTTAGAAGCAGCTAATCTACATTTTAGAATAATGATTGTTGAATTATTTTTCTATTTATATATTAAATGGTCATAATGAGTATTTATAATGCCAGCATCAATCAAAGTAAACACATATATAATAGTTAATTATGTGTATATATAATTAACTATTATAATATTATAATTAACTTTATAATTAACTATTATATATAGTTATAACACATATAATAATTACACATGTATAATAGTTAATTTTAATGAAATAAATCAATTTTGTTACAGTTTTGTTTGTTAAAAGAAATTCAGTTAAAGTTAATAGTTAAAGCTCGCTTCATTTATCTAGACACTAAAATGAACTCGCTACAATTTAAGCAGTTCTCTCAGCCATTAATGCGGGTGAATATTTTACAGATAATTTAATCTGTGATAGTAATTTAGCTACATATTTAAGACATAAAATTTATGGATAAGACGAATTTAATCAGAAAATGGTAATTCCTTCAATGCCTCGTATGCAAAAGGAAGTCTGCCTAAGTACTTTCACAAATCAACAGAATGATTTCGAGGAGAAATTTAAACTTTATTTTCTTCGAGTTCGAGTAAATACCAGTGAATGAAGTGCTTAACATGCATTTTAAGATCCATTTTGAGTCGTTTTAATCTAAAAATTTAAAACTTTGATGTAGAGTTAAAGCATATATAAACTTTTCTGAGACTGAAACAGCTTTCTGCTTTATAGGAGGGAGTTCCAGGAATATTTATTTGGAGTTTAAAAAGCACTCGTGCATTTGAAATGAGTTTTAAACTGAAATGAATAATGGAAATAGCACTATTTATTCAGGGGATGATGTAAAATTAATTTTTATGGATTTGTAATTAGTGATCTGTAAATGAGTTTGCTCAAAATGGTACCATATAAA
The DNA here is from genome assembly GCA_038373885.1 of Cheiracanthium punctorium. Classification (NCBI taxonomy): domain Eukaryota; kingdom Metazoa; phylum Arthropoda; class Arachnida; order Araneae; family Cheiracanthiidae; genus Cheiracanthium; species Cheiracanthium punctorium. Next base: position 702,830 of record JAWZYV010002231.1, read on the forward strand.
TTTGTGACCAAATGTGTTTTGGGTTGCAATGCTTTCATAATTTTTTAAAAATGCTTCAATATTTTTATTTATTTTTTTCTTAATGCAAAAATAATAAGGAAAATTCCTTACAAATAATTTAGTGATCTTCTTTGTGTGTGAAAGTAACAGTGCCAGTATTTAAAGAAAACACCTGCAAAATTTTTATATGCTTATCTCGAAACGTCACTTATTATTGGTTTCATTTAAAGATTGCACAAAACGCAGAAAATGATGCTGCATAATACTTGAGCTTCTTCTTAAAGATCAGACTTTTTTTTTAAATGGCTCCAAATTGTTTCAAAACGCAAATGCTTTGTAGTAAAATAATAAGATTATCATATCAAATTCTAAAGCAGATTAAGGTACTGAAATCAGAATATTCTTAGTACTTTGATGATGTTTGTTAAAATATTTATGATTGTATTTTAATAATTGGTAGCATGAGATTGGCTTATATCATATGATCAAAACAATATAATGTCTCACTCAGTCTAGATGAACCAGACCTACAAAAACAATAAAAAGCAGCTGAAATTTTTAACCACAAAGATTGTACTGCAACTGTTAAATTCAAAGTGGCATTTCTTAAGTAAAGAAACGCGTATATTTTAATGATCATGCTTTGATAAGATTCAATATTATTATTGAGATAAAATAATATATAGCATATAACTTATATTATTTTAACTTATGTTATTTTGATAATACAATACCCAAATAAATACAATAAATTTATGCTATTGTATCGATTTGGGTATTGTACTTACGTATGATTTTTAATAGTATTTTTTAGTATAGTATTGTATAGTATATATAGCATAGTATAGTAAATATTACCCATATTTAAAGAAACTTTGAAAAATATTAATGATATTGCTTTACTATTGTAACGTAAGCAGATAAAACGGACTCATTCATTGCATAAGAAACAAGATAAATATAAATGAAAATCTCAACGTGTACTACAAAAAGGGGAAATAACATCTCTATCAAATTTTCATGCACTATGAAGCATTGAACATACATTATTGTAAAAATAAATGCCCTTCTGTCATGAAAAAACCATTAAATATGCTAAATTTCAGAAAATAAAATTTAGAGATAATTTATAATAAAAAGTAAATTATTTTAGAATTGTGTTTTAACTATAGCATCCCCAATCTAGTTAAAACAAATAAAATTATTTTCCCTCAGTGTGTCTGAGAGAGAAAAGTAAGAGAAAAATAGAAAACGCTACACCATTGCATATTTGAACCTAATGAACTTAATTTCGAGTATGCAAGGTTAAAATATGTGTGAATTGAAAAAAAAATAACAATAATAGTACACTAGATTGATAACCATTTTTTCTTGACGATACAAGTAACAAATAACATGAAATAATATGTGCAAATATTGCATTAAAAATAAATGATACTTTCAAGCTTACTTATAAAATGAAAGTAATAAAATTTTCTTGTAGTGCATACTATGCTCTAATTAGGTTTTAAAACTGCTCTTATGTGTAGAAATTCTAGGAGAAGAATAGTTTTCATTAAGATAGTTTTTCAAAAGGCAGCACTCATAATATATGCCGTATTAGCCCGAATATAATGTGATATTTTATGCCTGAAAATTTCCCGTAAAAAACGCAACTCGCTCTAAATTCGAGGTCCCTATAGGAATTTTCTAATTAACTTGATGAAAAATTTCGGGGTTTAGTTATATTCGGGCTAATACGGTTTTATGGAGAAAAATAATTGTAATTGCGGACCTTATTTTTCGTTCAATTTCCGAAAAGAAAATCATTTAAAAATAAGAAACATCCATTAGGCAACAAAGTAAATTCATTTAAAGAATGTCATTCCTTTCATTTGAAAAGAGCATCTGTTTTCTCGTTCCGAGCCTCGAAATCTACCTTTGTATAAAACTGAGTAATTCGGATTGCAAATGTGCCTCTTTCTCTCGATCGTACTCCCAATTCGGCCTGAGGAAATTGAACTTATTCTATTAAAGTTTCAGTACTGCCCCCCACCCCCCACGCAGAAGTGCACACCCGGAAACCATATGTGCATGATAGAGCTACTGAATGATTGCAAGGACTTTCATTACGTCTCATTTCACATTTCATAATAGGATAAGCTTTTCGGTTTCAAAACGGGAAAAAAAGAATCTTATTTAACAGGAAGAAGAATAATGAAGTAAATGAATTTAAAGAATTGTTGCGAATTAAATTGTTTAGCCTTTTTTCAGTTTACGCATATGTGATGTTTGTTTCAGGAAATTGCATTTTGCAAAATGTCATAATATACTAAATTAAAAATAGCTTTATCTTTTCCTGTTTTAACCATACATAAAGAAGAATATGGTATAACAATATTTAAATTTTCATTTAAGAGTGCATTTATAAAGTAATATTACAGTCTTGTGAATAAATATGTTGTAACATTTTCTTCTTACAGTAGAGAAAGGAATGGATTTTCGTCTAATACTAACAGACAAATAAAAATTAAAACTACTGTTATATCCGTTTTTCATATGTATAGAGGGCACCAATGAGCTTATATAAGAATTTCAAAATGCCACGTGATACAGTGATAATATTTTAAGAGATCTATAGGCTAGCCGTTTGTGTAAGAATTCAATCTTTGTTCAATTTACCTATATATATATATATATATATATATATATACTCTTACAGTCCATGATTCCTTTTCTGTCTATTGAGAATTATGCTATTATATTTTATTTAGGTATTTTGTATTTAGTCAGTTTTTAGACGGATTTTTTTCTCACTTAATCACACTTTCTTTCGCATACGATAAGTGATGGTGATCCTCTCGCTTTATTATGGTTTATATAAAATGTTCATGGACTTATTGTTTCTGATAATTTGTGGATTTTACTTCACGATATTATTGGATATAATTGATGTTTTTGTGGATTTGTCTTTTGAATCATCAGATTTGGCTGAGGGCTTTGCGTGTGTGTGTTTGTGTGTCCTTAACATACCATGTTTTTTCCATATATTACTGAAGTGGATGGTTTGATATATAAAAGCAGTTTAAGCCTTTATGCCGATCGAAATTCCCATACAAAATCTATATATAACAGGGGTTGTGCTGGCTCTTTTTAACATTTAGCCAATTCATTCGCCAAATTCGATTTTTACGGACATCATTAAGAAAAGTAACTGTCAATATTTTCGCTAAAGTAATTTTATTTTCGCAATTTGCGACTTTGGCGATCGACAGCGCGACCCCTGTAAATGATATTCAGTACCTCTATTCTCTTTGTTATTTGGTTTTTGCAATTGATGTTTTACAGTACTTTTATGGTTAAATGGTTCTTTTGGTGTTCCTACTTCTATATCGTTCTTAATATTTTTTTCTTAAGAACTTTTGAAACATTAGTCTACATTATTTATTCACATTCCTAAAAGTACTAATATTGATAATTTTTACGGTCTGTGAAATGGCTATGCTATTTTATTAAAAGCCATTTTCCAATGCATTTGGCAAATTAGAATAATTTGGACAACTGGATGCATATTTACATAAAATAAGTCTTCTGTTTAATTGATGAAATGAAAAAAAATAGAATTTTGCGTTTTGAACTATCTTAAAACTATGTGCATTATTGTATAGTAAAACGAAAGATAGTATTAAAAATATTTTGCATTTATAAGAGTATATAGTTATTACTAATTATGTATAATAAAGTTTAATTATCTTAAATATTCTGAATTAAAGATTTCATAATACTAATTATATAATCTAAAGATTATTTAGTTAGTATTATGAAATTTGTTAATAAACCTTTTCCAATATAATAATAAAACATAAGCCTTAGAATAACTACTTAACTGTAAAAAAAGCCACTGAACTTAAAATCTTCACTTGAAAAAGCATAAAGAATGCAAAGAATACTCTGAATTCTCCGGAAGTTTCGAAGTGCATGGTATCCGATTTCTTGTATTGGAACTTGTATTTCCCTAAAGTGAACTTTTACGCTGGTAACACCTGCGCTTTGAAAAATTATTCCGGGATATAGATAAAATTTTTCATGATTAACTTTTCTTTTTCAGTACTTTTTCTCTATACTGGAGAATTGCTATAGTTGGAAGATCTCTTAATCTCTCATTATGTATTCAATTAAGTAGATACACTTCGTGAAATAATGACTTTCTTTTAATTAATTGTTAACTACTGAGTGTTTATAATTTTAATACAACTTTAACAAATTACAAAACGTACTTTCAATTCAACAGTAAATAATTTTAAATGTAGAATTTTATTAGCATGGGTCCAGAAGCAGTTACAGAAGTAACTGCTACATTTTTCTGATTGCAATACAAACACACACACATATATATACATATACAATGTATATTATACATGTATATAGAGACTTACAATATTCATAATAATAACAGAATTGGTTAGTTACAATTATGTATGTTATTCCAGTCCTAAATGTTCTCTATGTTTCCCTGTGCTTTGGGTTGGTTTGGTAAATGTCTAGGACCACTAAAGAAAACCTCGCAAGAAACTGGTGTTTAAAAGATGAAATAATTAAGACTGTAAAATAACACATATTCAGAACGATAAGTACCTATTGTGTGTATTATTTTACAAAGTACTAATTATTTTTTCTGGGACCACTTGCTAGAGATTCTGAGTGACATTTACGCGAGCTGCCGGATTCACAGAAATTGCTGGGACTAAAAATGAGCCGCTACTAGTAGGGGCCATTAGGGGTGGCCAATTCTCACTTGTAAGCAAGAAGTTTTTCCCACCGCAGAGAAAGAGGGAGATACTCCGGTATCAAACTGACAAAAGGTAATTGGGGACCGACAGTAACATTGCGGTTTCGCGCCTCCCCCATCTATTGTCCGTTGGCGGACAGTCCCACTGTCGCCCGACGTAAGACACGGCCAAATATCCCCATTGAAATACATTGTAACGAAGGGAACCGCTCGATGTGAGCAATGGCCTTAATTCTTTGTGCCGCGAAGCCTAAAATATCCGTGCATTAAAAAATAAGTTTTCAGTAGCAACTATTCACAAAGCCATCTCTTTCTATGGTCATGATCTTCAAACAAATACTAGATACTTAAGAATTTCCTAGACAGGTACTATATGATTGGGGCGGAGAAATACCGAATTCGTCATATTGCCCTATTTTCCGAACTTATTTTATATACATAACGTTTGTATTTATAATGGCTCTATAAATGTTATGTGTAGAAGATGAAAGCTGTACGTTTGAATGACTTGCTATTTTGGCATTAATATTTTTCTGGAAAAAAAACTCTGTTTTACTATTATTGTAACCAGTGTAAAAATAAATTAAGTACGTTGAAAGATATTCGCAAAATATAATATAAACTTTATGAAACGATTAATAAATGCATAATTCATATACCTAATAAAAGCAAACTATTTTTTCCTGTTTCACTTGTTCTTATTGAATATCATTATGAGGAAAGAATGATATACGACGCTACATAAGCTATGCACAAAATATTTTATAGATAAAAATCAATGTTTTTATCGCTTATTGAATAGGGTCATAGAAAAACATACACGCTATCTGTAATGGACAAAACAAACAAAAAAAAAAACCTAATGATCTTATGAATAAAGACTTTATTCAATAAGCCATTTTTTTACGAGATAACAAATCTATTTTTCCAGAAAAAAAAATGTATTATGAAGCAACTTGATTTTGGATATCTATTATCCTGACACATAATGGCTAGTTATTAATAATTCCTATATGTATTAAAGGCTATAAAAATTGAGATTCCAATTAAATTTATTTTTTGGAGCTTGTAAAATCATTTGTAATCTGATACTTCTGCTCGTATTTTTACGTAATTAGGAATCCACTTTTGTAACTAGGAAAAATTGCTACACTGCGTAAAAAATGTAGAAGGACATTTAGATTTTGTTAGAAAAATAAGGAACCTTTTATTTTTACTGAATTTTTTTGTAAGCAACATTACACAGATCATTTAATAAAAAAATATCAATATCATAACCATGATATTCAAAACTAAAACAATAATGACAACAGAAATAATTTCTACCATTTGAAACTCTGTAAAAAGAGTAGAAGGACAGTAAACCAATGAATATAATACAAGCGATGTTAGATTTTATAATTTCGAATATTCTATTTGGCAGTGAATCATACAAAGATTGGATGTCTATTATCTAAAATGATCTATTTCGGCGTACCTCGGACGGGTCCAAGGTACACTACCATTCAAGATAATATATATATATATATATCAATATAAAGGTGTTAGAGAGATTGCTCGTATACTGCACGGCAGCCCCAATACAGTTTCTAACTTTATCAGAAATCCAGACAGACAGAAACGGAAAGAGAAAGAAGACTGGCAGACCTAAAAGGTTAACGCCTCGCTATGAAAGAAAAGTTGTTCACGAGCTTAAAAAGTGTAATGGAAGTATTGCAAAGGCTCGAATTCAAGCAGGACTTACTTATGTGTCGAGGCAAACAGTTTACAACTACATTAAAAGATCCAAAAAATTCATTTTCAAAAAGCGGAAGAGAACCAAAGTGGAAACAAACACATATTGATAACCGTTCATCTTGGGCTAAGGAACACGTGTCATGGAGTACAGAATGGACTTCTGTGATATTTTCAGATGAGAAGATTTTCAATTTAGGCGGTCCAGATGGTTACCAGTACTACTGAAATTGTCTGAAGAACGAAGAACAATTTTAATCGACAAATTGGGGAAGGAAGTTTGATGGTCTGGTTAGCAGTTGGATATGGAGGAAGAACAGCTCTGGTCTTTCTGAGTGGTAGGCAGAAGCATACAGACTATATTAAGCTGCTAAATTCTGAGCTTCTTCCTTATGGCTCCGAATTAGGAGGAGAAGAGTGGATCTTTCAACAAGACGGAGCCTCCATTCACACCGCTAATGGAGTTAAAAATTGGTTCGTATCAAATAATGTGCAGGTTTTACCCTGACCAGCTATAAGCCCTGATCTTAACATAGTAGAAAACATCTGGACAATACTTGTTCTTTGTGCATATGCTGGTGGAATACAGTTTGAATGCATCACTGAGCTTCGAGAAGCATTGAATAGCTCATGGGATCATTTTTGCCAAACATAAATCTAATCTTTGTATGATTCACTGCCAAATACAATATTCGAAATTATAAAATCTAATGGCAAGAGTATTCCTTACTAATATCGCTTATACTTTATTCATAGGGTTAATGTCCTTCTACTCTTTTTTACAGAGTTTCAAATGGTAGAAATTATTTCTGTTGTCATTAATGTTTTATTTTTGAATAGCATGGTTATGATTTTGATATTTTCTTATTAAATGATCTGTAAAATGTTGCTTACAAAAAAAATTGAGTAAAAATAAAAGGTTCTTATTTTTCTAAAAAAATCCAACTGTCCTTCTACTTCTTTATGCAGTGTACGAGTACTTAAGAATTTAAATATATGTTTATAGTACGTTGTTTGCTGTAAAACTTATAAAGAATTCATTTTGCATTCCAAAATTAATCATGTCTCTTAAAGATTTCTCAATGATATTTTCAAGTTTATGGCTTTAAACAATAGCTAAATTTATATTTCTTATTGTGATATGATTTGTACTCGTATATGTATTATTTAATCACTAAGTACCATTTTTAAAACGATTTATTTACTGCGAACGGTATTTACTAGACACTACAAAAATATCAGAATTACTTCAGAGCACTCAGAAATATTAGTACATATGCGAATGAAAGTTTTATACATTCATTTTTACAAGCAATTTTTTAAATCGAAATGTTTGCGTCTGAAGTTTGTGTCATCTTTAAAATAAAAAAAAGAGTGCTTATCTGAAGGCAAACATTCATGGTTTATATTTTCATATCATTCTCATCTTTTTCCTTTCTTCAATGAAAACAGAATACATGACTACCTGAAAATGTAAACAATACACAGTGAAAAGATGCTATAAACAAGCATTAAATTTCACTTTTTTCACACAATGAAAAATTTAAAGTAAGAAAGTAACAAGCAATAAAAGTGAATATTTCAAAATTATAATTGAAAATTATGTCGTATAATAAACGCAGAAATAAATTAAATAATGCAATGGAGAGTCACACATTCTGAGAATGGTTGAAGGACTTCCATGATGCTAGGACCCAGTACTGAAGCATCTTCAGTCGATGGATCATATTACTCACACTGCTGCTGCCCACTTTAATCATATTACTGAAACACGCCGAGAAACATAACGAAATTAACAAGTGTAACTCACATCCAAAAATATGTTCTGGCCAGTAAACCAAGTCATATTTCTGCATATTAAAGACTGTATTTCTAAATAAGAGGGAAAGTTAATGCTTACCTTATAAAAGATATGGTAATACCCCGTACCCAGTTTTTTTAATAATTTTACTCAGACAAGTGATACATCGATCACTTAAATACCGCCATTGCTTCTTCTTGACTTGGCATAACTAGTTTATGTGTTACCTGGTAGATAGCGCTGTCTGTATCTGAGAAAACATATGCAGATCGTTTCGTCCATAGGGATCATTTTGGTCCACTTTCCCCTAAAGTATCTTGTATTCATACAGCCGATATTTTCTTTTTTAAATAGTGTAGGATACCTGAAACGCAATTATCCGTTGGGATTTGCATTATAGTAAAGACAAGAAAATCACTTAAGGTGACTAAGTTGTTTCATCATTTTCTAGTTTATAATATTTGGTTTTATTGCAATATTTTGAGAATAATCAACCTACAAACATAATAATTTATGTTAACTAAATCATTTTTTACAAACTTTTATTAATAACGTCTAATTTTAAAGATTCGTTTTATTTCTCTTATTATTGTTCACTTTTGATGAGCAGTGCATATAAATAAAGGCTATAATATACTAATGTTTGGGGTTTGGGATTAAGTTTATACTATCCGATAAGATACTTTTTAGATTGTTCATTTTAGAATTACAGATTTAATAAAACATCAGTAAGTTGCTTAATATCATTTTTTTCAAAAATTCTCTTATTATATTTTGAAGAAACTATTTTCCTGTTTAAATAATTGTGTTATACCAAAACATGAGATCCTCTTAAGTTTTATTTTTTTTCGAAATTAAACAAAATTAACGCCCCCCCCCCAAAAAAAAATGCATAAAGTATTCTCAAAGGTAATTAATTCATTGAAAGCTGAATAAATGCTCAATGTTTACCTAAAAGCAATTCCAAGTCATTCCGAGGAGTATTCAAGTTTAAAAAAGCTATTGGTATGTAAGTAATAACTATATGGTAAATTTTATAAATTACTAATAAATAAGTTTTCAACGCCCGTCCTATAGGTTTAAATTCAAAAATCGTAAGCCATAACGCATTAAATCTGTGATAAATGAAACAAAAGATCGGACATTTCTTTTTTCCTATGATATTTATTTTAAATTAGTTGTCATACACTACAAATTGAAAACAATATATATACCGGGGGCGTCAAAAGTACGTTACAACTTAAAAAATTCATGAAAAAGGGAGAAATGAAGATAAAACGTGCGGTTTGTACCTAAAGGCTTAACAGGAAGTCGGATTTTTCTTTTGGAAACAACAAAAAATTTAGTTAAAAAGTCACCAGTAGAGGGCGCTTACATCCCGAAACACGATGAGTAGGACAACAGTACGATTCATGCATTACTTTTGACAATAACAAATGTTCGACATGACCTCCAGAACATTCTACGACAAGGCGACTCACAACGCCCGCTACAGCTAAATGCAACAGGTCGGAATGAATTGCAGAAACCTCTGAGAGATAGAATGTTTCAGTTCGGCCAATGTTGAAGGGGATGAACGGTACACAAGTGACTTCAAGTAGCCCCACAACCAGAAGTCAACCGGGGTGAGGTCGGGTGATCGTGCAGGCCACCGTGTATCACGATCTTTTATTGCAAGTTTAATTTGCATAATACTGCTGAATCTGTCTCATGTCAGCGCCCTCTACCGGTGACTTTTTAACTAAAATTTTTGTTCTTTCTAAAAAATATCCAACTTCCTGTTAAGCCTTTACGTACAAATCGTACGTCTTTATCTTCATTTCTTACTTTTTTATAAATTTTTAAGTAGTAATGAAGTTTTAGCGCACCTGGTATTTACTGGTTTATACTAAAATCAATCAACTGTATATTTTATATTAGTTTTATATTACCTTAAAATGTGTAAAGTCATTCAAATAAGTATTTCCAAATGCACAGTCGTCATGTCGTAAAACTTAATAAATAAATCAAAAATAAGAAAGTTACAAATAAACTGCTCTGATTCATTTTTATTATGTCCTTTTATGTCGTACAAAAAAGTAACATATATTCAACTTATTTCAGAAATTTCCAAGCATTCGAAACTAAAAATGCAATTATCAACCAAAGAAATTTAATTAAAAAAGTCTAAATTAAAAGTAAAAATAAAAAGAAGACTAATGCACAAATTCTTTGATGTAAGGCAACATTTGACTACCTATGTAAAAACTCATTGCGCTGTCTATCGAGAGATTTGAGTTTACTTTGGAAATGATCTAATTATACAAGCTATTTTTTAACAAAAGGTTTTCCGATATTATATTAAATGGGCTTTTTTATTTTTGGAACATTTTATTACATAAACCAAATACACTCACTTAAATATCAATGGAGATTTTAATAAAAGTCAGTTGGGAAATTAGTCTTTTTTATGCGTGCACGTGTGGGAGTAATTAAATATGTGTTTTTTCAAGTTTCTCGTATTTTACTGAAGAAAATTACTCACAAACATGCATAGATATATATATATATATATATATATATATATTGGTATGTGTCGCTTGTTCTGTTTACATAAAAATTTGATAATTTGATTTAGAAACATTGTTTCCCACTTAATAAATAGTTAATGGTTAGAAGATGGTAGTGTTCTTCCGTAAAAATTTCTCAAAATCTATATCGCGAAATCGATATATTTCCAATTATTGCAATATATGCCATAACTTTAATGTTATATACTTAATGTTTAATTAATTGTATAATTATTATGTGCGTTATGTATCTAAAGCAACGTTTTCAGATTTTAATATATTGGAAACAATGTTTTCTTTTTGGATCTTTTCTACTGTCTCATAAATTAAGGCCCGAAGATGTAATAAGTCGGCTTGTACTACTCAAAAACGAAATATTGCTCTATTTTAATTCACATCAACAAATGAATTGTTAGCTTTGCCATGTCCAAATTTCTCATTTCTCCCCAGAGCTCTGGGTTTGAATGATCTCAAAGTTTTTCGTGCAATAGACTAGTTTCTTACCTTTTGCATTGGCCTTGCAATTCAAATCGCGAAAACGTCAGAAACTGGTCTAGTGCTCAAATAAATTGGGAAATACTAATATAATGTTTTATGTGCTGTATGCAAATTGTAAAAAATATTTTTGATGTATTGTGCAGATATGTGCGAGCTTGCTTGCGTCAGGTATCATCTTGGCTCGTTGTTGATGCGTGAATTTCACGCAAAGGCAATATGTTTTCATTGTTTAGAAAATAGAATACTGCTTTTAAAGGTCTGTTTAATTCGACATCATTACATGGCAGATAACAGTTAGTAATGGCAACTCTGTTACTTTTAAATAGAATTTAAATTCCTTAAAGGTTGCAATCAATCTACATCCTATCATTTATTTTATCCAAATTTACTTAAATATTTCCTATCAAGTAACTTAAGATAAAACATCCGCACTTAATGATTCTATTAATTATATAAGTCGCAAATAAATGCATATAAGTAATATAATTTTACTGTGTATTGAATAAATATACTTCTTACCATGCTCAGCTAAAATCTTATTATATTCATTATCATAACAAAAGTTCACACATTAATATAATTTAAAAACATCACTCTGTAGAAAATTACAAATCTCCCCATCGATTATTACAATGAGTAAAAAATAACACCATTCCATGTAATTCCTTTTAATACATACGACACGTATTTTTAAGATCATTTCGTGTACACTGAAATACCAGCCACCCAGAGCAAAGATGACTAAGTACATTTTAACGCCGGCCTAGCGAGCGATTTATAGACATTTTAAGAGCATCTTCGCATGTTCATCACAGATTTCATTTCGCAAACATGGTGCACTTTGGAGCTCGTTTCACCGAAATACTTTCTCTAATTTGTTCTCTAGCCTGCAATTTTCTTTCCCCGGGGTTCGAGGATATGCATAAAGGGATTGCCTGTTCGGCACTTAAGCAGGGTGTGAAGATTATTATTAGAGCTTTGAATGTGTTCGACATAATTTATTAATATTCCGTCGAAATTGTTTTCTTAATGTCAACAACTCACTTTGGGAATATTTAATGCGAACGATAATGAAAAGCATCGTAATTACCGATTTTGATCCTAATGACAGTGTCCACAAAGCACTCTTTAAGAATCTATTTTGCTTTTTATTTCAAAACCTAAGTACTTTCATATCGTTATAAATCTTGTAATATACATTAGGTGCCGCAAAAATTCTGACATAAGTTTTCATTAATTAAATATTGATCATATATATATATACAATAAATTCCAAGCTATGTATAGGAAGCTACATAATTTAATGGTAGCGATAAAAAAAATTTCACAGATTAAACTTAACAAATACAAAATTTTACGTTTTATAATTTCCTTACATAAAAATTCACAATTATCAGAATATACCACATGCATTAATTATCTAATGCACAAAATTCCAACTTTTCATTATAAAAAGGCTCAAAGTAAGTGTAGTCTTAAACTACCTTTCAATGGTTTTAGAAGAGAAAAAAAATTGCACAGTAAGATCGCGTTTCTGGGGCTGTACACAAATTACGAAAGAAAACATCGATGGTATGAATTCATACTTTTGCTGTCAGTGGTACTGTATAACCCCTTACCAATTTTTAAAGATATCTGGGGGACGATTTGTAATAAAAGACTGAAAGTTTGTTCATCACTACTATAATTAATGGGACACGATTTAATAGTTGAACGTTTTGCTGTATGGGGGTAGTACAAAAATTTAAATTTTGTATTTACTTATATTTAATTTCCTGAAAATTTGAATCGACACCATAAAATTCTGCATTTTTTTGTGCGATACTGTCACTTATTGCGCGTGTCTATGATGCATATTTAAGAAATAAAAGCTGAGGTCAGTGTTTTTGGACACCTTGCATTTATATTTATACACACACGCGGGTTGTGAGACGGTCAGAGCCATTGCTAAGACATTTTTTAGTAGGGGAGAGATATCGATAAATTACCAACTTAAATATCGTTTTTTATCAACTCTATTACTAACTTTTTACATTTGCTAACTGGATTTCCGTAATTTTTTCAACTGTACCTGAAGCAGAAAGTAAATTATCGCTTTCGTTCAAATTTGTTCACCAATTTTGGCAACTAGGTATCTAATTTTGCCAAGTTCAATACAATTTTGCGGGTGCTAGGGGGGGAGACCCCTCTACCCCTCTTTAGCAAGGGAGGGGTTCCGTAGAAACGGTGACCTTTTATTGCACACACAATTTGAAATTATTCGAATTCACCAGTAGCACACTTTAAATTATTTCCGCCCGTAGGCCGTAATAATATATATATGCAGGGTGTCCCAAAAATATTGTAATGGGCTTTAATTCTTTATTTATTAGAGATAAGTGGGCCGTGTAAGTAAAGATAAATGTTCAAAATAAGGTTGAAAACAAGATGCTGTTAAGAAAAAATTTCTCTTGCTTATTTACAAAATGTTACACTTTTAAAACTCTTATACGACCCACATATAAAAAAAAATTTCAAATAGTAAAATATGCCCCATACATTATTGAGGTGATGTACCAAATTTGAGCCTTTCATCATAAAACGTCGCAGACATATTTTTGAAGAAAGGTGATCGGGGTTTGTATATAATTTCGAATGCAAAGTTTCATTACTAGAGTGGGAATAAAAGATTTTCTTTTGTAATTTCTGTACGACCCCTGAAATGCGATGATACGACGTGATTTTTTTTTTTACTTCGAGAGCCATGGAAATGTGGTTTAAGACAGCTTTCTATATATCTTCACATATGTATGACACTTTTTAAGGTATAATTCTCAAATTTTGTACATGTCACCTCATGAAAGTAAGGGGTGCATTTTAATAATTGGGAATTGACATTTTAAGACAATTGGTTTTGTGCGTGGCCCGTACAATTTACCTTATTTTATGACAATTGGTTTTGTACGGGGCCCCTATAAAAAATTCAAAATTGTAACTTTTTGAAAATTAATGAGAGGAACTCTTTCTTACTCGAGTCTCATTTCTGATGTTATTTTGAGCGTTTTTCAACTTACACTGCCCACTTATATCTATTAGATAAATAATTAAAGCCCGTTACCACCTTTTTTGGGACACCCAGTATACATGTATATTTAGGGTGTCCAGTGCTAATGGTACCCAATGGCTATTTACTAAACCTTTAGTCAGAGACACATAATTCCAGTAGCAAAAATGCTCTAGATTGCATAATATATTGTGCACCAGAAACACAACCGAAATCAATAAATCAATTCCTATAAAAATTACGTATATATATATATATATATTACGTAATTCCTATAAAAATACACGTATATATATATATATATATATATATATATATATATATATATATATATATATATATATATACGTGTTCAGAAGTTAAGAAAACACATTTTATTTATACAATGCCTTGCATTTATAATAATTACTAACTGTTTAATAAGAGTAAAAAACTAGACAGTATTTTATCAACAGAAATACTTAACCATCACAAATCGAGATTCGTATTTTTACTATCTTTGCCAACTACCTTTTTAATTCTTGATACTAGAAAATGCATAAAATAAGCACACCTTGTTCGTGTTTTAGGATTACTTATAAAAAAAAGTATTTTCTTGATAGACAAAATTCCTTAATAGCTTAATAATGAGTAATGGTTTGGAAAATGTGCGTGTAATTAATGTAAAAAAATACGCATCTCTTGTATGCGATAGTTTCAGCGCTCCTTAAATGACTCGTATTATTTTTGCTAATTAATAATTTATTTTGTTTTCCTGCAACATCTGTTTTCTTTCAAAGTATTTGTTGTACTTTTGTGTTTATTTAAACATAAACTTGAAGCTTTATTTTATTTTTTTCATTATTATTATTTTGTGTGTGTGTACTTCATACAAAGTCATCTAAAATTTTGATACTTTTTTACGATAGTAAACTGCTGCCCAACGTTAATATTACACATAAAAAAAAGAATTTTCGGCAAAAAATGTGTTTAATCAATTAGACTTTTGTACACTAAGGCTTCATGATGTGAGGCACTCAAATGGTAACAACAATATTTACACAGGAGTTAATCTATACAGATCAGTAATAATGTGTATTCAAAATAATGTTCAGAAGGATAACAGCATTGGGAAAAACAGAAGTCCTAAATCTATATTGCATCGTCTCTTAAGAGGTCTGGGAAATTCATACAGCCATAGAAGAGTCGTATCACACCCTTATACTTTTGAAAGGCTATTGACCAACGATTGTGGAAGTCAGTTCCATTCTGGCAAAAGCACCAATTTTAAAGAATGAATGGTCCTTGAAGTGGTTTGTCGAATAGAAGTAGTTTTGCCTTAAAGTGAATATTCCACAAGTGCTCTATAGGACTGAGTTTTCGACTGGCAATTACCATACGGTGAATGCCCTACAATTCCAGATAATCGTCGACTTCGAAATATTAAATTTGGACACAATTGTATAGTGCCAAATATGCTATAATGCTTTTCTATTTTGCATTCACTGTTCAAAATTATTAAACAATTTTTACTTTTCAGTATTAAAAAACCGAGTGATAAATATTATTTATACGAAGCTAAACTAATAATACTGGCACTCCTGAATGCTAGGATTATGAATGTTGTTTTTAGTATATGTGAACGTTATTTTTGATGTTTACATAATCATGTTAATTATATTTAATTTCAGAATCTAAATCTTGTACAATATAGAAATGAGTTAGTTAATGTATTTATTTCAGTTCAGTATTTATAGATTGGTATATCGTATTCGTATTCGTATAAAGCGTAAGAAAAATTTCATTTTTTTACAATATTTGTGCAATTTTATTCACTTGGAATCGAATGTAATGCGCAATTTTTTGCTGTAAATAGAAATATTTTTTTCAGAATGTAAATTCACAAGCAGTCACGCATATAAATTGCACAGGAATGAACAGGGTGTCTACAAAGTATCTGTAAAACTTCAAAAATCCATTAAATTACTTGGATAAGCTATGAAAATGAAGTTTGCTATATATGCTCGCACAATATTAAGGTTTTTATTGATTCTTTTTGAGTATTTTTGATAACAATTTGTAGAATATATCGGACATTTTTAAGGAGATAAACTAACATAAACTTAACAGGGATTAAAATAACGCACAAGATTCAATTATACTCTTTAAGAAAAGCTGAACATTAAAAAAAGCTGAATTGTCACTATCATCTACATCATAAAAATTTCAGATTAAAGTTAGAAATGTATGAATGCATCTCAGAGACTGAACAAACTAAATTCTCTAAACGGTTGGTAGCATTTTATTTTTTATTTATAATAAAAAATATTTGCTGTGAGAATACATAAAAGGAGAGACTTTTACATCATCGACTTTTATTTCGGGAGTTATATGAAAGAGAACATGTTCCTTGTATCCCTGAGGCATGTTATGTTTCAGCGAATATTTGTATTCTATGTGCTTTTATCACTGCCTCAAAACAAAAAATAAGTATGTGGGATCTGTTGAACGTTGAAAATATATTTTTCAGTTTCGTATTTATTTTACAAAAAAAATTCGCATTTTTTTTCCTAAAATGTATGTGGTAGTTGAAGAGCTAATTTGCTTGTCGAATTTCAAATTGGCCTTCGTTTCAATCATAGTATGTGGTAAATTTTTCCGTACTTAACGAACTCACTGTCAGCGTTTTTTTAAATATTGCATTGTATTGTCTGCTTACCATTGCATCTATCTTTTTTTTCTTTCGGTTGATTCTTTTTGGGATCAAGTTGCATGAGAATAAAATTTTCTGTTATTATTATACTGTTACTATTCTGTATTCCCTCTCCTAAGCATATTTTGAAAGGTGCAAAAATGTTTGTCAAAATAAATATCCAAATAATAACCGTATGCCGAGAGTACGAGAACTTTTAGAGCATACAGTACAAGAAAACTACATCATGAGCTGAATGCTTTTTATATTATTTATTACTGTAAAGTAAAAGGTGATTTTATCACTTTATATAACTTTTTACTGAAGTATTTAAGTGGACGTAGGAGCGACTTCTGACTCAAAAATAAAGCAAAAAAAAAAAATTAATTTTCAGAAGATCTTATCGTCTAAGGTGTAACATTCCGAAATTATTGTTTTATCATTGCATTACTTTTGCGTGTAAATTGGTCAATTACAGAGCGAGTCATTAATCTTCGAAATACGGACTGCATAGTAATAAATGTTTTGCATTTTTCCTCGTAATGATCCACGTGTCACCTAGGTGGGTTAATTTTGAGAGTTTTGTGCCAGATTTGGCGATAGTTTATCAAAGTTTGCTAAGGCTTGCGAAAATTGACTCAATCTTGGAGGCTTTGTGTGACCGCCGTCGTCGGATCATGAGTAAATTATGTAGTCCAAAAATATATGTATTAAAAGGGAAAATAGTTTAGAAGACTGTAATATTTACTAGTAAGAATAAAATAATCACATAAGTAACCTTAAATATTGATTATTGGAATAAATGTGAATATTTTGGTACTTTATTATTCCACTGAGTTGCTTATTTTTAAATATCACTCATTTTTTTATTGTTTGAAGATAAATAAACTATATAACCTGCAATCAATAAATGGAGATACTTTTCATGTTTTATTTTTTTATTCCTATATTAAGAAAACAAAATACACATTTATTTTAACTTTATCAAACCATTAAGTAAAGAAAGAATATTTTGAATATACATTCTATATAAATTTTTTTAAAATAAATATTCTAAGAGTGAAATACATTTGCCTGAAGCCTAACAGTCAGAGTAATCTTTCATAACCTATTAGACTTTAAAATATGAAATGCGTTAAGGATACTACACACTTATAAATAAAAAAAAATATGATATGAAACAGAAAGTACTAGAAAGTACTGCGAAAGAGTAAGTAAACTTTGTTAAAATATAAACATGAAAAGCGTAGTGTATATGCTTTATTGAAATAAATAAATCCCTGAAAAGCTGATCCAAATTGAATAGAATGTGTTTATGATATTACTCTTGAATTCCAGAAATAGCTTTCAGAAATTCATAAATTTAAAGAAGTATGCTCAGGTTTTCACATTCGATGTGATCCAAATCCTTTCAGAATGTATTTGCATTCCATTTTGTCCAATAAATTTCGCCAACCTAAGGAAAATATACATATAAAAATTTGCTCTATTAAGGGTTAGAAGCTGATTTGACTGAAAAGAAAAGTGACAAGCATGTTCAAATTTTATCCTTACCTTCCACGACATTCGAATTTCGAAGTATTTTGGCGTGTATGCATACTATGTACGCGATACTTGATTAAAAAAGTGACGAAAAAACACAATTTATTTATGCACGGATAATTAAAATGTACTTTCGCAATATTTAAACTTTCTTTTTGTTTAAAATTATACATTTCCACAGATTAACTTGTTATACAGATTTAAATACAATATTTGTGATGTATTCTAGGAAGAGTGAGAGGAGGGAGTAGGGAGGAAGAGTAGAGGAAGAGAGGAAATACTTCTTTGAAAGCCGTTTGAAATTTTTTTAACTAATTGTGATACTAGGGTATTATGTTCCTTCGGCACCATATTAAAAATATATATATTTACAAATAAAACTTCATGTTTATATGTTTGTGTGTTTGGTTTTCATGTGTTTAATGCGTAAAATACAAACTGAAATGAAACTAAAGAAGCATCTGTGACATATCTGTTATTCCACAATGGTTTTATAGTTCCGGTTGGAAATGCTTTAATCTTATCAATCTCTTAAACATGTTTTTAACTCTTTTATTTCCAGGTCAAACAGATAAACCACGATACAACAAGCTGTATGTATACTGGTTTCGATTTCAATAAATTATTAAATTAAGCATTCAAAGTCTATGATTCTCAGTGGTTTTAATAGCTTATTATCTTGTAACAAATATGATTGGCACTCTATATCAAAATATGCTAGTTTAAGTACTTTTCCGAATAATTATTAAACCCATAATGTTTGTTCTCTAGATTTGCTTTCATAATGCAATTCCCGAAAGAAAAAGAAATCTTCAAGATTTGCAGAATATATATAGTTAAAAATATTATTTTAGTACTGAATCACTGTTAATTAAAATAGTTTGTACTTCAGTAACACCTTTCGAGTTACCTGTAAATCACCAGAAATCGCCCTATCTACATGAAACATATTTTAACTCATCTAATAACACTTTTTTAATACTTTCATTGCTCTGTTCCACTTTTGATGATTGATGCATGCTTTTACAAAGTCAGAAAAGTTTTTATCCGTATCAGTAAAAAAGTTCAAAGAATTTCACGTGAAGCAATTCTTTTGAAATTGGAATTTTTCACTAGTATTGGGTAGTTAAAAGTTTGACTGGTAATGCTATTTGAAAATTCTAGAAAAAAAATCTGATGCAAGGCTTTGTATTACTTTTTCGTTTTCAGTTTTCTTTGATATTTTGTATGTCTCTTTTACACGTTTCTGGTCCTTTTTATTGCTTTATTTGGTTACGTTTTGATCATGCTAGTCTCTATAAAAAGTAATTCACAATGAAATAAAATTCTGTGATAAAAACTACGTTCATCTACAAAGAAATTTCACCAAGACACATTACGCCAATTAAATTGAAAATTATTTTTAAAAACTGAAATTTTTAGTTATACAAGGTCATTATAATTAATCGTATACCCCCAGGATCATCTTCTTTCATACTTGAGAATTTAAAAAAATAAAAAAATCAACAAATGTCCATTAGCAGCGCTTTACAGGGAAAGACTATGAATTTAACAAATGAAATTATTTAAATTCTTCAACAAAGCTAATTAACTTGTCTACTAAAACTTTGTCAGTAAATGTGAGTATTCTTTCATTTCGAGTTTTTTTAATTCTTTTTTTAAAATAAACAATTCCACCTTGTGCGCATTTTAGAACCACTTATATACAGGGTGTCCTAAAAGTAGTGTCTTGGGGTTTTATACCCTAAATATTGATCCCTTCATAGGCATGTGCAAAAAATTACAAAATCTCTCTATTTAAAAAAATAAAGAACTTCCGCTGCCGCCAACACTGTCAAAAGCTTGCCATGCCATATTTTTCGAAACCGTGGACAATCAGTTTTCGACGAAGGTGAACACGGATTCGAAAAAAAAAAACCCATTAAGCTGACTTAAATTTCGAAAAGCGAATTACTTTCGAAGACATTAATAAAAAGCTTAAAAATAAATAGCATAATGGCGGGCAGGTTTGACAATTTTCACCAACATAAAATTCTTCATGCCTTTGAAATAAAGCACTTCCAAGTATGTACAATAACGTGAAATTGACGAACAAAAGTAGAATTACTTCAGTTTTAAGCCAAATTAAAAAATATGAGAAATAAATTTGTCACAAAGCTCCCAATTTTTAAATAGCGAGTAATTTCTCTTAGAAAACAGAAGTTTAAAATTACAGATTATTCGAATTTTCAATACAAGATAACTAATTGGAAATTATACAAAAAAGCTATTTTATCACAGGTACGATCTGGTAAAAGACAATCTGTCCAAGCAGGATAAATCTAAACCGTGTGTGCTCTAAAATGTAAGCACAGCGTTTCTTGAGAAAATGAAAAATAATTCAAATGCGGATTACAGTAATGCTGGTTTGGTTCAGTTTGCATATATGCCGCCTGTTACTAAGCAAAAATATGTGACGCCCTTAACCGTTTAATGATATCAGTTTTTGCATAGCTTGGATATTCGCCAGCATTGCGAAATGAAATATATCGCGGTGCTGAATAATCCAATCTGTAAATAATTATGTATACGGATAAATCGAGAACTGTCGATTACGCACATGTGTTAATCACCCAATAATGAAAAGTTTCCATCGAGGAAAAGATATCCTAGCTGTGCGTTGCTCTTAATAAAGAAAAAAATATATATATAAAACTTTTTTTTAACAAATTGAACGAGGAATGATGATGAACTATCCACATACGTAAGTTGCGAAATTATGCAAAACCACAATCTCTGGCAAATATTACTGTGTTTCACAGGTTTTACACATTTAAATTTATTGTGAAGTTTAAATTTTTATGTTCCAAGGAACATTAGCTGGCTGTAGCTGTCAATGACTTGATCTGATTTCTAATTATCGCATCCAAATGGCACTTAAGAAAATGGGTCCATGTTTGGTATTTGCTTCCCGTTACCGATCTGAAGTCTTTGGCAGCATTAAGTGTACCGATCTGAAGTCTGGCAGCATTAAGTGTACCTAAGTCGCCAAATTACAGAAAACCACCCTGGGTGGCTAATACGCTTAATGTTCTCTAGCTTTTACATGTTTAAAAATCTGGAGTGAGTTCACTTGACTTTCTGAACCCTTGATACCAAGCGTATAAATAAATTTCATTCAACTCAATCAGATCTAGCGTTCAAGCACTAGTGCACTTAAAATGAGTGTATAGGCCGCAATGTATAATACTTTTTTGTAGCCCTGCAAAAAACTGTAAGGCGTACACTCGCTAAACTTTAAGCAGTATTTAAGACAGTGACCTATAATATGCTTACCTAATTTGATGTCAATCGAATGCACCACTTACACAGTGCCTCACTTTAAATGATTTGGGTCCTTAAGCCGTAATATATTCATATTACTTCTTACAAGTCTTGAGTACTGGAATTGTACTTGAGTAATGGATTAACATTTTCTTTACGTATAATTTATTGAGTTGTACTTCTGTAAAATTAAACTATGGACAGATGTGCATATTTTTAAAAATCAATATTGAATGCAAAGACACAGTAATGCATAGTATGTACTGAGCGCAATAGATGCTCAAAGCATTATAAAAGGTTCTTAAATTTCATTTAATCTGTACTTTTAAATTTTCTGTGTTTCTTTCACCTGCTTATAATGATAAGATTTTAGATTTAAAAAAGGTATCGTAATATATAGCCAGTAAAAAATAAATAAATAAAAATAAAATTAAGATGTATTTGAAATCTGAAACTGGAAATAACGAAACAATAAATAAAATGAACACCGATTTGAACACAGTCTAGAAATAATTTGAATTCTTTTGTACTTTTCAAGGGAATGGACACGATTGGAAAAACTATTTAAAAGTATAATGTTTGACATTTTACTCGAGAAAAAGATTTTTCAGTTTTTTTTAAATCAAGGCTAAGGTTGGAAAAAAATAAATGGTGGGAGAAAAAGGAAATTATTTAATACCGTATCACTTTACGATTTAAAACTTCTGCGAATAAGTTATTTATTTTAAAGTGAGGGTTTTCAAAGTATAAAGTAATTCAAAAAAGTAACTCTATATCGTATATCTTTCTTCACATCTTTTGCATTTCTTTAAAACCTAAATTGAACGTTCAATAAGATACTTTTTTATAGTACAGGACGTTCAAAAATATTATTAAAATATAAATAAAAAAAGAGCACTGATATCCCTAATCGCTTGTAAGAATAGTCTTCGTGATAGTCAATTTGTTACACTGTTTAACAAAGACACTGCAACAACATGGATGATCAGGTAGAACATGTTGAAAATTCAAAACGCATATGACAGTAAATGATCTTAAGTATACAAGATATTTTTATAGAACGGTGAAATATGCAGAGCGGTCAGTGTGAAATATGGCCGGTTCTTGCGGCGATGCAATCAGCAACCCACTCGGTACTAGATCAATTAGCATACCGTCAATGTGATTCTAATATTTTTCTGGAAGAAACCTCCATATACACATTAACACCATTACACATGTTGGCATGTATCTCTCATCATTTATTTTCGGACTGAATGTACTATTCTAACTCTCTAAATTTAAAACCCGCCATATTTTATCATACAATGATAACAGAGACTCGTCCTTGAACACTACCTTGTACTATTCGATTGCTCAAGTGACTCACTGCCGACACTAGTCTCAGTCTTTCACTCTGGTTAGTTGGCTTCAATAATAGCTCTCTTCCCAAAGGCAGGTTCATGTGTTAAGTCAGATCTACAGAAATTCGTGAAAATGTTTAGTTGGATGTTAAAAATAGTTTAGAGTACTTGAATGTGTGGCCGAATCGATTTCCCCTGCACGTTGCAAATATTCGCAGATCCCAAAATCTGGGCAGCGGTTTTTACAAGGTTTGTTATGACTTTTAATACACCAGATTGACTGCGCGCGGGGACCGTCTGCAAAATTACAAAGGAATTGCAAGGGACCGTGTAGTAATTGCAGTTTTTGAAAGCGAATTCCTGTGTTCCAACGGAATTAAAACTGCGTAGTTTAGAAATTTGGAATTTTAGTAGGCTTTTGATTTATTATGTTATATACATATGTGCACCAAAAGCCACCAACCACATGACTCTTTTCAGACCATTATCTAACTACATGGTATGATGATATTTTGCTTGAAATGAATAAATGTCTCTAAAACTGCCATTGACCGTAATGTGCTGTACTGCCATTGAACATAGTGTTTTGAATGTTCCTGTAGAAGAACTATAAATGATAACGACTCTATTTTCGATGGGGAGATTCATTTTGTGATCCTTAACAGCATATTATCACTTTTTATTCCTGAGAAATAACATAATATCGCTAAAATACGCTTTTATGAATTTCTGCCCATGGAGCGTGATGTATCGAAAATCTTTTGAGTGGTCCTATAATTGAATTATCCAGTCGATTGGAACCAAAAAGGGAGGTGCAGAACTAAATGTTACAACATCCTAAATATGAACTTTTAACATTATTTTTCCAATAATTTTTGAGATAAACAAAATACATATAGATACATATGTACAACAGACGTCAGGGAAAAACTACTGAAAATGGACTTGCGGCCGGTCAAAATGGTTTGTACGTACATTTATGCGACTATATATACATGCGTACGATGAGATGTCTCGCAAAAATTTAAAGGTAATTTAGAGATATTCAAAATCTGGATACCGAAATTTTTTTAGGATCACATTACTTTCTTTTACTTCGCATAATTTCCTACTAATATATAAATGACAATGTTTGTATCGATGTTTATTACTCCTTCAAGCTGAAAAGGTTTGACGGAGTTGGATGAAATTTGAAATAAAGACAGTTAAAGTCCTGGATTAATACATAGGCTACTTTTTATCTCACGAAAAAAAAAGAAAAAAAAACACACACTGTTCCTATAATATACCAAAAATCCCATCTTTTATAAAAAAAAAGAAAAAAAAAACAATTTTTATTTTACAGAGCAGTCGACAGACGGAGCAAACTTCAAGTACATCTGCAGCATTTAATATACATTTGTAAGACACCCACTGCATCACGTGACTGATGCTCTACCACGTTAAATGATGCTAAAATGATGACTAAACGTCATTTTATCATCTGCTACGCCTCAATTGGATAAAGAATACACCTTAATAAGTTTTTAAACTTTCATTCAGTTCGAAATGTGCATTTTTCTGAGCAGCTTTTCTCCAATCTATTTCTATTGATTTACATCCAGAAGAAAGGATGTAAGAAATATCAGTTTTAATTTTGTTTAATCACCCTCATGAATAATGATACACTTTCTAACTTAATGGATTAAGGAAAAAAAAGGGAAGATGCATTGATTATGTAACGCTTTTAATATATAGTATTTTAGCGCGTATTATAATCTGAAAGTATTCCAGATTTTCTTACTTTTATTTTTCTTTCCGTTTTTTGATAACGTGCAATATATCCAGAAGCTCTTCAGAATTAATATAGGACAAAAATAATTTGTACCTTTTTGTAGGTTTTTATCACTAAACCATCTTATTTTTGTAACCTGGGGCGACCCGACACGGTAAGCAAGGTAAGCATCGCATCTAGGTGCCGGCTTCGAAGCTGCGTCATTTCGAACTCAAAAACTGAGTAGAACATAAGGTGGCGTCTTTTTTACGTTAGCAGTGCAGCCCCCTGCGTTAGGCCACCCGCAGTGCCCCACCCCTTCTAGGCAGGGCCTGTTTGTAGCCATCTTAATTTTTAATTCCTTTCAGAATCTGAGATTTCAGTGCCAAGGAAGGCGATGAGAAAAATGATTCTGTCTGAACAATATTTATTAAGATGGCGAACATGCTCGTCGCCGGAGACGGCTAGTTAAGTAATATAAACGGTTGTCAATACAAGAACAAGGCAGTATAATTACGACGTAATCACTAATCAGCTTGGCAGAATTGATACAGAATCTCGGAAAATGATGTTTTAATAACCTAACAGACACACTTAAAGAATATCTAATATTTTGTTTATGATTTTGCCATCCTGTGACGACTGTACTGTGTACGACTGTACAAAAATAATGTTAACTGTAGATACAACAGCCTCTAATTTGAGACCTTGTATAGTTTGCGTGAACACCGAAACCTTCTGTGTCTGCGAGCACACATTTTTAAACGCACATCTGTACCTTCTCAATCGTTGAGCTTCGGAAAATTCATGATCCGTATGCAATAAAGAGTACTTATTTTCTTTCAGCGACCGTTTCCTTTCCTTGTGTACTACGCTTTAATCGCCCGACCAACTTGAATATCATTTGCATAATTTGCTCAGTTATGTATTCCAAAATCTTGCATAATTAAGTGACTGTAGCCTTGTTTTATTGAATTATCCATGTTGAGCAATGTGTTTTGCGAAACTGATTAATTGTAAAGCTAATTATAAGCTTTATTAACATGTAAGATATTTTTGTAACCGTTGCCACATTTCATAGATTTACATCTGGACATGCACGAAAACAGTGCAAATAAAGAAATGTGGCTAAGAAGACCGAGTTTAAAAATGTATTTCATTTCTGCTTACAGGCCATGAAAACAGTTTTTCTTTCAGAAAATAGGTGCAGTTCACCGGTAACTTATTCATTTCATTATTACATTTTTCTTCATTATATAATAAAATAATTCTAAATGTAATAATATTGAACTTTTCTTTTCAGATTTTGAAATTTATTTAATTAGTAGTGATTTCTTGAAAAATATTCTTAAACAACCTCAAATTATGTCACAAATTTGTGTTCATATATTACTGTATCAGAGGAAAACAGAATTTGCGACTTACATTCATTTTATTATTATTATTAATTATTATTATTTATTTTATTATTTTTATTATTATGCAAATTTTACCTTAAAAATTCAATATTGAAATTGATATTGATTAATTATTAGAAAATAAAAATAAGAAAGAAGGAAGATATTCACTATGGATAATATACATATAATTTTATGGGGCTTTTTTTTGTTTGTTTGTTCTTATTTCAGAAGGTATATTAAACCTTTTGTTTTAGAGATGGCCATTAAATAATTAATTAACATGCATTTTAAATGCAATGTTAAATAAATTGAAGGATTGTAGTGCACTCTGAACAGGTAAAAATATCCAATTCATCAACTATATGCGGCAGTGCAAACAATTAAAAAAAGCTTTTCCGGAAATAATTACACTTCGGTTACCACTATTTTTTAGATGAATAGAAGAAAATAAAGAAATAAATAAAAGTTACTATGACTTTTTTCAATGGATTAATTCGACAAATGCACCGGTTTTTTTGTGTATGAGTCCTATGCATGATTAATGGATCCATCATATAAGGAATGACAAGTGAAGAAATATTATGGCACTTTCTGTGTTATAAGATAACGCATTCATTTCCATCCAGTCATCCGTACAGGAAAATCTCACAAAATAAGATGGAATGTAAAAAAAGAACTTTTTTGAGATCCAGATAGATATATGAGATTGATTAGAAGATATGACATCAATGATTTTTTTTTTAATGAGTGTGATTACTTTTAACTTTTTGTTCGAAACGTTCACCAGAAGAACAGTTTGCTGTTATAAATCACTGTTATAAAATTATGAGTTATGGATTCAAACAAAATATGAATTCAAATATTTTGTTCCCAGACAAACTGACTGACAAACACATATCATATCAAGCCTTTTATGCGAATGCTCAAATAATTTTAATTTTTTCAAGCTCTTTAAGATCTTAAAAGTGTAGAAAAATTTCCCATTTTGTACTGTTCAAAGTGAACATTTATGTTTATAAAATATGCTTGAAAATCTATAACATATATGATATTATACATTGGTTGTACAAGACACACATTCCTATAGCCCAGGCAAATTACGTAAAAATGGTGAGATGATTCACAAAGTTTTGAAACTGTGAAAACATTCTTGGGGGAAATGTAGCAGTAAGAAACTGAAGCCTTCATAGCAATTCAAGAATATAAATGGAAAGAAATCAGTGTGTGTATATCCTTTGTTTATAGGTTAATTCAAATGCCTATATATGTATATAGGGAACCCCACAAGAGATTTAAGTTCGGGACTTCATGTTGACTTATTCAGGTTTTAAGTAGCAGGTAAAATTGCACGCATTCACTTTATTCTCATATCGGATAAATGTGTCGAGTTATAAACATAATGTAACTGAAGACTGTCATTAGAGCAAGTACCACATATGCAAAGATTTGTATTGGAAACAGTTAAATATAGATTCATCATGGTTTATCAAGAAACTGCGTTTTGTGGCATAAAAGTGTAGTGCATTGACATATACCTGGCTTGAATATACCGGATCAAGAGTGTGAGACTTGGAGGCCAAATTTTAATGTAGAATTTCAGTAGACCAGCGAAACTTGTGTCCAGTGCCACAACACAAATAAGGCAGAGCGAGGAGCCTAACTTAGGCAGAGAAAATTTTAAAAATACTGTGAAATTCTGTATTGAAACTTTGTATGAGAAATTTTAATATCAAATACATTGTACTTTACAGAAATTCTTGTCAGGAAAATAAAATGGGGATACCCTTTTTAATTGATAACAATCGATGCACATTGTACGTTCAGAAACCAAAATGCATCTTGTTTCCGTGAAGATCTTGTCGCTTTCGTAAATGAAAACATTTCTGACGTAACTTAAATGGAAAAGCTTATTACCCTTTCTGAACTCTTAATACAGTAGCACACTTGTTACATAAAACTAACGTTGATCTCACTGCCAATTCACGCTAAATAAATAACTAATTTCATATTTTATTTTTAACATAGATTAATTGCATAGTGTCAAATTCAATATTAAACAAAATCTGAAGTCGTTTCTAGAGCTCTTGGTCTTGTAACTGGAGTAACTGGTATATATATGAAAAAATAAATAGAACTTTAACATATAAGTAATTTATATGAAATATTCTAAGCACATCGGATCCCGTTATTCGGAAAGATTCACACACGCCATGGGAAGAAAGAGCAATTAATTTCAATTATTTTGTATTCCTGCAGCGCCTTTGTTATGTACATGATTGCCGTATCATTCTCGTACACGATGCTTATCCTATAGTCTCTGGTGATTTATTTTGGATTTTCATATCATATTCCTGACTTTTCATACTTTCGAAATTTTGGTGCTTTGCGCATGTGAATAATCGATTATCATTTCGCATTACGGCTACCAATTAAATAGTTTTCCATATCGCTTCTTCCACGTTGACGACGTTAATCTGCCCTTTTCTAGTTAAAAAAAAAAAAAACGCCTACAAAGTTTCATTGCTTCAATTTGTACACACAGAGGGGCTAGGCAAATACGCACCCGACAAAAGCGCTTCCTTATGTCCGCCGAAGCAGCACATACGTTAGCAAGTAATGTGCTTCTCTGCATAATCTGAGAGCAAAACAGAAGACAATGACGTGAAAATGACGTCACACGCGAAGGAAATAAAATGAAAAATATGCAGAATTGCAAGAATAAACTTCGGTTATTTTTAATGCGCAAATATGTTAAAATTCTATTTGTTTCATATTTAATGCGTTTTCACTTTTTTGGGTCTTAAGAGCTATAGAAATGAGTGGTTTCACTTAATTATTAAATTGAACAACTTAAGTGGCAACAATGGATTCCGTTGCTACGGAAACTGTAGCAGTGTTAAAAATAGAATATGATATGATTTATTTATGTTCACTTTGCTAGAACTGCCATTTTGGCGTAATTAACGTCGGCAGTCTATGGCAAATAGCCAAAATGAATCACACATTAAAATTGACAATAAGCAATAATTTAAAGGCATTATCAGCTAGTCATACTGGGTTTAAAAAATATTCTCATTCATCTCAAACAGCATTCTTATTTATAAAGACTTCCTATTTTATTACACCTTGTTTGGCGGGATTAAAAAATATTATCTATTCATACGCTCGTAACACCAACTCATATCAATCAGGACATAGAATTAGCAATACAAATGAAAAAATTTAATTTTCTGAAATTTGGCGGGGTTTCCCTAACTTAAATCAATTTATTGAACTTGATGAAAATTCTGTAGATCATTTACAATCGCCTTAATAGCTGTATTATTTCTGAACAGAAAATTAAAATTTCAGGCTAAATTCTAGTATAACCTACACTTGTTTTTAAAAATACTATTTCTTTACGCTCTCAGTAAATTGCGCCAAGCCCTAAAACTGTGAAAACCGCAGCAAACTATTTTCTCAAAATCGGCATTTAAGCCATTTTATTTGTCGCATACTTACAGTTTAACACTTCATTTATAAATACATTTTTCTTTTAAATTTAAGCAATTGTAAATTTATCGTTTGTTTATAAAATGAAAGTAAAAAGTTAAAACAATCTCTACAAAACGAGGTTTTACTTAGAACGCAGGTGCATAATACGGTAGTGTAAAAAGTTAAGAGAATATACACGATTGGTCGATTATCTCTGGAACTACTGGACCGATTTTAATGAAATTTGATATGCACACACATTGATACAATGCAAAACAAATAACCATTTAATAGTTGTACTACACGCATGAACGCGAATAACACACGTCGGTGTCGGAAGGTATAAACCAGCGGTTGCAGAATAAACAAAAAAATGAGTTAATAGATGGGTTAATAGGGGATATGGTCCCATCTTACAGATGTACAGGTCTGGCAGCGTGATTTCATACTTGAAGTAAGGCAGTTTATCATTTTCTGCGGCAATTAGGCCCACTCGTTCAGGAACGCTGTTTCCATTCCCTGGATGGTTCTCGGAGGGAGGTTACGAGTTGCAATAATACTCTTCAGAGCGCCCCAGACATGCTCTATAGGGTTAAAGTCTGCAGATCTGGCTAGCCAAGCCCTCCGGCGAATATCCTCTCTCTACAAATTTGTCGACCAGAAGAGCTCTATGTGGACTCACGTTATCTTCTGTTAAAATGAACACAGGGTCAACTGCACCCTGAAAAGGCGAACATAGGGCTCCAAGACCTCATCCTTATACCTCACACCAGACACAGTGTCCCTTTCAAAGACATGAAGAGGGTGTGCGGCCATACAACATGATGCCTGCCGAGACCATTAAACCTCCTCTGCCATAATGGTTGATTTCGCGAACAATAGAGGGTAGGTAGCGGGTCCCTGGTTCTCTCCATATAAGAGTACAGCAAGAATTGGCCTAAGTGCTGAACCGGAACTAGAGAACGGTCGCCCATTGATCCATTCTCCAATTTCTGTGCTTTCTGTACCATGCTAAACGGATTCTCCTGTTCATAGAAGTGAGCGGGACGCAAATAGCAGGTCTTCTTCCAAACAATCCTTTCTCATGAAGTCTTTTGGAAACAGTCACCCTTGACACGCGTATTCCTGTGGCTGCATACAAGACACGAGAGAACTGAGAGGCTCTAGTATTCCTGTTACGCCTCACTATAATGGACAAATGGCGATCTTCTCTGGCCGTCGTAACTCTTGGACAACCTTGCTCAGGTTTTCTCTCGTTGGATCCCGTATCTTAGGACTGTTTCCATAAGTTACACACGAAGCTGGGCATTAAATTGAACTCTTTACAAATCTGGACTCGAGATTGGCCAGCTTTTAGCCTCTCCACAATTCGCCACCTCATTCCATCATCTAAACATTGGTGGTTGCTCATTTTTACTGTTACAATTTGAAATTAAGCGATTGATTCAAAATAATACCAATAAATTCGCCAAGGTGTGGTGGGGAACGAAATGCGTCTTAACGCACACGCACTTATAAAGTATGTTTCTCTATTGGCATCACCTACACACACGTATACGCTTACGTATTTGACGTACAAGATTTGCATTTTTGTCTACAAGCAGTGGTTTTACATTCAGTTCATATTTCATTCAGTCATTTATATTGATTTAGGAAAAGTTATACGAAAGAAATGAGATTTTTTTTAAAAGCAAAAGTTGAAAAAAAAATGCCAAAATACAAAATTTCTCCTCAATTTAAATTTTAGTCTCCTATGCCAAAAGTAAATCTTACTTAATATGAAATTAACTCGTATGTAATGCCTTTGAGGTGTAACTTTAAATAATTCTTTTGAAATGAGATTTAATACAACTAATATGTTTGTAACAACGATTTTAAGCATCTACATTTATATTTTAAATTTCTAAATACTGTAATTATTATTAATATATTGTAATTACTTAAATTAATTATTTAACATTCAATGTGTATCGTTTATCTGCTATTAATTAAATTACTATCTATCATGTCAGCGAATCCCAATAGAATTGAATGTTTTAAATATTTTAAAGAGGATGCTTTTGCGTTCCTGCAAATGTCTGATTGATTTCGGGAAAGTTATTTTAATTAAGAAAACATTTTTCTTTACAAGAAAAATCTTTATAACCCCTTGTTAACTGTTACACAAATTAAAAATATGTAGTACGATAAATATGTGCTACAAGATGGCACTCTTTTATACTAGTTGAATGTAAATAGTGAAGTTCAAAAACATTCAGAATAATTTAATTTGTCTTTTTGTATTTAGCAACATCGAAGTATGCTCAAATTTGTAAATATTTTGTGTACTCCTTTTGTTCATTAGAATTACAAATATTCTAACAACCCTCCTCCCCCCAGAAAAGGGATTTTTCAAAATATCGAAAATTTGTCTCATTTTTTCAACTGTTCATAGCACAAGAAATATAATGGTTCATATTCGGGAAGCCAATCTTACTAACTTAAAACTGCTACTTTGTACTATAAAGGTTAATAGAAAAATTTTTGCTACATTGATAGTAGTTTACATCGGTAACAAAAGAGCTGCTGTTTCCGTAGTACCAGAACTAGTTCAAAAGTCGTGTTTTGAATGTCTTCTGGACGTCTTTTAAACTAGTTGTGCAAGTAGGGTTGTAGTTTTGTTGGCTTTTAATTAAAAGTACAGTTGAAATACCTATTAACTATGTTTTGATAGTTTAAACTGAGTCATAAACATAGTGAACCAGAAATGAATGTAGAGATAGCATTTTTTTATTATAAGTTTTCCTTTTTTCATGTCTGAAATAAGTATAAATCTCTTATGTAGTACAAGCCAAGATGCAATAATAGTGTAATTTCTGATGGCAAGTAGTTGGCCTCAGAAATTACACTATTATTGCTGATATTAGGAAAAATCGGAGAAAGTCTGAAAAATATCTGGGCACAAATGGGTTAACTGATTTCACCTAATGCGAACAAAATATTCATGTTGATAATTTGAAAATCTAAAAATTTTGAAAACACATATATCTGTTTTTGAAATTAAAAAACTACCTAGCACACATCTACATGTTTAAAACATTTTCCTTGATGCACACAAGAGAGGACCTCGTAATTAGAGGATATTTAATTTAATTTTTATTTTTTAAGAGAATTTGGCATATTTTGTGAATGAACAAAATACGCCTGAAAAGAGTTTTGAGCTACAAGCATGTTTAAGCAAAATTCTTATACCAATTTACAAATTCTTACTCATATTAACATAAATTTAGACAACAAAAAAATATTTTATCATTTTATTTTTTACTTTTCTCAACTATTTAAAATTTGCTGTTTTATAGTTTGGAAAAGAGATAAATCCGAATTTTTAGTAGAAAAAAAATGTATTTCACATATACATTTAATTCACTTAGTTTCTTCAGGAGAGCTACGTGAAAAAAGCATATTTAATATTTAAACTCTTTCTAGGAAGTGAATGTTTTATGTTAATTAAAGTGTAATCTCTCCAAGGACGAATATTAAATTTTATGATTACTTTTCTGAAATTACAAAAAAATCCTTGCTATGAGTTAAATTAATTTAGACTCAATGTTTCTGTAAGTCTGATGATTTTCTTATATCAATTATATTTTTAAAGAACTATTTAAATTTAATAAATATTAAAAGAACATATTTTTATTTTAAAGTGCTTCGCTTTTGAAAATTGGTGTACTTTAAGAATTTAAAATTGTAAATAATGCACACTTTAATTGAAGTTTGTATTCAACTTCTCCAAAAGCAATCGGAATACCAATAAAAAATCTATTGGAATATTTTAATACATAAGTAAAGAATTTCACCTTACCGATAATGAAAGTTTTCATTTTTGCACTTCTTGAACATACCCATTGACCATCACTTGTTCAGTGGAACTGTTTAATCGAAAATGCGGTTCAGAGTGTAATAATTAAATGTGGATTTTTTTTTTTTTTTTTTGGGGGGGGGGTAGTAGAATTAAAACTAGAAGGTGTATTTCTCATACGGTGCTTAAACATCCATTAATATTTTTTAATTGTTGTTTCATTTATTACAGAGTTTACTTTCTAAAATCTTCATTCGTCGAAATTTCAGATCAAATACGAGGAAAGTATTCGGAAAGTAAGTTCCGTTTTGAAAAAAAAAAAAAAGTATTTTTTTTTTCAAGCCAATTTTATTTTTACATGAAAGAACATCCCTTAAATTATTTTTCTGCATTATTTCTGGCAATGTGCAAACACTTGTGGTTGGGGGTTACCTGCTTTTCTATACCTTCTTCATCGAAACTTCCCCCCAATGACGATAACCACGACTACGGTGAAGAAATCTACCACGTGCAAGTCAAAATAAACGAAGAGGAATGCTCAGTAAAGGAATTGTGTTGCTCCATGACAATGCTCGGCCTCATACTACTGGATCAAAAAAATGATACGACAATTTCAATAACCCGCTGTACAGCCCAGTCTTGTTGCTTTATGAGTACCACTAGCTCCTTGGACATAAAGCGCGAGCTAGGCAGCAAGCTCTTTGAATCCGATGGAGAAATGAAAAATGCTGTGGAGTCGTGGTTATCGTCACTGGTGGGATGTTTCTATGAATAAGGTATAGAAAAGCTGGTAACCTGCAACGACAAGTATTTGAACATTGGTGGAAACTATGTAGGAAAATATATTAATGTATGCTCTCTCATGTAAGAATAAATTTGGCTTGAACAAAAATATCATTTTTTTTTTCGAAACGGAACTTACTTTCCGAGTACGCCTCGTACATATTGATCATCAGTCCAATTTTTTATCCACGTCCTCCCATTGACATGGCAAAGTAATACTGAACATTTGCCATTACATTAATTAAAATATATAGTATTAATAATTCACTCGAAACGAAAAGTTTCACATTAAAGTCCTAGATCAAAACTCAACGCACTGGAAATTGAAAAAGGGAAGAGATTTTTCTATGCAGGATTGAATTTATAAACTCATACGAAGCAGTTTCTATAGTATCACATTATTTTCAAAGATATATATTGATATTTATACTTGATTTTTAATAATCGTAGATAATTATTTTTTAAGTGCATTTAAATATTTATTACAATTAAATAACCGCATTATTCAGCATTAATAGAAGATTTTTAAAATAATTTAATTATTTTTCTTGCATCCAATCACTTAAAATTTGTTTTAAAATGTTTCGTGTGTCATTATGAGAGAAAAAATAAATAGTTTCAATATACACTCAAACCACTAAATTTCACAGTTAACAATTTTTGTATAATACATTTTCATTTTTTCAGATTGTTCTACATA
The DNA here is from genome assembly GCA_038373885.1 of Cheiracanthium punctorium. Lineage (NCBI taxonomy): Eukaryota > Metazoa > Arthropoda > Arachnida > Araneae > Cheiracanthiidae > Cheiracanthium > Cheiracanthium punctorium. The sequence goes on from JAWZYV010002231.1 coordinate 738,030, forward strand.
AGAAATTTATTCTTATTTAGAACATGGAAAATGAAAATTTATTATAAAAAACTTCTATCTGTAAATTTTCCCGAGGACAGTAAATCGATTTATACTGTAAGAAATGGCAGTTCAACGTTTAAAGAAATATTCGATTAATGCAAAGAATTGGGGGGCATCTGCGTTTTGGGATCACTATGTTTATGACTCAGTTTAAAATATTAAAACAAAATGAACAGAGATTTGGCCTGTGATTTTAATCAAAGGAAAACAAAACTACAATCCTAGTTGCACAACTTGTTTAAAAGACGTTCAAATGATGTCTTTCAAGCTAGTTGTACCACTGAGGTAACTAACAGTCCTAGCTCTTTTGTTAGCGATGTAAACTACTGTCAATTTAGTGAATAATTTTCTATTTACCTTTATGGAACGAGGTAACACTTTTAAGTTTGGTAGCGGATATTAACCGCAACACAATTTTTTTCTTTTGTTTTGATACTAACCATTATATCTCTTGTGCTATAGAGTCTAAAAATGAGAAAAAAATTCTATTTTTTGACAAATCCTTCTTTTTTTTGTAGGGCTGATACAATATTTGTAATTCTAATGAATGTAAGGAGTGCACAAAATGTTTAAAAATCTCCATACTTCGAGTTGCAAAAAAATACAAATTAAATTACTCTGAATGTTTTTGTACTTCACTTGACGTTGAATTAGTATAAAAGAGTGCAAGCTTGTGGCACATCCTTATCGTACTACATATTTTTTTTAAATTCATGTAACATTTAACAACGGATTATAAAGAGTTTTCTTGTACAGATAAATATTTTGACATTTTTCTTAATTAAAATAACTTTCCCGAAATCAATCAGGCATTTGCAGTTTTCTCGTAAATATATATAGTTCGGCAATATTTTCCTCATTAAAATAATAATCTTGAAATCAATCAGATATATTTGCAGGAACGCAAAAGCATGTTCTTTAAAATATTTAAAACATTGAATCCTTTTGGCATTCGCTGACATGATAAATTTCATATTAAGGAAGATTTATTTTCAGCACAGGAGACTTAAATCAAAATGAGGGGAAGTTATGTATTTTGTACACTTTTTTAACTTTTGTTTTTAAAATAAGTAGGAATTTTTCATTTCTTTCGTAAAACTTTTCCTTGATCAATATAAAGTAATTACTTATTTATTTATATTAAAAAGTAGTGAAATTTCTAATTTAAATTGTCTGCGTTATTAAAACAAATTCTTTAAATGATTTATTTGTTGTTGTGAAATATATTACAAGAGCTTACAGCAAAATATACAATAATGTTCTTGCTATACTCCGATACACTGATGTATGTTACTGCATGGTTTACATTGAAGTGCATAAAATATCCACTAATGTGCTCACGAAAATTTGATATGTGCGCCTATTTAGTGTACTTTTCAAATTTTTGTGTTTAAAATAGTTAGGAACTTTCATCTTGTTTGCATAACTTTTCCTAGAGGACTATAATATAAAGTGATATAACTATTTAAAGAACTAGTAAAAATTTTATTTAAATTTTATGCACATTTAAAATAAATAATTTACATGGTTTATTGATTTTTGTGGAATGCATTACAACAACTTAAAATAATGTACACATTCATGTGCCTGACAAAGGTGCAACTGCTTTAAAATATTTTATAGAATGCATGTTTCTTAAAATTGTTATAAAACACTTTTAAAATAAGCTATAAATCTATTCATTTAAAATAGCGCATTTACTATGGTGTGTAAGAAATGGAGATGCTTCTACGCAACGGTCTAACATTCTCTCATTCTAAGCAGAAAATTCAAATTATTTTTGAAATTAGATTACGCGTTTTTACTTAAATCATTATAATGTATATTTTTATATATGTTCTTCATGGGCGTTATTAGTAAAATAAATTGTTAAAATGGATTACTAAACTGTCACATTTACGCTAAGATCTACCTTATATTAAATATATTTTATGTTTTGCTCATGCGTTTTAAGCAGAAACTCGTTTTGTTTGTTTTATTTTTTACTTTTATTTTATAAAAAAGCACTCAATTTACAATTGGATACATTTTGAAAGAAAAATATATTTAAAATATGGAGTGTTCAACTGTAAGTATTATCAATTAAAATGAGTATCCCAAATTTATTTTTATGAAATAAATTATGTAAACTACGATGCATTTGATATTAAAATTTCTCACACATAGCTTTAATGCAGAAAATGTTACTAAATAAATCGCTTTATTTCGGAGCGAGAAAGTTTTAATTGAAAAAAATACATTCTTTTAAAAAGTATGGTTGGTTAATTTTCTGAGTAAAATTGATAGCTTTGATGCTTAAACTTCTTTGTTGATTAGTTCAAAGCTTTCGATTTTCAGAATTAATGGACACTTTATAAGTAGGGTTAGTTACGAAAGTGAATTTCAAGTAAGGTTTAATAAATGACCGAGCTTTCTCAGCGAGATAAAAATATCTACATTTTTAAGTTAGATCCTTACGATAATTACCGATTGCCATCCTAATAAATAACTTGGGACGTTTTCTATCTATCTGCGTAGCAATTATACAGCCATTTCAAGTAATTTTAAACAATTTCATGAGCTTAAGCTAGAGTAAATATATCTTCAATTGAAAAGCAGCCCATTAAGAATATATTTTAACTGTTAAATACTGTGTATAATGGGTATGTAACTGCTCGAATAAATTATACAATATCCTGGAGAAACACTTGATAATTTTAGCTTAGATTTTTAGATGAAGGCTAATCTTAGTTACAATGTTAATTGCTGAAAATGTTGTTTATTCTATTTCTTCCACTTTATCATTAAACTTAGTAATTTGTCATGAAAAAGAAAGAAAAATATATACAGGGATAATTGCTTCGTACATTACGTATTTAATGTGGAATTTAGACGCAGAAAAATATGTGACCATCACATAAAAAGTTTGAGAAAGAAGAAAAAAGAAAGAGTAAGAGCCAGTCGAGAGATTATATGATGCTCTGAGATTAAGTAGAAATTTATTTTTAGTTGAATAAAGTAGTTAAAAGCATTATTCAAAAGTCTAGATGGATATAAAAATAAAAGAAGGAAAAATGGTTGTCAAGGAAATGTATCAAAGAAATAATAACACTGGAAAATAAATAAATGAAACTTTAAATAGAATTATCTTACATAAAACAATATCTCTCCTCATTATTTATTTTCGTGAATGTAGTTATGGAAACGTATTACCATGCATTAGGGTGAAACGAAAAGATCAACTTTTGATTTTTAATTTGTAATAGCGCTGAAAAGTTGCCTTTTGGTGTATATAAGAAAATTGAAAAAAAAATGAGAAATATTGGAGTACGTCTTGAGGTGCCGCAAGGACGTTAAAATTTCATAAAATTCAAACATTTGCTATAGTTTAAAGCATTTTTACGGTAAAATCAGCTTTTGATATTTTATTTGTCAAGCCTTTTGGTAAAAAATAAGATAATATAAAAATATGAAAAATTTTGAGTACGTCTTGAGCGCAAGAACGTTAAAATTTCATAAAATTGAAACTTTGCTATATTTCAAAGTTTTTTTTTTCGTGTCTCGATTATGAAATAAAAAATGTTTCAAGTAGACGTTTTAATATTAATATAAAAGTAAAAACAGTCGTTTTTCTATTTATATTCCCTGGATACCTGGCATTGACATCCAGGGTCATGAGTCAGGTCCAGAGAGAATGCTCTGGGTGGGAGAAAAGGGGTGGGATGATGCAATTTTGTCCTGCATTTGGTGACAAGCTTAGAACAGGTGTAAAGTCAGTAGCTTTGCTATTGTGTAACAGATTAATGTGACATTTTGTTTGTTTGTGTGCTACTTTATTGATGTCAGTAAAATTGGTTCAGTCTAAATTAGAGAGGACAAGACAAATGTCTGAATGGCCCATTTTTCGAGAAATTTAGTGATTTGCGTAAAGTTGAGCTGCCTCAAGACCGTAGCCAAAGAGGATTTTGGGTATTCAACCTCCCCTCCTCTCCCTCAAAGCTTATCCTTCGATAAGCTTTGAGAAACATATATTAATATTTATAAAAGGGTATTAAAAACCTGAAGCATAAAATTTGCCCCCCCCCCGCAAAAAAAGAAAAAAAAATTAAGAAAAAATTCTGAAATTCTTCCAGATTTTATTTACGCACTCGGCTGGAAGAATTTCAGTTTTTTTAATCTATTCAATCAATTCTGCCATATAGAGGAAAATGATAACTGTAATTGCTCATATAGACTCCTGTTTGCATAATTTTGTTGCTGAAAATTGCATCAATTGCTGTTTCGCCCCTAGTGGTGAAATGTTTCGGATTAGTGCGTTTTGGAAAATGTAAAGTATCCATTTCAGTTATTAAATCGGATCCTTGATCGGAATTTAATTCTATGTTAAAATCTCCTACTAAAACAGTCTTACAATCATCCTCCTTCAGTAACGTTTCGAATAGAGCGTCTAATTTATCTCATAAGGATTGAGGACTAGCGTATACATCTGCAAATCTCACTTTATCCTTTCTGTTTTGGAAACCACTGTCTATCCGCTCGACCAAAGTGAATACTGGTATTTGAAAATCATCTGAAGGGATAGTCCATATCTTCCGTTAGCAATATCAAATCACTCTGCAGAAAACATGAATCAAACGGAAAAGTGACCACGGCGCGCCGCGTAGTCAAAAATCCCGTGCTTGAAAGAAATAGCACCCGAGTGCTTTAAAAAAAAAAAATAAAAATAAAAAAAAAACTGACTAAGATATTGGGCCACGAAACACCTAAGCCTGGTACTAGAGAGGCATAGCAGAAAGTACACTGAGTTCCTTGAAGACAAGAAACACTAGAAAAAACTTTTGAACTTCACTCCTACTGGGTGTGATGGAATCGTATTTAGCACTAAATGAGCTACCGGTGCAATACCTTTTTTGTCATTTCGATGGTAAAATGAAAGGATTCAATGGATTTAAAAGAGATAGATCAGAAGATAGAAAACTATGCTAATCTTCCTTGATTACTCACTTGCTAATTGAAAATAACTAACCGCTTTTGTAGGGCAAAACTTCTGTAAGTGTGATTTAATATTAAGTTAAAACCTTCATGTTATTATGGTTCCAAACCTCTGGTTAACATTTCCTCATACTCACTGTTATTAAAGATTATATTATTAAATAAATGGGTATTTTGCTGGAACGGAAAATTTTCTTTTGTCTATGCTACGAGATGAACTCAAAATTCAAAGAGAACTTGATTTATGGCCTGTTTTAAAGTCAGGATCAGTATGTAGAGGCGGAGTCACGATATTTCAGGCTCCAAATTATAAATTCGATGCAAAGGGCGTGAAAAAGATGTAACTGAAACCCCTCTTGTTAAAACACGTTTCCAGGGATTCTCTCAAAGTCTTTATATGGAAAGCTTCTAAAGTTGAACCAAGTAGTAAAATGGACCCAGTTATTGACTTTCTCTGACTTATTTCTGATACGCAAGCAGTGGTAAGAGCTGTAAGACGGGTGACCAAATCGGCTCAAAATGTCTGAGGTTCAGTTGAAAGAAAGGATACTTAAGAGTAAAAATGGACTCACTTTAGACTATACCAAAATTTTATTTTAAGAAATCTGTTTAATGTGTCAATGAAGTAGAAACAAACATGCTACTGATGTAGCCTTTGTATGTTGCCATTGAGGATATGGAAGAAAGAAGTACAAAATTTGACATAACAAAATATTTTATAGTATTATTATATTTTGCAATTAATAGTTTTTTTCCACTTCGCTTACATATGTATTTTAAATAACCTTTTTTAGCATTATATGAGTAATTCATAAATATTTTATCAAAGTGTATAATTTTTCAATTTTTTCACAAGCTTCAAGCTCTTTGAGGCACCTTAAAATGTTGTAGTATTGCAACCAAATTTTTTAAGTTCTTCTTGAATCTAAAAGGCAAATTTTCTCCACAATTATTAAACTAAAATCTAAAGTAAACAATTAAGACCAATTATATAATTTTTCTATTTTTTAAATATTTTTGCAAACATTAAGCTCTTTGCTGCATCTCAAGATGTTATAGTACTGCAACCAAATTTTAAAACTCATTTTGAACCTAAAAGTCAACTGTTTCTCACTATTTTAGAACTAAAATCTAAAAAAGAAAATTTAAATCAATTTTCTTTCCACCCTACCCTGCACATATTGCACCATACTAGGCATTTGAGAAACAGGGCAGGACGAAAAAATTAGAATAATATTTATTTATGCATAATATATATTTATGAAGCAATATTTATGCTGTAGAATCATGCTTTCGAGCAATCAGTTGAGTATGTTTTCCAGAAAAAAAAATTAATTTGTAAAGTAATATAAGAGTTGTCATAATTCAGAGGTATCTTTCGGATAGGAAAATTTTGTATTACTTGGTTTCTTTGTTATGATGTTTCCGTTTGTAAGCTTTTTGTATTTTTTTTCAGTACTTTTAAGAATATTTAGCAGTACGGAAGGAAAGTTACTTAGATTCAACTTTCAAGATTGATTAATAATGGACAAATTTTAATCAGATCACACAGCATTTATTGTTTCTGAACTTAATAAAAGTTTCATGATAAAATCTATATTCACTCAATTTCAGTTCATCCGAGTTTAAAATCTAAAAATCTATATTAATATTCATTTCATTTTGGTAAGCCTCTGAAAGAGCTGCCACTATTATGTCATTTCTTTTTATTGAGAGTGAACTCTCGTGAACATCTATTACATGCACTTGGGTTATTTTAATTGATGTGATATGATGCCAAAACTGCCATAAACTACGTTGTTTGTTTAATTTTTTGGAGAATAATTGGTTGAATATCGGTTAAAAGAATATTCCGTTTAATTTAATAAATTTTAAATGAATCAAACCGAATGTAAATTATCACTGGGATTCCAGATAATGAAATATCCCGGTTATAAGAATATTTCTTAGTGACAAACTGGATATTTCATGAAACGGGCTCGACTGTACTTAATTGCCAAATGAAAAGCGAAAAATGGGTCACCCGGGGTAAAGTGGGTATAAAAATCAGCTGTTTTATTTTTAATGTTGCATAGGAGAAAGATCATGAAAAATAATCGTGCTTTTGTTGAGTATTCTTTACAATGTGCATTTTAGACCTAAATTGAAGATAATTTGTTTTTCCTTTTTGCTTTTTGTGTATACCCATTTTACCCCGATTTATACTGTTGCAGAAAACTCTGCTTGTTTCCTGGGTTCGTCTTTCTAAAATCCATTAAATGTAGAAAGTTCTAGTAAAGAGTCCACTTGTCAGGACGGAACACGAACTTTATTACTTCTAGAATTTCCTCGAACAATCATCTGTACAAAATTCACAAGCACAATCAAACAGTAATGTGCTTATAACAGTTCGCTAAGTACAGAATCTTTCTCAAATGCTGTATTTTTCACATAAACTAAGACACTTCCACAGGCAAAAAAGTGAGTGGAAATATACAAGGGATATCGTAAACAGTCCCTCAAGACACAGCAATGACGAATTTACACAAGACGCTTAAAAACAAAGCTTCAAAAAGACAAGCAAAAATACCGCTTCTATTGCACAGTTCACAGAGCAAAGCAGCGTACTCGTCGGTAGCTCGTTCCGAACTGAACTGGGGATCTACCATGCCTGTAAGCCTATAAGCCATGCCTGTATTTATAGGTGACGTTGAAGCTACAAGGAGCTTCCAGAAGAATGTATCTTTGGAAGATTCCACATAAAGAGGGACTTTTTGAATACGTCATAGAAGAGAAATATTAGGCTATTATGCATATTAATTTCAGAAAAACTAACTTTACAAGCCCCATTGGAAAAATAGCGCCAAATGACCAAAATGTCGCCAAGCTTAGCGCCGAAAATAAGTTCCTAAAAGTGAGGATAGCGAAGGCCTAGGACCCATATTTCTCGAGATTTCTAGAAACGCTATACTAATCAACGCGAAAACCAAAACCTCCGTATCTCCTGTTCTAGTTGACCAATTTTGATGCAACGAAAAGCAAAATATAATTTGACGCGTAGAGTACGAATTGTAAACTATTTTTAAACCGCAGAACAGTGGGCTGCTCCGAAAATTCGTCACAATACTTATTTAACCCGTGGTTCGGGGTAAAATGAGTGCATGCTGGTTAAGGTTGAATTACACTATAATTAATGGAGACAATGAGAAATTAAGTAGCCTGAAGTTACACTTGAAGATCAATTTTCAATCAAAAGTAATTGCAATGTACTGTTAACTGCTGAACATACGTTTACGAACAAAAGGTATACTGGCAACGACTGTTGTATGCTTGGTCGAGGTAGCTCTCTGACAATTTGTGATGCCTGGAAACAGGTATGTCATATTTCTGGAGGAAGACATAGAATAATCCGCCAGATTACTTTGTTGCATATTTCACAGTGTATTCATCTTTGTCGGGAGTTTCAATAATAATACCTGTAAATATATATATTCTTGAATGGACGTTTTTACTTCAAATTTCACTACGACCCAGTGACCAATCACTGGATTCACTGCAGCTAGAACCACCAGATTAACTTCCATTTTATTGATAGTCTCGTTTGTGTTTACTGTTTGTCCATTTTTGGACTTTTTGCATTCCTAGCCTGTTCTTCAATGTTATAAAGTCTTACATCCACATGTTCTGTAGTGAAAATTAGCTTGCACTCTTTTTAACGGCTAGAGATAGGTACATCTTTTATAGGCTGTATCTTGTGACTGCAATTCAGTATCAGTTATATCATTGTCGGTCATCTGAAGCTTATTAATGTTACGATCAATGTTCACAAATTCTAAACTCTATATCTATATATATATATACTTCACAAGAGAGAATTAGTCACTAGTTTTACTCTGTAGTTATACTGCAGTTTTTTGAACATGCAGCTGGCAAGGCAGATTTTACTGTTTACATTGAACAGACAGTGCGGATTTTGGGTCTTCTACAGGGTTGTCCAAATTAAACTTCCCCAACTCAGAGGCCTGTTCAGGATGTTCTATGGGTCATAATGTGATGAAATTTTGAAAACAGACACTTCAGATCACGTGCTCGTGATTTATTAAAAGAAAACTATTAGTACAAGAAGTTGCCGATAGGTGGCGCTGCAGATTAACAAGACGTTCTACAGATGTTCTATATGTGTGCCGTAGTCGAATAGGGCATATTAACAGCACGAAAAACAGTTGGCGCACTGACAACACCATGTGGCAATTGGCTAATGATGGCCACGACCGTCAAAGCAACGTCTTGTAAGCGTGCAGAATCCACAATATGTCGTCCTCTACCTGGTGAAATTCCCAGCTGTCCGGTTCTTTCGAACTTCTTCATCATGTCTCGTAAAGTGCGTGGTGTCATTGGTCCTCGGCGTAAATTCTTCAGCCGATGGAATGCTCTGATCGCAGCACAGGAGTTCTCGTCATTCTGGTAGAAAAGTTTCACTAACAGAGCTCGGTCTTTCAAAGTCGCCGTTGTGCATCAGCGAGCTAGAAACAACTGCCTGTGCAGCGCCTGTCTTCCACTTTTTTAAGGCTCGTCTTTTGGATATGTGGCGCAGAAGCTTTATTTCTGCAAATCACGTTGGTGCAATATGCAAACTACTAGTGTTACAGCGCCACCTATCGGCAAATTCTTGTACTAATATATATATATATATATATATATATATATATATATATATTTAATAAATCACGAGCGCGTGATCTAAAGTGTCTGTTTTCAAAATTACATCACATTATGACCCATACAACATCCTGCACCGGCCACTGAGTTGGGGAAGTTTAATTTGGACAACCCTGTACTTAACTAATTTGCATAGGGTAGGTAGGATATGTAATAATCAGTAAAATAATAGGCCTAGTTATTAGTACTAATAAATACAGATTTAGACCTATATACACATAATAAGATGATGATTCATTATTTTTACAAATATAAGTATATATTTATACATGTAATGGGTTTAGGGTAAATGCATAACACAACTCTCCCTAAACCTAAATTTACTCGCAAAGGTCTTTCATCTTTGATCAGTCTTCATAGATTCATAGCTTTAACTCAAAAATATTGGCTATGCTCATTTTACCCCACGTAACTAAAGATGCTATAATTTTTTGTGAGTAAGAAACTCACTTGCTTTTAAGTTTTCTGTTAGGTTAGCCTTTATTTTATAAAGTTTAAACAATAGATTTCTAAAATTCACTTTGTAAAGTTTTATGGAAAAAAGTTTGTCACTCGCTAAAAACACAGTTTTCTATCTTCTGGAGAACAAAATGACTGTTAAGCCTAGTAAATAAGTTGCCAGATTTTTTTTTACCAAGTTAAAATAATGCCAGATCTGTGATCATTTTAACCTTACTTTTTTAATTTTAGAAAAATGTTGTATAGTAAAATTAAAAGAATAAAAGAATGACTATACCCATCTTACCCCGTGTCACGTTGACACAACGTGCATGTTTTTTAATGAAAATTTATTAATACAAATCCTAATTAATATTGTCTAAATTTAAACTAATAATCTATTCTAAATCTAATTTAAAAGTTTTTAATAATAACTATCTTTTAAAGCTTTCATTTTTCCTCTTGGCCTTCTCAATTACAGCGCATTAACGTACTTCTAAATCATTTCCCTCTTATCAGCTGCTTTGAAATAAAATAACAGTTGACGCCGGCTAAAAGAATAATCATAACACCTCTTCGCTCGCATATGTTTTTTCTGCTCCGCTGAAACAGATGTGTTTGCGGTTTTCCTCTGCTTTGCAAGAAGCATATTGCTCGAAAAACACCTGCTAAAATTGATCCAGAAAGTTCGGGCTCTTTCTATAGACACATGTTTTAACGGTTTTTTCTTTAGCAGTTGGAGAGTAATTTTTTTGGTGTGGCAAGCCACTCACTTTATGTGAGGAGGCTTTGCCCACCACGACGCGTTGCACGGATTAGCATCTATGTCGATCACTTTATGGTGACGGAGGCGTTCACCCACCGAGGTACCAGGCCGCTTCAATATGAACGCCGTGATGTTTTTGTCAACACGCTTCCCCAAGTTTACTTTTGAATACAATGTATTGTAAAGTTTTAAATGTATAATCCTGCGTTTTGGAAATTAGTGACTGTTCCAGTGTGAAAATAAAGCAATATGTTTTAAGTTTAAAGGTGTTGACTGAGACTCCTTATTTAAAGGGAATATGGTCTTCAAGATGTGATCTTCTCCTGAAGTAGAACGTGTTAACCCAGTGTTCAAAGTGTTTGTGTGATCATGTTTCAGAAGAAGTAAATCGACATGCGCCATCAAAAGCGAATTTCATTCTTGGTTTAGGAGTTTGTCCTTCCTCGTCGCTCTGATGAGGAATTTCTAGTGCATGTGTGATTTCGTTCAGTGGGGACGAAAAGCATGTTCACCCCTACGACGCGTTGTGTATGCCATCGTGTTCCGTATGAAAGAAAGTACGCCTTACCTAAGGGGAATAAATCTCCTTTCGTCATCGTGTGAATTTAAAATGTGACCCACTATACGATCGTCTTCTTAAAACTATGTCGCTCTCACTACAAAGTCGTACCAGTTATAATCTTTACAAAATAATTCATCGCCTTTTTACGATCACCACCTTCCACCGTACATCTCCATAGGATACCCCGTTTACCCACTTTACCCTTGTTGGCCCTATGCCAAAAGCATAAGTTATTTCTTTGAGTTTCACATTAAAAAAAAAAAAAAAATTGAAAGCCACAAAATCCCATCTATTCATATTTTGTATAAAAAAATAATAAATGCTGAAGTCATAAAATAATTACATCTAAATCTATATCGAGCATTTTTTTTTTCAAATTTCTGAAAATATTATACATTTTGCCATACACTGGTGATAGAAAGTATGAATTCCATAGATCTCTTTAAAAGACTTCATTATGTACATTAACGAATCGTCCTAGATATTATTAAAATAAAATGAATTCAATCTAAAGTGAAAACTAAATTTTGAAATAAGGTTCCAATTTACTTTCTACCATTTATCTTTATATTTTTTGAAAGTACTATGTATTCCTTATTTTGCATTTCAATGTATATTCTATTAGTATATCTAGGCCGTTTTTCTGAAAACATTTTCGTCATTGATATTAAATTGAAAAATTACGCATTTAATAATAGCTTCATTTTAAAGTTTAAACTATCTGTAGTACCAACGTAAATTCTTTGATTGCAAACAAAAAAAAAATGAAAAATTTAAATAACCTTTTGTAAAAGCATTAATATAAAAGTAGTACAAAAAAGGTAATTCGTTTTGCGAATTTTTTACCAAAGTAGCACTGGCATTCTTTAAAAATGTATTACTATATCAACATTTAAAGTTAAATTAATAAATAAAAACGATATTTTATACACTAAGACACATTTTATTTCACAAAGGTGTCTTAAATACTTTTCTTATAATCACAACCAACCATGTTATCAGAATTGTGCTTTTATGAAAAGCCACGTTTATGAATATTTTATTTTTTTTACATTATCAATAGTCTTGGGAAAGAACATTTCTTTAATTTTGCGATTTCAGTTGGAAAGAAAGACATTAAAACTTAAAAATATATCGAGTTTAATTGAACTATTTTAAATTTAGTTTTATTTTATTTTCTACTTAGGGAAAACACTTATTACACAAGGTAATAAAGATTTGTTACAAAGCTACAAGCACTTGATCCTATCGAAGTTGAGATTACTGATAATAAATCTAATATTTTACAGCTTCTGTTTTTTATGTTTGATTTTTTTTCCTTGTAAAATTTCATTATTTATTTTAAGCGTAGCGTTAGAGTTCAAACACTGGTGATAAAATTAACATCACGCCTTTGTATACTCCATAGCCTTTGACGTGGGGTGGTTCCGTGGGGGATTCGATGTTGTTGGTAGTTAAATGTATCTATGGTAAAGGATGCACTTTTCCTGAGTATAGACAGTATATCTGGTTGGTGTTCTACATTTATGTGAAACTGTTTGCTCTTCAAAGGATAACGCATTAAAATTTCGAGATCGTCCACTAATTCCTTCTTTATAACCTTCTTTATAATTTTATTTTTGACCTCTTCCCGACGGGGAAATTTTGGCCGTGTTGTTTCAGAAGGACTGGAGCATATTAAACACACTTCCCCCTACCCCTTTAACTGACTCTCAGCTGAAGCTACTCTTTGTGCAACAATCATTGATGGATTACCCTTTCCCATGTGGAAACGAAAAAAATAGTGATTACGGTGCATTCGGGAAGGATTATTTATTGATGTTGACAACATTTCCCCATCTTGAAAACTAATCACCAAATGAACAGATGAATGTGCATTGCTTGGTACTCATGTATACCAGGCCCGTCTTTTGGAGGATTTCTACTTGAATTAAAAATCGACAGCCCGTCTTCAATAGGTTAATTTCCGATTAGATAACATTTAAGACTTTATTGCCGAATACAAACCGGTGCATGTTGCTATTTTTGAGTACAGGTACATTTCGCTAGCGTTCTAACGTGGTCTAATTCACCCTCATTCGACGTTTTAGAAAAGAATTTATACAATATTCACACTGTTAACTAAGCTAAATTATCTTTGGGTGCAGATGTCAAGTCACAACAATGTTATTGTCCCAGGTAAGTATATAATGTGTCAATAATGCCAATAATAATATGTGCAATATGCCAATAAACTTATGCAAAGAATGCATGTTTGCCTTATTGTTGCTGTTAAGGGTGCTCATATATTATACAGCCTCAAGTGACAGAGACTCTTAAAAGGTGTTTACTTATGCGCTTTTAACTGGTCATTACAATCGTTTGAAAGACCAGCTGCCATCAGCTGCCATTTTCCTTCTATTCACAGTTATTGAATGCACGATGAAGTTCAGCAGTTTTATAGATAATGTCAATAGGCAGAATCAGTACTACCGCATTCTAATTTTGCTCCTTTTAACACATTTAAAATTTTATTGAAATATCGTTGACAAACAGTATTCATTTTGATATTGAAATCTTTATTGTGTAGTTTTATTATTCAATATTACGTTGTTAACACATAATTATTTTGGTTTTTTAGTCACTTTTCTATAAATTTATCAAGAAAACTAATTTCAGATTTTAAACAATAAACGATTTAAGTTTCTGAAAGTGACCAAATGTAAAATGTTCGAATTCCGACAGATGAGTTCGACCTTAGAAAACGGGTGTAGCACTTTATTCAATCATTACAAAAAATCTTTACATGTTTTACTCATCTTACATAATAAAATCCGAGAGTAAACAAAGTTTGTAGCTGGCTGCGTATGTGTGTCGGTTTGTGACCTTCGATCTTCTCATACGTGTGACTTTCGATTGCAAAGCCTCGAGACGGGCAAGAACTTTTTCAAGTATTTTTAAGTAAAGAAGGATTTTGAATTCAATAGCAGCTACTTAAAAATTTCGCTATCATATCTTGCGATTTGGCTGTCTGGGAAACTGTAACAATGAATAGAATTGCCCATTGAAAAAAAATGGATAAAAACTACATTTAAACAAAAATCCCGAGTTTTCGTAAGTGAGATAGATTTACGTCATTTTGATATAACGAGTTTCAAACACCTTCCGGCACTCAATCACAATAACAAACGATCCCAAGCAAAAAAATAAGCCACACACGAAATAATGGACGATATCGATAGGAGGGTGTTTCAGTGGCATGTCGATGGAAAATATAAATATGTATTAATCATATTAAAGGAAGGCTGGGGGTCACGTGTTGGTTGAAAAATGATGTCACAATCATTGTCCCTTCCGCAAATTCTCTTATTTCAAATAAATTGCAGTGTATATCCATTTATTAAAATTTAATATTACGTATGATTTTCGGATTTTCACTCTCGTATCCTGAACTCTATTAATCAGGAACTTTTTTTTTAATTTTGTCAAGTAATAAATTGCACATTAGGCCTTCAATCAAATATAAACAACTTAAATATATAAATTAGGAGATCTACAAATTTTAAACAACATTTTGAATTTAATACTCCCCGGTTTCCACTGCAAAGAAAGGAGTGAAAATTTTGCTGCAAAAGAAAGCATGAATTAAAGTTAAATCACGAATATCACGTAGGAGGCCAAAAGTTCTTTGCATTTGCTATGGGTAACAGCATAGTGAGCATGCGTAGCTTCGGGTAAATTGAAAAGTCTTTTGCCAGGCACACGAATAAAAAACTGCAAAATAGCTGCAGTACATTAAGAATTTAATAATTTTATAAACTCCTGTAAAATATGTTTCATTTGTTTTCATAATATGCATTTTTATTTTCCTAAACTAGGAACTCTAAACATTAGCTTACCTTTCACTTTATTTTAAAATTTGGCAGCTTAAGAAGCAGTAATGGACAGATCCGCACTCAGAAAAAAAAATGCGAGGGGCTGGGGATACAAGCATTTTAAATGGTAGGATTTTTCACAAAAACTTTTTATGTGGTTTAAAAATTTCAAATTTTGGGATGGGGAAGTAAGACCTTAACTCCACTTTCCCTTAATATGTCCTTGGTAATGGATTATGTTTCTATGGTAACAATTATGATAAATATGAAATTTGTGTTTTTGTGTTAAATTCTAATCGTAAATGAATTTGACACCATTTTGATGTCACGAATTTGAAATCGCATCAAATTTTAATGAGGATAACGCGCTTTACGGAAAAATTACTTCACCAAGGTTTACTTTTATGAGAGCCAAAATATTCACGAAACAGTAAATGTTGCATGTAGATATTTCTATGTCTGTGATATACACAATATTTTGAGACTTTTTATACAGTAGAGTTTTATCAAGGTGTTCCGCAGAATGACTGAGATTACACATCTCTCAAGCTTTAGGTATTAGAAGAGAAAATAAAAGTTGGTCCACACCATGTGACGTTATTTTAAAACTAAACAAAAAAGCCGAAACTAATCCTACAGAAGTACGTTGAAAGCGAACAAATTTGTCTGCAAAACACTGTTTATGTTCTGTTTGATCTTAACACTGACATAGATTTTGCGTAATCATTTTGCAGTTACGCTAGCATTTCTAGTAAGTATCTGTTAGCAAATCTCATGTCACGAGTAAAAGAATTCTTCATATTTTGAAATTTCGTAAAATTGGAACTAATTTCACTAACATGAGTAAGAAAAATATTTGATTCAATCCTTACAAAGAACGGGTTTGCAGCTAGTTTCTTAAATAATATATTAAAAATGTAACAGATTCTTTTAATATAATCTTGATATTACGAAATTTGAAAACAAACTCAAAATGCTGTTGCTCTTTAGATGAATCGATTTTTAGCTTTTGTCTGGATTTAGAACTCGGATTATGCTAATTTGCACAAACTAAGATTCATTTGATTAAACGCATAATCAATCTTGATTAACGTTAATTTTTGTTGTTAAATTACAGGAGATAAAAAGAAAGAATGCGTATAATTAAAACTCTCTTTGAACTCTCCCGTCAAGTCCAATTTTCAGAAGTTTTTCGAAAATCTTTTAAGTGAAATTTTAGATAAATTACGTGTAATTATGGGTGCTATTTTGTTTGTTAAGAAACTGTTTTGAGTTACTTAGAAATTATCTAACAAGAGTGAATAAGAAATAGGAAGTTCTTTATTAGTTAAATACACTTTTCTTTCAAAAAGAACTTTAAATACTATTACCTTAATCGAACTTTCGAATTTCTTTTCACACAGTAACTCATTTATGTTTAAATACTACAGCAAATTCCATTTAAATAAGCTTTGTAAATTTTATAAATTGAAATGGGTGATACGTAGCTTTTTTTTAAAACATATGTGACGAAAAAATGATTAGGTAAGTTAATATGAAGTCAGTGTTTTGCTTATTGCTTACATTTGGTTTATTTTATTTCATTTTTTTCTAATTTTTTAGTAGCGTAATCAAAAATAAAGCATTACATTTCTAGAAAATTTTAAAAATAATGATGTAATATATGATTTTCTTTCTGTTTTTTTTTTTCCTTGAACTTTTTTTGGTGGTTTTCCACGCTGATTTGGGATGAGTTGTATAAAAATTAGTTTATGAAATTATAACGTGCAAATGCAGAGAATAATAGTAATTCTTTTGAATGTAAACACCCCTATTTAGATCTTTACAAAATGGAATAAGAGTTTAATATCAGGTTTTAAGAAAGCTCTTTTTAATTACTTAGAATATCATTTAATAAATGAGTGCGGTGTTTGGAAACAATTATCACACTGGGCATAACAATACAAAGGCCATCATAAGAATACATTTGTTACGTGATTAAAACGTCGTAGAAATTCTGTTGGTTTGTAGTAGTTTCGCTGTAAATAAATTTATCAGCTACTGGTGAAGCATTTTGAATACTTGTAAAAAGAATGATAATTTACGCATGTTTTTTAATTAAATATCTGGTTTAAAGTAACTGGATTAAAGCAGTTTCATGTTACTATAAAACGCGCTATCCTTTTTAAGAATTTGTTTTTATTGTGCTTCTTACCGCTATTTAAATAAAGTCGAAACATCAATTAACAAAAAAATCCCATTATGAGTGCACAGTGATCGTCACCTGGAAATTGCATAACTCAAATTTATTTATAGATTTAACCTACTTTCTGTTGTATAAGCAAAAAGATAATGTGAACACAAATTAAATATCACCTTTTTTTATCAGTTTTATTAAGTTTTGTTCTGATTAATTTTTGTTTTTTTCGATTAATTTTTGTTTCTTTCAGGATAAACTGTTTGATGTAATTAAAATAGATTAAAATATTTCTGGTAAAATACTACACTTAACAACTGTGTATAATTTTTTTTCGCAATTCATTTTTACGTAATACAAAATGCCACCACCTATGTATTTGCTATTTAAAAAAAAATATTTAAATTTAGCAATACATAAATATTTTTGGGATAAATATTTTACTAATAGCATAGCAGGCAAGTCTTTTACTGTAAGTTAAAAGCAATTTCCTAACATTTTAGTACTTAAATGTATACATTCCCCTTAAATATTTGACATATCCAATATGTTTTGATACATATTTGTGAAAATTCATTACAATTGAAATTATCCTTTTAAGAATTTTAATGCAGGGTGTGTCACTTTTCCTTCACAGGTTTGGAAGGCTTATAAAAAATATATATTATCAATGCAGCGGCAAAGTTGACTTTGTAGGTGAAAGAAATGTTACAAGTTTTATATCACAAAAGTACAATATGTGAACCTTTCGTAATATGGACAGATTTATAAAATTTTTTCGGAGTGGGAATAGTAGGGCAGTTAGTTGTTCTCGGGAAAAGACATAACTTGCAATATTTCTTTCTCTAGTAAAGTGTTCTTCAAGAAGAAACATAGCAATTTTTCCCCACAAATAACAGGCTTTCTCGTCGTTGGATTGGACGAGGTTCTGCCGACGGCAATCGCCTTCTTCCGTGGCAACCTAGCTCTCCGAACCTAACTCCAGGCCAATTTTTTATATTTGTATAAAAGAGCATGTGTTCGAGCCAAGACGAAATTTACGCCAAAGGATGGCAACTGCATCTCTTACCATGTTAAAACGAGTGTGTGAGTTTGGGAAGAATTTGACTTCAATCTTGATAACGCAGCAAGGGCGGATATAGGGGGGCGGCAGACGGACTACCACCCCCGTCGAGAAAAATGAAATTAATGTAAACGAGCCTATTTTATTTCAATAAAATTGATATATATGTCAATCTTCTTACAAACCACCCCCTCCTACAAACTAGCCGCCGTCCCTCCACCACCATCCCCTACAAAATTTCCTTAACCCGTCGCTGTCACGGAAGCTTCACATATTGACATAATTGTCACATAATTATCCCAAAGACATATTTGTCTTTTGTGAAATAAAACGTGTAACATTTCTTTCTCCAATAAAGTCAATTTTGTTGCTGTATTGGTAGTATATATTTCTTTTATAAGCCTTCCAAACCCAGGAGGCAATTGTGATACACCTTGTGAATATAATCTTATGGTTGTTTAAATCGTTTTTAAATCGATATATGTATATAAGTGTTTCTGACGACGAATCCGAAAAAAGTATGCTGTCTGTCACTTTTAAAGTCAACATGTTTGCTATCACATTTCTACATATATTTATAAATTCCAGTAATTGAGGAAATAAAACAAAAATGGTATTTGTAAGGCACTTTAGTATCGTCATTATGGTTGTTAATGGTTATAGACTATCAGTTAGAATTGTCAATGCTGAAGTATCTAGAAATTCTGCGAAATACTTTTTACCCTTGTCAACTTTAAATTGGTTACTACCTGCATAAGTGGATTTTTTTTTCATACTATTATGATGCACAGTTGAAAATATCAATTCCTTGCTTTTCTCAACACGAGCCTTCTTCCGCATGTATGCGATCTTACTACGTCTTGCAGCAAATAGAAAGTCTCCTTTGGAAATTTTGCAGAGGGAGCATTCTAGGAACTGATTGTGGGTATGTAACACAATGTATGTATGTAAAGTTTACCCTCAGTACTATTATGCAGAAATCAAAGTTTCTGGCTCGTAAATTTTAAGGATATAAAGATACGTAATTAGTTGTGTATTAATTGAACTCCACATCAAAATAATAAGAAATGCATCGGGAATTTCCCTATCGGGACTCCAGCACAAGTCCATTGGTGGGTGAAGCATATGACAACACAAGCATGCATAATGCATATTGGAGTTAATCTGTGTTCATACTTCCCAGAGACAGATGTACACACAATAGATGGTTGGAGATGGTATCAATCGCAGCACATTGCATTCTGTCCGCCAGTAGAATAGACATCATTTTGCAAGGGCAAAAGTTTATAATTGAATTAGAAACTGAATGCAATTATAATCAAGCGGCATCGTTTTTTGCGAATGAAAAATTATATTCTGAGAGGAGATATAAAATATAGGATTATTTCAAAACATGTTTTCGCGCTATTTACTGAGTTACGAAACCATGCGCAATCATGCAATATTTATTTTTGAAAAATCCGGGAAAATCCAAGGATATCAGTTAGTTAAATTTCAACTTTCGATTTATTTTAGAAGATATTAACAAAAAAAACTGTAAAAAAACAACATAGTTGCCTTGCTGCTCGATTTTCAAAAGTATAAATTTGTCCAGGATCTTGAATCTAAGAAATTGACAGAATTGCCATTGGTAAAAACTACTGTTATCTAGAATCATCATTTTTCATCATAATATCGTCTGCATGCGAAAATAGAGAAGGAAAAATTTGTTTAGAGAAAAATACAAGGATTTTTATTTCAAAAAATATATGCTTAGTTTTGGGGTTTTGAGGAAGAATAAATTGGCTTATTAGACAAGTGCAGCGAATGAATGCAGGTAGATTGTAGCTACTTTTCTAGAAACAAAAAAAAAAAAAAGAAAGAGGTGTGCTCATAAGTACGATAAGTAACCCCACGTTAATATATTGCGCGCTAGTTTCAAAATAACAGATTATGTAATTGTTCTCCTTTTGTTTGGTTCCAATAATTTATGGAAATGATTAATGAATAAATTAGAACCACAGTCTTAAAAAAATCCATGTTATTAATAAAGATAAACATTTCATGAATTTTAAAAATTTCACCTTTTGATGATTTTCAGTCAAAACACTTCCTTATTAATCATTAGAAACGTCTTTAATATTTCTTTTTTCGTTTCCAGATCCTTAAAAATTAATACCTTGCAAGAAATGAGTGTAGAAAAACGATCTTTTACGATAATTAATTAAAAAATATTTCATTATAAAAGCAAAAGATGATGCCTTTGTTAATAAAGAGGAAGAAACTTTTAAATACATTGTTATTACTCTAAATTCATGGCCTCATATGTATCTGCACGCAATTTTATAACTATGTCTCATCATAATTTCCTACATTTTTTAAATGTTAAATTAATAACTAAGAACTTAAAAAACCTGTTATTTTAGAAAGCACGAGTATTATTAATTCACTAATCGCATGTTTTGTTTATCATACTTTAGAATACTTTATAAGAGTCTCTTTTAAAGAGTCATTTATCTTCTGTTATACTTTTTCTGATAATTTTATCATTTAAAATAATTTAAATTATCCATTGCAAGTTTTAAACTTTACTCAGGATTTTGCATTTAATCTACACATGATAAGATATGAATTAAAAAATACTTATGCTACTTGTATTATATTGTCGTACAATATTACGGTTAAATGTTTCCTACCAAGAATAAAACTTGAAAGTTTTAGGGAATATCAACATATTTACTTTTTGGCTTAATTTTGATAATTTCAATACCGAGATTTTTTTTTTGTTTGCTGAATTAAAATGCTTTTTTTTTAAATCATGTAAACTTTGTACAACAAAATGAGCAGCGCATAATTAAAACGGGAAAAAATACAATATACTAAAAACAAAATGCATTAAAAATAAGGCAGAGTGAATTGTTGGAATATTTTCTAAATAAAAACAAAACTGTAAATTTTTAAAGATAACTAACATAGTTGCTGTAACATACAACACGCCATGTAAACGTTTGACATGTGCACTGAAAAAAAAAACCATATTTCAGTACTTCTCATTTATCCAAGATTTTTCTTGCTTCGTTATTTTATATCATAAAGTAAACTTAAAATGTCTGCGCTATTACTTTAAAAAGTTCAAATCATATGCATGCTGTCGCATTTTGAAACTTTGAAATACCACAGTGAAAACGCATCGCGCGTCATACACTTAGATTGTGTGGTTTATTCACCAACTACATAAAGTAAAAAATGCTTGCATAAAGTGGCGTGTAAATTACTCTTATGGCGATGAAATATGTATTTTCAGAAAAAAATTAAAAAGGAGAAAATTTTACAAAGTTTCAACCTCTATTGCATTTTTAGCTAAAAGGATTTCAAGGAGTTGGATTTTCCTTTTTACATTTTTACAGAAAGTGGCTCGTTATGCATTCAAAGATTTAGACCCCATGAAGGAATAATTTTATTTGGGATTTATTTTCTTGGGTCCTTAAAATACTTACGATATGTGGAATTTTCAGAAAGTCACTAACTGTGAATGAGGCAGAATAAAGTATATAGTTTCATACAATTATTATAAAAAATTCAAGTAATCTTATTTCGTAATTCATGAGTAATGAAATTTAAATTAAAAATAAATCATACAATTTTTAATTGAGCATGTTAAGCTTTTTTACGGCATGGATGCAGATGAAAAGATTATTGTTAAAAAGAAAAAAAGCATTATTCTTTATTAATTTTATTGGTATAAGTAATTACCATATGAAAGACTTCGTTTGTTTGAGTTACATAATCATTACATCTCACGCTATTATAATTAAAACTTATATATTTTGTTGCAGGATTTTAAAGTTTCTGCTTACATAAGATTTTAAACAATGCATTTCTTACCATATTTTATGTAGACTTTAATATAAAATATTATACAGGTTCTATTTTTACTTCTGTAATTTGCATAATAATGTTTGGTATTAGTATAGTTCATCATTTCGTAAAAAAAAAAAAAAAATCCAACAGGTATTGATATTTAACAAAATCATTTGTTAAAAAAATGAAATGACAAATAAAGTCCAATAATGATTCTTTATGATATGTAACACATATGTTGATGACATTTAACACTTTAAAGTTTTCATGAATTGTAAAAACCTCCAGCATGTGAGCATATTAATAACTTTTAATTTACCTCATGTGCACAGAGACCTGTATTAAAATAATGTACTCTAACAACTATTTTAGAAATTTTACATAATTGAATAAAAACTTATTTAAAAAATTAACAACAGAAAATAAAAATATTGACGCACTATAAATCATAATAATTCAGTTTATCAAATGAGCTAATGAATAATGAAAAATTACCCTTTTAAAAATATTTGACAAAAAATAATACAGATAAAAATATGCATACATCTTATCTATGATTTTATGAAAACTTTTTTTTTTTTACTAAAACAATTTTAAAACGTGTATGTATATTAAAAGAAAGTCGCCACCTTACTTTCAATAATAAATTAATTATGATATTAAATGTCTTAAAAATATTTTTCTTTGGAAATATTTGAAGTTGTGACTTCCATAGCCACGCATGTCCATCTGAATAGATTTTGAGGAAATAAGGAAAATCTGACTAACTTGTTGGATATTTGAACTTGGAAAGCAGCGTTAAGTAACATTTTCATGAATTATAAGCGTCATTAAGTATTACGATAACAAGTATTACAAATAATTTGCCTATCATAAAATAATGAAAATGCTGGACTAGTTTTAAGGTGGAACGCACTAGTCTGTTAAATTCGTTTGTGATACTATTACTCTAATTTGGAAAAGGAATATACATATTTTTAAGCAATAGTGTCTGGAAATGAAACAGAAAACAGTTCCCCTGCATAAAAATCTGTCTCTATTTTCGAATTAATGTAATACAGCAAACAACACATTTAGTTAGTAATATACCGCGTTATACAAAAGTCAGGACAAAATTTAAAAATTAATAATTCGAAAACGAATCAAGATACAAAGATACGGTTTGCACCAAACGAGGGAAAAGAAACCGGGTCAGTGAATGAGAACAGGAAAAGAAACCAGTCATAGAGAATGAGAACATTAATAATTTATACGAATTTTGCACTAATCATCACTTTATTTGTTTTCATCTATTTTATTCTGACTTCAAAATATATATTTTTTTCAAATTTTGGAGATTTATTCCTGAAAAAATATATGTAAAGTAGAAGAATGAATGATATGCTTTTGACGGGAAGAGTAGATAGCAAATGAATGATTATGCAGTTCCAATACACACAAATTAATTAGCTTTTGTTTTACTTTAATTCACATTAACATCTTCTTAATTTTGTTCAAATCTTATTAAAAATTTCTTGTAAAATAGCTTATAGTACTAAATCCGTACTTGTTAATGTTTATATTTATAATATATATCTCAAAGTAATGCATATACCGGGTGTTCCAAAAATGACCGGTATATTTGAAAAATCGATAAAAACTAAACGGGCAGCGATAGAAATAAACGGTTTGTTGCAATATGGTTGGAACAACAGTAAATTTTCAGGCAGACATACACAAAATTAGTTACAATTTTCAACAACAGATGGCGCTGCAGGCGATTTGAAAGATGTAGAAGAAAACCTAGTCTGTGAGTTCGCCATTCTGTGAGTTCCGCCATGTCACAGCAAGCTTCCAATCTGCGAACAGCACACGCTTACAGCAAAAAGACGACTTACAGAATGGCGAACTCACAGACTGCGTTTTCTTCTATATCTTTCAAATCGCCTGCAGCGCCATCTGTTGTTGAAAATTGTAACTAATTTTGAGTTTGTCTGCCTGAAAATTTACTGTTGTTCCAACCATATTGCAACAAACGGTTTATTTCTATCGCTGCCCGTTTAGTTTTTATCGATTTTTCAAATATACCGGTCATTTTTGGAACACCCGGTAATTAATTTAATTTTACTGAGTACAACAGAAATATACTTCCTAGCATGCTGAGCTAAAATCATATTACACATACATTATTGTACATGCATAACAAAACATAACAACATAACAAAAGCTCATACATTAATATATTTTAAAAACATCGTTGTGTAGAAAATTACGATTCTTTCTTTAGATTATTTTATTGGGTAAAAAATAACACTAGTTTATCTATTTCCATTATACACCACGTGTTTTAAAGATCATTTCGTGTACATCGGAATACCAATGACACAAAATAAAGATGACTAAGTGCAGCATTTTACGGCGGCTAAAAGCGCGATTTATAGATATTTTAAAGTCATCTTCGCATGTTCAAAACAGATTTCATTTCGCAAGCATGGTGTACTTTGTAGCTCCTTCTATCAAAGTACTTTCTCTAATTTGTTTTCTCGCTAGCAATTTTCTTTTCCCGGGGTTCGAGGATATGCATAAATGGGGTGACTGTTTGATATTTAAATGAATGGTATAAAGATAATTATTAGAGTTTCGAATGTATTCGACATAATTTATTAATATTCCGTCGAAATTGCTTTCTTAATGTCTACGACTCGACTTGGGAATATTTAATACGAAGAATAATATCATAATTACCGATTTTGATCCGAATGACAATGTAAACAAACAACTCTTTATGTAACTATTCAGCTTTACTTTTTATTTCGAAATCATGGTACTTTCATGATGTTATGTATACAGGCTGTCCCAAAATTACTGAACTAAACTACTATTCCTTAAGTATTCATCATAGACATACAGGATAAATTTTAAACTTACTTAAAAGAAAGTGCTCTGAGTCTTTTTAGGATGAAAGATACAGTTTCTGCAAATCGCCTTTCTTATGTACGGGACATTATTTACTGTTTTGATTTTTTTGTGCACTAGACGTATAAAAATTTAAATTTTGTATTTATTTAGATTTAATTTCCTGAGAGTTTTCATTCATAACACAAAACTGTGACCTTTTTTTTTAATTTTTATTTTTTTTTACGGGAATTTGCAATTTACCGCCTATCATGTATATATTTAAGGAATAAAAACTAGGTCAATGTTTTTCTCACATTAACAGAGAAAAATTATTTTTAATTCTTCGAAATGCTAACAATTCTTTTTGCAAAAATGCTCCACCATCTACACAGGCAGAATGTGCTTGGCAATAACTTTTCTGTCATCTTGAAAGGTGGAGAATTTTTTCTTTTTGTATTTGAAGGAAAGTGGACATTATGGTACAAATGTAACATACAAATAGAAATATTAGATATTCCGCAAATCGTACTTTAATATGTTTAAATTATAGAATAATTTTTGATAATTTTTATATTAATGTATAGTTTTTTTTTTTACATTTGTTTTATAGTGATACAAAGTTCCATCTATTTCTGTAGAGGTATTCTAGTATGCTATCTAATTCTTAACATGTATATATATATATATATATATATATATATATATATATTATTCTGTGGCACACGTATGTACAGCGATTATTTCTTACCACCTGGACTGTGGGGATAGCGTAGGGGTGGTCCCACATTAATTAGGCTACTTTAAGATAATATTATTATACAGAAGCTCATTAAAAAACGTGTTTATAAGTCGTTGCGTAAAGGGTTGCCAGAAAAGGCGTTAAAAGTATATGAAAAGTCGGCAAGGTGGGCAATTTTGTCAATTCTTTGCCAAACTTGTTGAAAAAATAAAATCCATACTTTACAAAAGTATAATATTTATTATAAAATCATTACATGCGTAAAAGTATGGCATTGTCAACATAAAGACGTACAACCCTTAAATTTTATATGTTTCAAATTCAATTTGTTGTTCGTTTATTTCTATCAAACTGTTTAAATTTACGATTTTTACTGTTTATATGCAATAGTTGAAGATTTAGTTTCTTTCTTTTTTTCAGTTATTTCAAAAATTTATTTTAATACTACAGAAACGTATAGCTTTCTTATATTAAACTCGATAAGTTGAGTATGACACACTTTGTCATTTTAGTACTTATTTTTAAAAACATGTTTTTAAACATAAATAACCCCTTTTTTATTTAACCGTCACAAATATGGATTCGAACTTTAAACAATCTTTTCCTTAACCATTTTAATTCCTAATATAAGAAAAATAAGCACTCCTTCCTGTTTTTGGGATATCTAAAAAATAATAATAGTTACCTTTTTGTTGTGCAAAATTTCTTAATAGCTTAATAACAATATCGGTACGGAAAGTGTGCATGAAATTAATGTAATAAAAAATTATGCTTCCCTAGTTCGCGATAGTTTTAGCACTCGTTAAATGATGCATCTATTATTTTTGCTAATTAATAATTTATTTTCTTTTTCTGGAACATCTGTTTTCCTTCAAAGTATTTGTTGAATTTTTATTTAAATCTTAACTTGAAGATGTCTGTGTGTTAGAGAGAGAGAGTTTTAAACAAGCCTCTCAGACATTTTGAGACTGTTTTACGAAAGAAAATAAAATTGAATGTGTTAGAATACTGAATTTTCTATCCTTAGGTGATAATCGTGGTACTACTTGAAAAACTGAATCTAAGATAAAAGATAATGATATTTAGATTCATAAACAAAAATACATCATATGTGAAGACAATTTTCCATATTCAAATAATTATGTTAGTTATTATCAGTCATCGACATCTTGCACATTTTAAAAATGAATTACTTAAGGAAATTGGGCAGCCGCCATCTCAGATTTCCATTTCCATGTTAACTTTCGAATAAATGTTTCTCCGTCCTCAAATGCATACTTTCAATGATTAGACTAGAAAAAAAAAAGCTGTTGGTAATTTAGCAGAAAATTACTTATTTCGAAGTACTTTTTATATTTTTTATAATAAAATTGAATTCTAGAGCATGTTTGGATATTTATTTCTGCAATATCCAGAATTTTCAAAATTGTAACTGAAATTTAACTTATTATTAAACAAATTTGCACAAAATTTAAAAATTTCTACTTAGAGAATTGTCTGCTGAAAAATATTTTTTCTATTTAAATTGATGAATGTTTACCAATGCGGAGGGTTAAAGTTTCAGTCATGGACCAAGCGAATTCAAGATGCGGCCGTCCAACAGCCTTGCTGGGTTCACTGATTTGAGTCCAATAATCAACAGATTATGATTGTAATGAGAAGCAAAAGTTGAACTTTCTACCATAGATGGGGAATTTATTAACTTGCATTTGAATGAAATGAGCATTTTTTGTCTGTGGGTAAATACTAATTTGTCTGTCCCTGATTTTGTCTGGTAATTCACGTGAACTTGCATGTCCAGAGCTTGAACGTAGATATAGAAATGTATTTTGGTGATAATAAAAGCTGTTGGCAACATTTATATTATCCGTATTAGGGAAGGAAATATACCAGTACATTTCAGGACGTGTAATTTCTATTAAATTATTTGCTTCAATCTGAAAAGTAAATACTATTACATGCTACTTCAGAAATCGAGAAATATATAATAGTTCGCCGCTCTTTTTTAGTATTTAAATGCAATAATATAGATTAAAAGATTATGCCCTACGTAAAGAAAAGAAAAAAAATAACGTAAATGTGACTTTAATAGATTTTAACAAAAAGCTCGAGACTCAAATTACACTCATTAAAAAAAGCTGAACAGTATGCAAGCTACTTTGTATATAAAGAAGAGCGGTGTCACTTACACCTGTTTCATAAAAATAGAGATGTATGAATGCATCTCAACGGAGAAACAAACTAAATTCTCTTAAACGATCCGTAGCATTCTTTTTTTAATATTTGCACTGAGAATACATAAAATAGGAAACTGTTACATCATAGTCTTTTATTTTGGGAGTAATATGAAAGAGAACATGTTCCATGTATCCCTGAGGCACGTTATGTTTCAGGGGATGTTTCTGTTCTATGAGGTTGTATCATCGCCCCAAAATAAGAGAATAAAGGATGTAGGATCTTTTAAACGTTGAAAACATTTTTTTTTTCAGTTTAGTATTTATTTTGAAGGAAAATTGTCTGTTTTACTCGAAAATATATGTTGTAGCGTAAGAGCTAATTTGTTTGCACAATTTCTGATCTTGTTTCGTCTCAAGTGTCATAACTGTACTTCTTCACGGGGATTTTGTAAACATATTTTACAAGCTATTTCGGAAATTTTATACCACATTACAAAGTATTTCATTGTAATATTCAGAACTCCGATGAGATTTCTGATTGTGTCTTTCAACCCATTTCCTTATAAATAGTACTTATAAATAGTAACTTAAAAATAGTGCTATTGAAACATTATTAAATAAAACGTGACCCAAGAGCATAAACTTATTCCTAATGCATAGTTTAGAGAGCTTTTAATGCAATGATTTAATGGCTAAGCAATAATTAGAAATATATTCCATTGAGAGTTCTACCCACATGGCAAAGAAATTCAATGCAATTGATCCCAATTTTTTTAGTTCATCCACTGTTTGGTAATAAGTAAAACAACTTTTCTACTCTATACGTTTGAATGCGCGACAATATAAATGCACCAGATATCGCCAAAGTCGGTTAATTTTGGAAGTTTTGTATCGAATTTCTCGTTAGTACATTAAAATTTTACGAGTTTCATGACTAATGACTTGATTTGCATGTGTGACCGCGAATGACGCGCGATATGAGTCAGGTCCGTCGGCCCGCTTGACAGAGCGGGCTTCATACAAGAACGTCGTCATCCGAAATAGTGATGGGAAGCCTGCGGGCACGGCCCTGGGGCGACCCTATCCTTCGCTGTATGGCTGTCAATACACTGACTCCGAGTCAACATTTAATTATATTTTTAATGTTTTGAATTTTATTTCATTCCTAAAATAATCAAAAATATGCATTCATTTCTGCAATCATTAAGTAAAACATAATATTGAAGAAATGCTCTTTGAATAATATTACAAAATAAATGCTTTATGAATGGGAAAAAAGATTTTTAAGTCTAATAGTCAGATATTTCTTTCAGAACCTTTCAGAATTTTCTATGAAATTCTAACAATTTTATATGAAATAAAGTGTGCTGGAAAATGAATTATAATGCTAAGAGAAAATACATTTTTTTAAAATTTGAATACAAAATGTCTACGGTGTATTTTTTATTGAAATAAAAAAAAATCTTTCAGAAACTTACCTAAATTGAAAAGATGTGTTAAAGGTATTACTCTCGAGTTCAACAGAAATTTTGAAAAAAATCATAAATTTGAAAATAGATAGTCTGATTTTCACATATTCAACGTAAACAACAGCTTTTCAAAATAGATTTGAATCTTTTCGTCCAATAAATGTCCCGAAACTACGAAAAATTTTCTAATAAATAATTTCACTGTGAGGTAATTGATATTCGAGTTTTTGAAAAAAAAAATCGAGGTGTTTATTTGAAGTGTACGCATTATTTAGTAAAAGATAATAGAACAATTTATTTATGCGCGTGTTGACAAATATTGCCAACATAAAGAGGGCGACTGAAAAGAATTCCTTTCGAAGAAAAGATCGGGAATAAGTGTTTACTTAAATTGAATAAAGAATTCCGAACGGTACTTACCCCAATCCAATACGCTTCCAGCTTGCAAACTTAAACCGATAACTGGCTACAAAAATTAAACAAATTACTAAAGAATAACATTAGCACTTTTTTTGGAAATGAATAGATGCAATGAATGAACATTATATTTATTTGGAAATGAATAGATTTCGATTAATTCTAGCACCGCCGAATTGAATAACAAATAGATATATGCTTTACAACTGCGTAATAATCAGTGCGAATCTGTTTTTCGAATGCAAACCAGAACTGAAACTCTCGGGGAGGATTCTGGGAAAAGAACAGAGTTGCCACTTCCTCTCCCCGGCTGTTCAGAGATCAAACCCCACCATGCTAGACTATCTAGACTTTGCGTGGTCGCTGCTTAAATATTTGGTGTAATCTGTCTCCAGTGTCTACGAAGAATTCGAGGCATCCATATCCAGGCGAGTTGCAGCTGTTTGAAGACCAAAGCAGGCTCAACGCGCTATTGAGTAGGTGGACATAATGTAATGGCTCTTCGGTGTACTTATACATTTATTTATTTACAACGAATAATTCATTACGGATATATCTTGTCTACAATCAGCCAG
This sequence comes from Cheiracanthium punctorium, assembly GCA_038373885.1. NCBI lineage: Eukaryota > Metazoa > Arthropoda > Arachnida > Araneae > Cheiracanthiidae > Cheiracanthium > Cheiracanthium punctorium. The sequence continues at coordinate 768,694 of JAWZYV010002231.1, forward strand.
TAACGTGCTGATAACAGTCCGCTTAGTACAAAAGCGTTCACTGGCGCTGTATTTCTCACACAAAATAAAACACTCCCACAGGGAAAATTTAGTGGGAACTTACTTGGGAAATCAATGTACCTCCATACTTCGCAATGAAGAATTTCCACACAACACTTTATAGCAAGGCTTTTAAAACAGGCAAAAATACCGCTTCTATAGCGTCAATACAGAGCCTTAAGCTCTCACGGATATCTGCTCTCTGAACAAGCAGAAGCAAGACTGACTGGACCGGGGAAGTCCGCTCTTTTTTTTATAGATGACGAAGAAGCTATTAGAAATTTGTAAAAGAAACTGTTTCTCGAAAGTTCCCCGTAAAGCGCGAGTTATTGATTACGCAATAGAGCAATATTAGACTATTATGTAATGTTAATGCAGAAAAACTAGCTTTACAAGACCCATTGTGAAAATCGCACCAAATGACCAAAATTTCTCCAAACTTATCGACTTTTGGCGAAATATCGTCAATTTTCGCTCCAAAAATAAGTCCCCAAATTTGAGGTTAGCGAATGCCTACGATCCATACTTCTCGAGATTTCTAGAAAACGCTATGTAGACCAAAGGGAAAACAAAAACTTCATATCTCCGATTCTAGTTAAACGATTTTGATGCAACAAAATGCAAAATTCAACTATTTGATGCATAGAACACGAGTATTAAACTATTTTAAACCCCAGAACAGAGGGTTGCCCTAAACATTCGTAACAATATCTGAATACGTTCTGCGTTTTGTTTCCCTGTGTTAATTCGGGAAAATGCAAAAAATAATGAAATTCAAGAGGGATCTATGACATAACTGTTTGATAATTGATGTATACTTCGGATAAAAATTGCTTTTATCTTTAAAAATCAGCTAAAAAATCAAATTCATTTCCAATTATTTTTAATTACTTTAAAGAAAAAAAAGAGATAGAATGCAATGCATATGTACTGAATTTAATTTCAATAGATTATTAAATTATGTAATCAAAAATCAATGATTATCAGTTGTTTTAATATTTTATTTCCTCATAATAAAGCTTAACTAAATTGTTTTTTAGCAGTTTAACTACTTTTCCTGAATTATTTAACAAGTATTGTTAATTTCTTTTTTATTTCATTTCATAACGCAGTTCCATGTTTAAAAAAAAAACAGTAATAAATAATTCATTAAGATTTTGAAATAAATCTTAAATTATAAATACTTTTTCATAATGAATTACTGTTAATTAGAAAGTTTTATAATTCGGTATCTTTTTCGTTAGTACCCATGGAAGAACATAAGTCTCACTACCTACCTCAAAGAAATTTGAACTCATCTAAAAACACTTTTCAATACTTTCATTGGTATTCTCCACTTTTAATGATTGATGCATGCTTTTACAAAGTGAGAAAAGTTTTATTCGTATCAGTAAAAAAGTTCAAAGAAATTCTTGTAAAAAGCTTCTTTTGAAATAGACATTTTTCACTAGTATTGGATAGTTAAAAGTTTTGATACTATTTGAAAACTCTTTAAAAAATAATGCAAGGTTTTTTACCTTTCTTTATTTTCAGTTGCGTTTGATATCTTTTTCAAATCTCTGTTACACGTTTCAGTTTTTTTAATGTTATATTTTGGTTATGGTTTGATCTTTCTCGTAGTTTTAAAAAATAATTCAGAATTATATAACGTTTTGGGATACGAGTTAAGTTGAGCCTTATAAAAAAAATAACTTAAAAACAGTTACATTTTACATTTAAACAAAAAAAAACCTAAAAAAAGTAATTACACAAGGTGACTGTAATTAATCCTTCTTCATGAACACTATCCTGTTTCACAACTGAGAATTACTTAAAGAAGTTAATAACGTCGCACTTTACGCACAAACATGGAAAGACGGAGAGTTTAATAAAAAAGAAATTACTTAAATTCTTCGACAAAACTTGTCAAATCAACCCAAAAAAATGTAGCGAAAAAAAGTCGGGATTATTTTATTTTGAGTTAGTCTCTTTTTTCATTAAAAGTTCTTTTTTATGGATTGTGCTACCTAGTGCTCATTTTGGAACCATATACTATGTAATATTCTTTCAGCGCATGTTGCATGGTATACACATCAAAATTAGTGCAATCCGTTCAATATTTTTGTCTCAATGATTCAGTTCATTGATATTTATTTATAATCACCTAGTATGAGAATTAACATTTTTACTACAATTAACAGTATTGTACTAGAATTAATGTTTGCTTTAGATATAATAAATATAAATATCCCGTGAAGAACAGGTGCTGTTCTTCTGCGTCTATATTTACACACTGTTTTAGTGCACGTAATTTAAACTCTATTTGAATGTGCTAAAATGTAATTCAGTTTTTTTAAAGAATTTTTAAAATAGTATTTCTGTGTGTGAAAGTTAGCTCCCTGTAACGTATTCTTAAATATTGCGCACATTATTCTCGACGATTTGTATTCTTTTATAAACTCTTCTTTGAAGAGTTTATAAAAGAATGCACATCTTCATTGAATAACTTGGTCTACATTGAATAACTTAAAAGTTAATTCTTGTATTCCATTGTTTGACTCCGTGTTTCTCTAGTGGCTATCAACGGCGACAGTAATTTTCAACAAAGAACTTTATTTTAGCGTTAACTTGAACAACTTAATATAAAACTTCAATACCAAAATGATGCGTTACCGCTTGTGGCTATCACTCATCTCATCCGACATTATAACTACGATCCTCCTTCTATTCGGGCTTTCTTACTAACTAAGAAGCTACATTCGCTAAATCCATGCACTAGAGTTTCCTATTAAATTGGGAACAGGCTTAAGAGCTTTCATCAAATCGTAAAAGATTTCAGCTCCTCGGGCACAGCAAGTAGAAGACAACGAGGCCTTGTCTAGAGCAGACGAAGGTTCCTCGTAGCGGCGTCACACCAGCTTGCATTCACGCCTATCTCCAACGGATGAAACCTACAGGATCACACCACATCAAAACTGGTTTTCCTTCGAAATGCCTCAATTTATTTAAATGAAATACTATTCATTGTTCTTAATAAAATGCTGTTCACTGGTTCCACCTATGCAGCTACAACGCTAACGTCACGAAGTCCAAGATGTAGTCAACGCTTATTGTTTCTTTTGCATTACCGTCAAGTAAAGGACAAGCAACTTGTGTTTTCAATGGACACATTTTCTCTTTTTGAAATAGATGAATGATACCGAAGTGTTCTTTAAACAGTGACTTCCTACAAATAATTGAAAATATTTTTTGTAACCCTGTAAGTTTCAGTAGTATCAGCATGAAACTTTCTTGTTTTCGCACAGCTCTCTATCCCAGTGTCGATCATTTTCTTGTTAGATCGGAAAGCAATGGCAACTTTTCGTATGTCAGTATTCCGTCTAGAAAATAGTCAGTATTCCGTCCTAGTCAGTATTCCGTCTAGACGAAATTACGACAGCTAATCGCATTTGAGGTTTGTAAAGTATGTGATCGACAAGAGTTTATGTTTCTAAATTTCATATTTAGTTGGGGGAACGGGTTATTTTTTTCACCAAACTTTTTTTTTTCACATATCCCTCTGACTCAAAAAGATATATTCGTAAAATTATTCCTGTAAATCACATATCTTTATTGAAAGCATAAAAATGAGAAGACAGGACAAGAAGTTTTGCAGAAACAGTAAACTTTGCAGTGAAGTGAAAGGACACAAATCCTAAAGGACAAGTATAACTTACAAGGTATTTTTCTGTTAATCTTGGAAAAAGCTACTTCCTTTCAAAAGCCACCGTATGCATATTTTGAGGTCACAAGACCTCACGTGATGCATTAGACGTGATCGTGTACGTCAATTGGAACGGCAGCTGACATTAGCGGAAGCTGATCGACTATGACTTTCCTCAGACATGAAGCTTGGACAAATCTTGCGGATTTTGAGTTGTAAGAGAAAAGCAGACTCTTAGCATTTATGAGAACAAAAAATAACTTTATTATGAAAAGAAAAAAATGATAAAACATACCTGACTTCTAATAAATGATATGTTTTTCCACGAGAATAATAATTGCTATAAACTATCTTTTCACACATATATTCGATGATTTCGAAAGATGGTGATGGGGACAAAGTTGCCACATATTGACTTATCCGCTTAATCTTTCCAATGTAATCAACTCTGAAGAAAGGCAATGATCTCTTGTGGTTGCCATATTCCTTAGTCTCGTGACCTAGCCCTCCGCAGTCTTTTGCACATTGAGGAAGCCAGGCGCGGTTTCTGAACGTCGCTAGGATAGGTGACTTGGGAAACGTTAAAAAAAACTTCAGGGACGATTTTTCCATTTCTCTTCACACATGTGAGAACTTTGGTGAGTTAAAACTAGCATAGTTATCGCTCAAGAAGGCTACATCCTCACCATCGTAATTTTTTAGTTTGTGCTACTTGTACATCACAAAAATGAGTTTTTCTTTAAAGCTTCTTCAAATTAAAAAACAAAATGTCTTCTTTGTCATCATAAGAGTTGCAAAAATGTCACTGAGTTCCACGATATTTTTTACTTATCAAGATTTATCAGCTATCTCGCCATCTTTTTCTTTCAGATCGCTGACAAGTCATTTTTAGTGTGAGAGCTGCATGAATTGAGAAGGCTCGAAAAGAACCAAAAGTTAAAAAAAATAGAATTCATTTGATTCTTCCTATGCTCTTTTTTTGATAAAAAAAAATTGACTCAATACTAAGCAAATAGTTATCAGCTTGCTGTCATGTTTCGTCTTTTAGGAGACGAAATTTTACAAATTTTTGGGCGCACTGACAAGTGAAATGATGTGGCAATTCTAGACATCAGTTAGGGAGTTCACGTGCTGATCTCTCCGTCTTTTTTGTGAATTTTGAATGTGCTACTATTTACGTAATCCGTTTAACATTTTTTATACTTTTTAATAAAGAATACATTTAAAACTGTTATAATTTTTGAAATGCAAGTATATTGATTTTTATTTTTCAGTCCGCTAGCACTTAATTCCAGATTATGGTTCTCGTGGTTGATTAATTTCTTTCCGAAAAATATGCTCTGACTATCCTATGTATTTTGAGATAATCATTCTATAACGCTTCTCTTAATTTTTACGCAACGCGACTCCTCCACAAAAATTCTAAAATCGTGCGAGAAACTTTTCTACAAGTTAGAGAAGACATAGAAGCACGTATTAATATAACATGTACCTTTGTAGAAAATCATTCTTCGTGCATTGTTTCGTAACTTTGAAAATTGTTGAAGCGTCAGTAAGCGATTCATTTGTGTTCATTGCATAATTCAAGTGGACTATATGATATGAAAGGGAAAAATAGATTAAAAGGAATTAGAATACGTACCTAGTGGATTTTCGTTATAAATTGAGAATTGAAAAGAAGGAACCTCCAAAATATATTGAATTACAGTTCATGAACTTAGAAAGAAAGGTATGCAAAAGGAATATACATATACATAAATATGTATCTATATATATATACATACAATATATATATATATACTAGCTGAAGTACCCGTTCTTCGCACGGGAATGAATGGAGTTTTTGATATTACGATTTGTGGTGATTACTATTCATTGTAATAAATATATATAGCAAAATGGATATCGCGTTATATTGTGTCCAATAATCATGCATACCGAATTTCAAGGCAATCGTTTGTACGGTGCAGAAGGCCATGCGGCGTAGCGCAATCTAGTGGCGAGTTTTAGCAAAACGGATACGGCGAAAATATTCTTCGCATTCAGATATCGATGTATTTGAATTTTCATGACGATCGGCTGGACAGTCCTGAAGTTCATGTGTTGACGCGACATCTAGTGGCAAGTTATAGGAAAATGGATAGCGCCAAACTCTTCCCCGTGTTCAAATATCTATGTATACGTATTTTCATAGCGATCATTTGCACAGTCAAGAAGTGATACACTGCAGGGCCATCTAGTGGTTAATTAAAGTAATGATTTGCTACAGCGCCGTCAAGTGGCGAGTTATAGCAAAATGGATAACGCCAAAATATTCTCATTGTTCAAATAGCTATGTATACTGATTTTCATAGCGACTGTTTGAATGGTCAAGAATTTGGCCTGCTGCAGCGTCATCTAGTGGCGAGTTAAAATAATAATGCATTGCTGTGTCATCTAGTGGTGAGTAACATCAAAAGGAACGCAGTTAGAATATATTCTTCGTGCTCAAATGTGTAAGTATAAAAAATTTTTATGCCGATCGGTCGAACGGTATAGAAGTTGATGCGTTGCAGCGCCATTTAGCGGCAAGTTACAGCAAAATGGATAGTGAAAAATATTCTCCGTGTTCTAATATTCGCGTGTACCAAATTTCATCGAAATTGGTTGGACGATATTCGCATAGCAAACGGCTAAATGGAATAGAATTCGATGTTGTGCTGCGGCACCAAGTGGCAAGTTAGAGGAAAACGGATAGCATAAAAACCTTCTCCATGATAAAAGACTTAGGTGAACCAAATTTCGTGGTGATCGGTCAAACGGTGCTGGAGTTTTTCAACCTCATACACACATACCAACATTCATTTTTATCTATAACCAGAGTCATTATATATACCCGTCTCAAATAAAATCCAGTTTCAAATCTAAGCCTCGCCAAAGTGCCAACATACGCCATTTTGCAAGAGTCTTTTCAGGGAATCATTCGAAGCATTGACTTAGCAGCAATCAATATGGGAAATGGTTCGACAGCCAAAAAGTAAAGCACGCATTTATTTGAAAAGGGGAATCCCTTAATACAGACGAATTTTTTAAAATTATCAACTATAACGTGTTTTATTCATCGTTACTCCAATGTACTAAGTGAGAAGATTTCAATTTTCTGAAATTTGGCGGAATTCCCCCAACTTAAATCAATGTACTCAATTGGCGAGAATTCTGAAGATAGATCGCTTGAAATCCCTTAATAACTGCATTATTTCTTCACGGATCATTAAAATTTAACGCTGTATTCTAATAAAACCTTTGCACTTGTTTTCAAAAATCTATTTCCTTAAGCTCTCACTAAATTGCGCCAAGCCGAAAACTGTGCAAACCGCTAGAACTCACATTCTCAAAATCGGCATTTGAGCCATTTTATTTTTTCGCCAAACTAAAAAATCTTACGTATTAGCAGCCTCGGAAATCTTCAATTCTTATTGTTTTGCGTATAAAACATTTCATTCCTGCTCCGATTTCCCATGCACACGATATTATAATAAAAAAATAATAATCTTACAAATATAAACTAACAAAAAAAAATCATTATTATTCTTTTATTTTTACTTTGAGAATTTAAAACATTTTATTCGGCAAAATCGCCACACATGGCAACCACGATCCTTATTTCACACTTTTTTCACTACAGGGGTTACAATTACGGAAAGCTTTTTGCGTGGAGAACATAAAAAATCTCTTAAATTCCGGGAACGGGTGGACTTTCAAAGTTTTAAAGTGGACTGTGATTTATTCTATATTATTTTACATATCTGTGCAAAATTTCAGGCCGATAGGTCCATTTTTGTGGATTTGTATACGAATCAAATCCACAAACAAACAAACAAACAAACAAACAAACAGAATTTCATTTTTATTTATAAGGATTGTTACAAATTTTCGGGGCAACCCGCTGCTCTGGGGCTTAAAATGGTTTAAAATTCGTATTCTACGCTTCAAATACATAAATTTTGCTTTTTGTTGTATCAAAATCGGCCAATTAGAACCGGAGATATGGAGGTTTCGCGTTTCCATTGTTTTTCAATGGAGGTTCTAGAAAACTCGAGAAATATTGGTCCTAGAGCTTAGATCTCTTCACTTTGAGGACTTATTTTTGGTTATTTGGCGCAATTTTCCCAATGGGGCCTGGAAGTTGTTTTTCCTGCATTAAAAACGCGTACCTAACATTTCACTTCTATGACGTAATCAATATTCTCGCTTTATGTAGAATCTTCGAGGAATATACATTTATAGAAACTGCTCGCAGCTTCTGCCTCGGATATATATAAATTCCACCAGCGCGCTGCCCCGACAGTTCAGTGCGAGTTGAACGTTCAATGTGTGAAGAGATGTCAGTGAGAGGGCTATAGAAGCCGTGTTTTAGCTTGCTTTACGAAGCTGTTTTCAAAGTGCCGTGTGTAAATTCTTCATTGCTGTGTCTTAAGGGATTGTGTACAATATCTCTTGAATATTTTCACTGAATTTTTGCCTGTGAAAGTGACTTATTTTGTGTGAGAAACACAGCATTTGTGAGAGCTTCTGATCTAAGTGAACTGTTAAAAGCACATAACTGTTTAATTGTGCTTGTGAATTTTGTAGAGCTAATTGTTCCACGAAGTTCTGGAAGCAATAAAGTTATATTCCATCCTGACAAGTGACTTTTTACTTGAACTTTATATATATATATATATATATATATATATATATATATATATATATATATATATATACGAGGGATATTCGGAAACTAAGGTCCAAATCGTCGTAGCTAATCGAATGTCGCACAAACATTGAAATGCGCATGCGTACCAACTCCCGGCATACCTTGCTCGTCAAACGACGCCATTTGCATTGGTATTGTTGCAGTGTGCTAAGTACAGTGCTACTTCAAAATGTTTAAAACAATCGATCAGCCTGCCGACTGTGAAATACGGTCAGTGATTCGGTTTTTGACAGCAAAGAACGTTTCAGCAGAGGAAATTCATAGACATATAAGCGACGTGTATGGCCCAAATGCGATGAGTAGCAGCAAAGTGCGTAAGTGGGTGAGAGCTTTCAAGGACGGACGGGAAAATGTTCATGATGAACCGCGTTCCGGTCGACCATCAGTGATCACAGATGATTTGGTCAATGTCGTGGATGAAAAGATTCGTGAAGACCCGCGATTCACAATTTCAACTTTAGCATTGGAATTTCCGAATGTGGGTAGAACAACTTTGCACAAAATCGTTTCCGAAAAGTTGAATTTTCGCAAATTGTGTGCACGTTGGGTTCCCAGGCTGCTTACTGAGGAACACAAACTGAAAAGAATGGCTTGTGATCTTGATTTTTTGGATCGATATCATAACGAAGGTGATCAATTTTTAGAGAGGATTGTCACAGGGGACGAGACGTGGGTTTCTCACATAACCCCAGAGTCTAAACGTCAGTCAATGGAATGGCGTCACACAAATTCACCAGTCAGAGTCAAGGCCAAGCGGACAATCTCAACACGCAAGGTTATGGCAACCGTGTTTTGGGATAGACATGGGGTCTTGTTAGTCGAGTTTATGCAGCAAGGGACAAAAATAAATGCAGCCGCTTACTGCGCTACTCTAACTAAACTTAGACGTGCAATACAGAATAAGCGACGTGGTCTTCTGACGTCTGGAGTTATGTTGCTGCATGACAATGCCAGACCCCATTCTGCCAATAACACACAAAATCTGATCAGATCTTTTGGATGGGAACAGATTGGCCACCCACCGTACAGTCCAGACTTGGCTCCGAGTGATTTTCACTTGTTTCGCTACCTAAAAGAGTTTCTCGGCGGCAAAGGCTTCGACACAACTGACGAGGTGAAAGAAGAAGTTCAAGACTGATTATCCTCACAGGCGGCAGACTTCCACGACTTAGGCATACAGAAGCTCGTAGAACGTTATGACAAATGTTTAAACAAATATGGAAACTATGTAGAAAAATAGAGACACATGTAAGGAATTTAAAATATAAAGTGTTTTGAAAAAATCTGTAATGTTTTATGTTTTATAAGTAAACGGACCTTAGTTTCCGAATATCCCTCGTATATATATATATATATATATATATATATATATATATATATATATATATATATACTAGCTGACCCGGCAAACGTTGTTTTGCCATATAAATTATTCCTAGGATTATTTTAGTAGAAAGAAATGACTAACTTATTGTAAGCGTGTGAGGATGTGGTATATGAGTAGAAGAGGCATGGAGCGCTGTGAACCATGCTGGAATATAAAAATAACACAATACCAAACATTTATATTTTTAATTCATTGTAATTTATTCTTTACATTTATATATATCGCTAATTACAATAATTTTACTAAAAAATAATATCAATCCCTTAACAGAATAGAGTGAACAATATTTTTAGCTAACACAAACAAACTGCATGGTTTGCCCACTCGAGATCATGCCCCGTATAATTGTCCGTGTGAAAAAATGGCATGCTCAAATCTAAGCCACAAACAAACATTGTTTCGCCTTGAGACTTATTCATAGTCATTCCATGAAAAACTTTGTCCAAAAAAATAATAATAAAAAGATGAAAATCTGAAACATTTTCAGATTTTAAATACGCACTATAGCGCTATATATTAAAATCGTATCATAATTTATGCGTCGTCCCTATTTTTCTCTCATATTCCATTAAGTTGGAAAGTGTATATTATTCATGACTGTGCTATATTTTTTTTTCTTGTTTCGTAAAACCCATCTTTGGAATCGAAATCTATCTTAAAATCGTCTACTAAAACTATTTTACAATATTCGCCAAGTATATTACAACTACACTTCATCGTTCTATATATTGTTTCGAATGCGCATCATAATACATGCGTATACCATGTATGCCTTTCTTGGGTTGATTCCTACTTTAACGCCTCGACTCTCGCCAAGGTGGCGATCATTAAACATATGCAGTTACAATGACAATTTTTTGCATTTATGTGGCAATCATAATTTAGATTAAAATGGCGATTTGGAACAACATGTAAGCACAGCATGCCGTTACATTTTTATTTATTTTGGATTGCCAATTAATGTAGTTGTAATAATTAAGTGTCTTCAAATTCCTTAACTGGTGCGTTTATCGCTAATTTGTGTACTTTAGTTTTCATCTAGTTCTTTTCGGAGCGCCTAAACGGTACGTACGTATTATGCCGGCGGTCACTTCCGCCAAACTACTTTTTCGTCAAATTTGCTGGCAAACTATTGCCAATCATTGCCAACAATTTTGCCAACAATTTCATGTGCCCGGCATTTATCTTGGTGAAAATTGCTTGTCTTGGAGCACCGCCGGGATAATACCGTTGAAACTTGTGCATTACTCCCAGAGACCCATGACTGCAAAGCTCGCCAAATTACGGGGATTTTTTAGGTTGGCGAGAGTGGGGGGCGTTAAAATAGGAATCAACTCTTTCTTGTACCATAAAACGCATCTTTGGAATCGAAATCTATCTTAAAATCGCCTACTGAAACTGTTTTACAATCTTCGCCAGGCATATTCGTCCTATAGGCATATTCCAACTATGCCGCAAAGACATGAAATGGGAATCATAATCCATGAGTGTACAGTGTTTTCCTTTCCTGTTCCACAAAGCACTTCTTCAGAATAGAAATCAATATTAAAATCGCCTAATAAAACTGTGTTACAATATACGCCAGGCGTTTTTCTAACTTACTCGAAATATATTTATAATAAATTGTCACATTTTGGCTCCCCATTTAGCGATCCATTATCAAAAATTGCAAATCCTTGTGCCACTTTCAACATTTTATTAACGTTCCCCCCCCCCTCTCCACGTTATCTGGCAAACACATTTGAAAATGGACTCGATGCGATAATGCCTAGACAAAAATCTTGATTGAACTTATTAGCACTCTGGTGCTAAAAATTTTGAGGTGGACCGCCCTTGCGACTTAGGGGTATGAGACAAAATCATATTCGCAGACCTAACGAATATACATATAAAATTTCTTTAAAATCGATTGAGCCGTTTTGGAGGA
>JAWZYV010002232.1:0-15462 GCA_038373885.1 Cheiracanthium punctorium
AAGCAAACATCAGGAGACAAATTTTCGATTTTTTTAAGTTCCCTAAAGTTGGATGGAATTCTTTTTAAAAGTTCTGTGCATGTACATATTAGAAAATTATGGCATCTATGTAAAATCGCTCTTCTACTTTCTTCAGAAATTCTGTTGCTGTATCCGGATATTTTGTTTAGAAATATGTAGCCAAAGTCTACATTTTCTACGGGCAAGTAAACATCTTTGTTATTCAAATCTACGTCAAACGTAACATTTTCGGGTTTGAGGACTCGTCTCAAAATTACTCGCGTGAACTCCTCTAGTTCTTTCAGTAATTTGCAGTGGTCTGCATGTTCACTTTGAAAAAGTAAATTAATCTTTTCGAACTCGGACAAAATGGGCATAACGAACGAAAAATACAGTTCGTTCATTGGATCCGAAAACATTCGGTGCAGTTCTCTGGCTAGATATTTATCACATGATGAGGATGCCAGCTCAAAATGTAATTTTAATGAATCCCAATTGTCGAGCATTCTTCTAATCGCATTGCTCCTCGCTAACCATCTAGTTGAGGAGAGTGGAATGAGTTGCAGAGGGTCCTTTCCATCATTTATGGTTTTATAGAGATCCATGTAGGCCTTTTTTCGTAAGGCTGAACGATGGAACCAATTATAGGATTCTCTCACCATGTAGTCCAAGTGGGATGGTAACGCCTCGTATGCATGAGAGCACACTAAATGCAAGGAGTGGCAAATACACTTCACTAACAACAATCCAGGGATGTCATTTTTCAAATGTGTAAATAAGGATTTATTTTTACCGCACAAATTGGAGGCTCCATCAGTGCCGATCGCAAAACAATTTCTCAGATTTAAACCAATTTTATCACAATATTCTTTGATTTGCGAGTAAAGTATCTCGGCGGTGGTTTCAAACACTTCAACTAATCCTAAAAATTGCGAGACGACTTTTTTTTCTGCCTCGTTAAAGTATCGTACACACAGGCACAGATGTTTACAACACCCCACGTCTGTCGATTCATCAACAATGAGAGAAAACGGACCCTTATTGATTTCTCTCACTTGTTCTTTCAGCAATTCCGGTCCAATTACTCACCTAATAAGTGCTGAGCACTTGGTTCGGTGCAACCTCAAAATCTCGGCAGAGGAGGATGAAGCTCTTCCGTCATTAAATAACTGACTTAAGTGGTCAATAGCCTGAATAGCTGTATGGCAGGCAACAAAAATGCACAGCTTTATTTCCGGGACATTGCTCTTCTTTAGATTTGTAAACATCGTTGGGATGTTGACAGCAGTAGAAATTTTTTCAGCATTTTTTTTATGTTTTCCCAATGCAGAATGCTTCAGTAAATCCGTTTTGTGAGCCCTTAGGCTCACTTCTACAGAGCTTGCAAAAAGCTTTTGTTTTATCACCTTTTACTTCGGTGAGCCAACTTTCAAATTTCGAATCAATGAGCCAAGAGCTCCGAAATGATAATTTAAACTTGCTGCTCACTTTGCTCAAACTCATGTCTATCTCAACTAACAGCTATAAAATTGTAAGGACGGTCGTCAGTCGTGACGCTAAAGAAAAAACTGTAGATGAACGGACGGAGGAAAAACTAGGAAATGAAATGACACCTCTGATCTGATGTCGTCAAGTTCTCCAAGCAACAACAGAATAAATAATAGTAATAAAAAAATCATGCTCCTGGATTGGTCAGTATGCAATATAGGAGGGCTGAATTCAGTGGGATATTTAGACTACCTTAATTCCCAGGCAGTAACAATAAACAAAACACGAATCCCCTGTTGTCAAAAGCACCTACAAAGTACTCTTTTTTCCTTTATTTTTTTAAAACCTTATTTGACCGCTGAGCCCAACCTCACCCACGACCCAAAATATTACCCCTAATAAAAATGTCTCAGAATCAGATAGTCCAATACACTGAATAATATATTTTTAATCCGAGTAGATCAAGGAGATACGACTAATCTCTACGCACATTTCAAAATCAGTTCTAAGTGTGTCTCTGTCCAAAAGGACTCGCTATTGTTGACTGTCCCTTCCAAGTTGTTAATTGTAATAGCAAATTACCGTGAAAGTTGTTGCACGCCCTCTTTCCCCAGAGCTCAGCTGTTAAGCTGTTCACAGAGAGGTTTCTTTTGTTGTCAATGACATTTCAAATGCTTTTCAAGATTCAGCATCTAATTTTTTCATTTTTAAATTAATCAGTAATGCATCTGTTAAATCATTCGTTTCCAGTTTCAACAAATTTAAAGCTCCTTGGCAAGGTGTCAATTAAGTTATGCAAATCCTTAGCTGAATAATTTCTTATTTTTTCAATAGACAGTAAAGTATTAATATTCGTATTTATAATAAGCCTTCTATTCTCAAACCGCTCCTTCAAAGTACTAAATAAGGACGCATATGTATTGTCTTGAGCCTGTACCTGTTTCGCTGCTCCAATTAAAGACGACTGCAAGTAAAACAGCTTCTGGTTTTCATTTAGAGCTTTTTGATTTTCAATAATTGATAGAAATTTTTTTTTTTAAGTAAACCAATCATCAAGCTTCCCAGAAAATTTAGGAAGTTGAATCTCTGGTAACTTTATATTTTCAATTGCTTCAATTTTAGCAACACTATTAGAGACAAGTTTTCTCAAATCAAATAGTAAACCTTCTAGATGTATCTGTACTCCTTCCAGCCCTTCTAGCAAGCCATTTCAGACTTATTTTATTTGAAAGTTGTCAGCGACACTATAATATTCTATTTTCAACTCTTCAAACGATTTACGAATTCTATCAGCCGTAGCTCGTTTCGCTGACAGTGTGCGTTCCAGAGCAAGCATGTCTACATCCAAGCTGTTCAAAAAAGATATCAGTATTGTCAGTTGAGACTTCAAACTTCCACGTATTCTATTTACGACTTTCAATTCTGACGCCATGACAAAACCCAAGGGATCAATTCCACGAAATCACAATTAATTCAAGTACTAATTCATAGAATTGAACCATCTCTGGCTCGATGATGACCATGTTTAATTTCGAGAATGATAATACTACAAACTCAACACAAATTAATTTAAAACACAACAGTTTATTTAACTATATTAAAATTCACCAATTAAAATACAGTTTTATGAGCAATCGAGTAAGTGCTTCCCAAGAACCCGAACATTTTCACTCGAAACCATGCGAAAACTGAACTATTTATACAATATACAAGCAGTCTAGCGTAGTTGGGTGATGCAAAACTCACCAGCTCGCCAAAACAAATGAGATGGCCAAAAGCTTGCCAACTCGCTAACAAATGATATCAGAATAGGTTTATATGTTTGGGGGGGGGGGGAACTTACCAACTGCACATTTATTGACGCAAAGTGTTTCCTGCTCATATATGGATGTACCGTTGAGTTTGGCATATTGACTTTGGAAACGTGGGCACAATCTATTACACCCACAACTCTAGGGAATCCACTTTTCTCGAAAAAGCCTTCTTTTACAACTGAAAGATTTTCAGCAAACTTGATACACCTGGGAGCCAGATGGATTGAAATTGCCTTACTTACATGCCTTATGCAACGGCTTGTACTCATCTGGCTCACACTTAGATATCTATTGAGTGCTATGTCCTCTGGTAGCTGCCAGATGCAAAAAATCTCAGTGCAACTAGTACATAGGACAGAAAAAAAAATCATGAAATAATCACACATACGTAAGTTTCATTTAATTAATAGAGCACTAACAAATACGCATAATTAAAGATTGATAATACAGCTCATCTCCTGGCTCATAAATCAGATTACACTTACTATTAAATGCACAAGAAAGTCAAATGATGGAAGCTGATTCCTTAATTCAGAGCACAGGTCCATCAGTGAATTTTTATCTAAACGAAAAAGACTAATGAATATGTGGTGTGGCAGCCCAAACACATCATTATGGTTAAATTGTGTCCTGGGCACATTACTTTGCCACTGGGAAAATAGTAACATTACTGCAGGATTCATATTCGGCAGCAATACCTATAAAACATCACATTTAAATAAATTTAAATAATAGATTTAGAGTAATAATTACTAAAACAGAAGCCAAAGTAGTATTAGTTAAAAAATAATAGAAAGAAAATCCTCCCCCCCCCCCCCCCCCCCCCCCCGCATATGGTAAATAAAATATACTTTTTTAATGTGTAATTGTCTAAGGAAGTAGACTCAACAAATTTATTATGGAGAAACCTTTGAATTTCCTGAAACAAAAGGAAGTTTCAAATAAAGCACTAACACATAGTAATACTGAAAAAAGTTTATATATAAATATATATATCATAAAAAAAAGGGGTTTCCTTTTCACTATGGGGGGAAAAAGGGAGGGTTGAGAATTTATCACCATTTCCCAAACACTGAGTGAGTTTTTCAAAAAATAGGTGAGAATTTTTCACTATAGATTTGATTTGGGTTATTACCCAGTGGGGAGGATATTTATGTTTAAATTGGTATGGGTATTATCCTTGCTCGGGTAAACATGCAAAATCAGGATATTTAACCTTGCCTTGGGTAAACATCCAAAATGCAGGTACTTATGATTATTTTTATTGCATGTAATTGGACCTCCAAGTCTAACTCTAGCCCAGTTACATGCAATAAAAGAAATTCGGTCGGGGAACAACCGTGTCTCCAGGCCCCCTCACTTTTTT
The DNA here is from genome assembly GCA_038373885.1 of Cheiracanthium punctorium. NCBI lineage: Eukaryota > Metazoa > Arthropoda > Arachnida > Araneae > Cheiracanthiidae > Cheiracanthium > Cheiracanthium punctorium. The sequence continues at coordinate 4,669 of JAWZYV010002232.1, forward strand.
TTCCCCTTCTTTCATAGACTTTAAGAGTCCTGTAGAATCCACTTTTACACACTGTGTTAAACTTACAACTTTACAACTGTTTTCATTATTTTCTATTTTTTAAACCGATTTTCAGGGTGTGTAAATTTCCCACAGTAATGATTTTTTAATGCAAGGATAAGAAAAAAAAAAATGAGAGATTCTCAAATTCTTGTGAATATATGGGTATAATTTTTTAAAATTATATGTCATATAGGGATGCACCAAATATTCGGTTGGTATATTGCCTATTTCGCAGATAAACGGAATATTCAGTTCGGCCGAATACTCCAATATTTGGTTGCTCCAATAAATGTTCAACAATTGGTAAAAAAATGTTTATTTTTTTTATAGTATGAATGACAGTTATATAGTCAGCCCATTTCACCAGAATAGGCATTTCAAGGTCGCACATTTTTGTTTCTTCCACACCCCATTCAACAACCAGGACAGTACTGAGGCATATTTTTTTCATAGTCTAGTTGAGGTTGAAATGTTGAATGTTCCTATTTCACAGGAAATGTTCATTTGAAGATGAAACAAACTGGGGAAAGAGTGAATATATTCCTAGGTTCTTTGGTTACCGTCAGTGGCGTAGCCTGAGAACGTTCTGAAACGTGTAGATTCCAAATTTCACTGCAATATTCTCGGTAGTTTTCTCGTCAGCACCCCTTGAACACTTGCAGTTTAATTATGGCCACCCTGTATATAGAATCCCTATTCAGTCTGCCAGGACTTTTCAAAAGTGACCATATAATGAGTTTTGACTGTATGATAATCCAGGGGAAAAAAATGGTAGCGGGGGGATATCCAAAATAGTTCCTTTGACATAAATGTATATAACAGTTTAAAAAAAAAAAAAAGATAAGAATGAAAATATGCTTAAGCTCATCACTTGGCAATTATAAACAAACTGGCATGTTAGAGCAAGCATGCTTGATGCTGACGATTATTTTCTGAAGACTCAATTTAAAAATTGGGTGAATAAAAAATTTCTTAGTTATTTATAATTTTAAAAATTAGCAATAACAAACAGTTTTTGTGATTGCAGTTGAAATTAATAAAAAATTTTATTATAGAAATATGGATACAGCCTTAATAATAGTCATCTCAATAAAGAATTAATACGGCAAGGTATAACTCACTTTATTTCGTTTGGTGATGAAGGCTGTCCCACAGGAGTCATAATATAGGTTTTACACGGATAGCCACTGTCCCCTAAAAGATGGTATTTCTGACGCACAGGAGACTCCATCAATTCTGGGACAGGGATATTGCTTAAAATCATGCTGTCATGGGCACTTCCAGGCCACCTGGCAACAACATTTTGAATAATTAAATCGGCCGCTGAAATGGTTTGCACATTTAAAGAAAACAAAGTTTTTCTGTTTTGAAATCGCTCTGTGTCAGTTCCACCAGTCGAGAGAATTTGTGCATGACTGCAATCTATAGTCCCCATCACTCCTGGAAACTTTGCGATATGGAGAAAGTTGTTGCTAGTCTGGAAAAAAAAAAAAAAACTATTATTGTTGACTGTGAGACGACTAATAAAGAACATAAACTATACATTTTAGAAAGCAAAAAATTGCCACAAAATGTTAGATTCAGTCTTTATGAAAAACCTCCAGGTTCACAATAACACCATCTACTGATCAACAGTTCTGTATCCCCTAGACTTGAATAAAACTCTATCTCAATGTTAAGTTTTAGAACTAGACAGTAGTGTTAAAGCTATCGATTTTTGGGGAGGGGGGGTTCGTATATTTAATTTTTACTACAATTAAATATTTTTTTAAAAAATGTTTTTAAATCAGAAGTGAAATATTAGTAAATTCTGTTTATTAGACTCAGATAATATAAACAAACACAGAAATGACAGTCACGGAAAAGTTTGCAAACTGCACAGATATTAAATATTTTTTATTTTAAAAAAGGATCAGTTAACATCAATATGGATTTAGGAAATTAGTAGTAATGGATAAAATTACATTGAAATATTGGGTACATTTCCGTTAGCCGGACACAAGTGAAAAATTTCCAATGTTTTGCTTGCACCTGAAAATCTTACATTTCCTTACAACCTTAACATTTTTTTCAACGTGCATCATCAAATTGCATAAAAACTTTGATTGTTCTTAAGCGCAAGTAAGTTAACGGTCTGCTGGTTTCCTGCTTAATGAGTTTTCATTTTTCGAATTGTAGAAATTAGCTGTTTTATGGCAAAATAAAAAAACATCAGGGAACTTCTTGCCATCATTTACCTTGCTGTATTTATGTATAGAAGAAGAGTAAATGATCCATTTGAGCAAATTCTCAAGGTGATCACTGTATTCTGAAAAACCAATACTTATAAGCATTCTTTTGATTTGTTAACAATTTATTAATATTTGCACAATTTGCAATTTTACACTTGCACCTGGCTAACGGAAATGTACCTAATATTGTAAGCTATGTTAGTTTAAACTGGTGTGGTCTACTACAAGGAGAAATATGACTCTTAAGGCATAAAGAGTTTATTTGTTTATTTTTTGAAATATTTTTTAAAATTATGAGTTTACAGACAGGTGTACACTTTATCTGGGTTATTATGTTCTGACCACTGTAGATGGTGGCTGGCAATGGTAATGACTTTGACAAGTGAAAAGTTGCCAAATCGCAACATGCTCACAAAAAATTCACCAAATAGGACTGTCCTGGTTTTTTACATATTCCTCCATAATGAACTGAGACAATTTGAAGTTATTTCCAATTTTTAGGCAGGTGCAGAGAATTCCAAGGTGCAAGAAACAGTCTTGCTCAGATTTGGGGTAATTATTTACAAATATTCAAGCACGTTACATGCACCAAGGCTTGAAATAAAGAATAAATCGATGAAACTAAAGGGTGAATGTAGAAAAAGCACCTGTTACTACAAATAGGTTCCAATATAAGAGCAAGACATAACTTACTTTAGAGAATTTTTTAATTAATATTTGGAAATAACAGCTTTTATTTGTACAAAATTGAAACTTATTTAAATGTTATTCTATTATGATTATTAGGTAAAAAAAAATAGCAGTTAAAAATAAAATTTCACATTATAAAGACTTATTAGGATCAACATACCTCTAAACACTCCTCTTCAGTTTCAGGCAAGTTAATAAAAGCAGGGCGCAATGAAGCAATTGCTCTGCTTAGTCTGCTAATTGCTTTGGAGACAGTCGGCTGGCTTACTCCGGCCAAATCCCCAATAACAAGGTGGTGTGTCCCCGTGGTACAAAACTGAAGCGCAATTAGCAGCTACTCGATGGAAGATGAAGAATTATTCAGATGACTGTTCGGTTTTATCTTACTGTCGATTAAATTCGACAATTCCGTCACGGAAGTTTTTGAAAGGCGATATCGCCTACGAAACTCGTAATCATCGTCCTGTTCTAGTGGGCACCTTCTTCTTTGAACCCTCCTTTCCCTTCTTCCTTGGCTTTCTAAAAGCTCAAGATTAAGCAAAGAACTGTACATAATAACAAAACTAAAAATAAATTATAAACAATATAACAAACAAAAGCAAACAATGACTAAAACGAAGTTGACAAACAAAAACAAAAATGGATGCTGAGCAAAAATTTTCTGCGATTGTCTTAACTGCGCATGCTCGGTTAGTTCAACCATACCTCAGAACAAGGTTGAGTTTCTCAACTTGGGTTGGGATTTTGTGGGCAGTTAGTTTCTGTCCAGTAAACGGTGAATACCATTTCAGTGTTCGACCGGCAGTTCCCTCTTAACCAGCGGTCGAGGTAGACGGTGAATACAGGCATAAGAGTCCTATGTCCTTAATAGTTTAAATAATCATAATTTTCATATATTTATACTAATATATACAGAGAGAAAGGGTTCATTAATTGACTTCATCATTCTAGCCATGTTGAAAAACACTAATCAGAATCCATAAATTTTTAGGAAATTCATTGATAAATTATCGACATCTAGAATCATGACCCTCAATCACAATATACAGTTTAATGAAATTTGACAGAAAAAGTAAATAAATGTAAATTACTACTTAACGGCTTTTTATAAAGTAAAAATAAATACTTTACTTAAATATAATTACAATCTTCTGTATTTTTCTTGATTAAATATTTTTTTAATATGTTAAGATCAATTTCTTTGATTCTTTTTTTTTTTTTAAATGCAAGCAAAGTTAAATTTGCTTGTTGTTCGTGACACATGGATAGTTTCTGGGGCCTATTTAGCCTAGTTAAAGCAGAAAATGTGGATTCAGATATTGAAGTACTGCATCCAAAAGTTCTAACGGCTGCCAACAAACTATATGTATCTGAAAATGCTATCTTTTGTTGGAAAATTTCCTCAAAATTACTATTATTTGATTTCTTTTTTAAATAGTTCTGAACAACAGCTATTTGTTCTCTTTAAGGTAACCCAGGGATTTTAAAAGTTTAAGGTTTTCTGAATTTCTAAAATTGAAACTTTCTACAGTGGAAATTTCTTATAATAGGTTGCTATTATCAGGAAGCTGCCTTTTTAAATTCCGTCAGCATGATATCCAATTTTGAATTGAATGTAATTTTGAGCTGCAAACTTGTATCATCTTCGGATTTTCCACCAATAAAATCCGTTACAATGAAGTCCTGCATTTTTGAGTTGGCTTTTCTTTTTCTTTTGGCAGGAGGTAAATATTCCTCATTTATTTTCTACTCATTTTGCAGAACGTTAGAGAGCTCACTAAAAGAATTTTGAGTTCTTAAATTTCCTAAAGTTTCTGACACACATTGGATTATTTTTAATGAGTCAGATAAACTCGTTTTCCGAGACTGCAGTATTTTGTCTGTCGGTTGAAGTATTTCCAAGACCGTTTTCATGAACACTAGACAAAATCTAAACTCCAGTGATGTCACTGTTTGTAGCCAACCTGGGTCCTTGACTTTATAATTGCCGTTTATTGTTTTGTTTTTCTTAATCTTCTCCAATGTTTCTATAATTTTCACAAAGTTATTAAAAATTAATTTAGTTACTTCAAAGTGACCACTCCACCATTGTTCCAACAAACAGGCTAAAGGTTGGCCTTCATAGACCTTTGCTATGGTCCCTCTTTTCAAATATGCGTAAAGCATTGAGCACTGCTCGAAAAATTGTTTTACCTTGTATATGTCTGAAATACTTTTAATAACGACGAGATACAATCTATGATTTAAACAGTGCACATATGGTATTGTTCGATTTAAAGACTTTTGCAACAAAGCTTGTACGCCTCTTTTTCACCGCTCATTACAAAAGCTCCATCATAGCACTGGCTGAGGATCTCCGAGCAGTCCAAACCTAGATCTTTAATGGCTGCTAGTATTAAACTATTTAGTGCTTGTCCATCACAATCTGTGAGGGTTTCTATTGTTAAAAATTTTCCAAAGCCTTTCCATTCTTCAAAAATCTCACCCTGATAGCTATATTATCTTCTATTATTTCTGTCTCTTGTTCCATCAACTAAAATAGTGAAAAAGGCACATCTGCTCAATTGATATCCTCTGCAACACTTTTCTTAACAATTTCAGCCAAAATTCCTATGATGTCATTTAGGATATCCGGTGATAAATAAGTAGAATCATCTTTGCTATTGCAACAAGTTTCTCATCTTTCTTCAGGGTAAATTCAAATAAATTTTTGAAAAGCCCTTTTCAAATTTTTCTTCAGTGTCATGTGCTCCACGGAAAGATAACTCATTTACCACGAGAAACTGAATTACTTCGGCTATACTTTTTACATAATATCTACATTTTCCCAATGTTTTTTCATTTATCATCGTGGACACAGATTTGTTTAATTCAATCCGTCTTTATTTTTCTGCCCAAGACAGTATTGAGGAAATATGGCTTTCCCCTCATTTCATGTTTTTTGAAACCTTTTCCCAGAGATAAAGCATTTTTCCAGTTATTAAAGCCTGTAGTTCTAAAAGCATTTTCTTTGCTTCCAGCAAGATTAAAATGTCTGCAAGGATAGCAAAATGTTGCATCTGTACTTTTTGAATATTCCAACCATGGGAATCTTTTGTACCATTCTTCCTGAAAACTCCTCTTTTGATTATTTTTTGGGTATTGTGGTAGTTTTATCCAAATTATTTTTTCTCTAATTTTTGAGATGTCCAGTGGAAATGTGTAGTTAGTTGTAGGGTGTACATCAATAGATGCATCTGATATACAGAATTTTCTCTCTCTTTATTTTTATTACTAATTGTAGATTCGTTGCTACTTGGCTGTCTACTGCATCTTATGACAAACTTATGCATAATGCATCCTATAATAAAAATAATGTACGAGATACAATTTTAATTCATATCACAAATTTAAAAGGCCTGAATATCATCTTTTGCCGGGGAAAAGATAATGTTCAAGATTTTATACTGGGCAACAGTTTCTGTCATACTGGAATTTTCTTGTGAGCATTTGTATACTTCACTTAACTTTATTTTTTTAGAAGTTGAATTTTTCTTGCTGATATATATTTTTTTTTACTTTCTGGCAAATGTTTTTCAGTAGGTTTTTCTTTACTTTTGATAGCTTTTAAATTCAATTCTTTATTTTTCCTTACAGGATTATCAGTTTTATCCTGGGGAACAGTTTCTGTCGCACTGGAATTTTCTTCTTGTGAGCATTTGTTTACTTCACCTTTCATTTTTTTAGAAGTTGAATTTTTTTTCTCTAGTGGCTTTTCTTTTTTTATCTTCCTTCTTGTGCAAAAAAACTAATTGAAGGTTTCTATTGTTCCAGTAGTCTTCCAAGATATTTGTTTAATGGAAGCCAGCATGTTGGGACATGTCATGCAAACACTGAAATGCTTTTAAGACTTCCTTGACTTCTTTCTAAAAAATAGAATAAATCAATCACAGTTTGCTCAATTTCTGCTGGTATTTCAGCAGCTGCTTTCTGAGCAGCTAAATTTATTAAATGGCAACTAGACCCAAGAGTGATAACGTTACTATTCTGCTCTTCAAAATAATGAGCCACACCACTTTTCTTGCCAACCATGACTGGAGCATCATCTGCACCAAATGCTATACAGTTTTTAAATTCAATATTCAAATACTTTTAATACATACTGAGCAATGTTTACTCCTGTTGATTTTTCCATCATTCGATTCAATGATAAGAGAACTTTCAACCATTCCAGTGTCTTCATCAATATAACTTACAACAATTGGATGGATTTTTGAATCTGTATCATTAGTACCGTCGATTCCGATCGAAAATGGCATATTCTGCAATACTTTTACAGTCTGGTTAGTGCTTTCTTCAGATACGACATTAACAACAGCAGATGATTTTGTTCTGCCACAGCTATACTTTTTAGCGATGTTAGAGTCAGGGAACATATTTTTAAATAAATGCCCTGCATGATCAGCAGCACTTAGAGGAACATTATGCTCAACTAAAAAATTAGTGAACAATTATTCAGCTGACATGATTGATTTTTTAGAATCACCAAATAAAGAGGTAAAATAAGAGACGATTTTAGGAGTTTTTAGTTCATTCATAATTTTAACATTTATCCAGGTGCTCTTGTCTTGTCACCGCAACATATTTTGAAGTCAGCACTACAAACTGTACAGAATGCATACTGTGTTCCTAGATTAGATCTTTTTATGCAGGGAAATTCGGAAGCATACAGGGATGAAATTCTTCAGCTTTTTAGCTGATTTCAGCTTTTTGTGAATAAAGAGGAATTCACTTTTTTGTCTTTTTTCTCTGAAAATTCTTTTTCCTGTGAATTCCTGATTGTAGTTATTAGTTAACTGTGTGATATTTTTATTTTTTAGCATGTTCCAACGTTTGTCTTTTTAAAACTTCTTTCACATTAATTATATACAAATATCACATATACAAATTTTTTGCTATCGTATGATTTCAGCTTTTTTGCTCTTTTGCCAATTTCATCCCTGAGCATACAAATCCCGATAGTTTTGCGGATACTGTTACAAAGTTCACATATTTTTTGTGTCTAAAATAATGTTCTTTTGTTTCGCCTTTTAAATCAAATATTCCGTATTAATTTCTCTCTCCACTTTGCTTTTCTGCTTGATAAATGCACGTTTGTTTTTTTTGTTCGCGTTTGCGGTTTCTTTTCTAAATTAATTTCGCTTTAGTATTTGCTATGTAACTTCTTGGTGCCTGTCAGTCATCCGTCTTTGCATTTTTCTAAGCTTTCTCGGACATAGCTAATTATAACAAAATATATGCCTATTTTCCTTACATTTTCAAAATCTATTGTTAAAGTTTCTTTAGCTGCTAAGCGAGCTAAGGCTGTGTTTTGTTTATTGAATTTAATATCGTCACCTTTATGATTGGTTTCATTAATAGAAAGAAGGCTGCTATATAGGTGTAACAAAAAGAAAAATAAATGAAAGAAAAAAATGAACATATTAACAATATTAAATTCAATAAACAAAATACAGCCCTAGTTCGCTTAGCAGTTAAAGAAACTTTAACAATAGATTTTGAAAATGTAAGGAAAATAGCTAATTATAACAATAAAATATATGCCTATATCCGAGAAAGCTTAGAAATAGCCACAAAAGAGGGAAGTATCAATGACATGACGCATGCCAATATCGATAGAACCTGAAGTGACGTCACGAGACGCAAGTTCAGGAGCGAAGAGGAGGAGAAGTGCGGCGAGACTGCCATTGACAAGGAAGAATGAAGTGACTGATGATGGCTGTGTGGCAGCTGAAATATATTTCTTTCATACGTCGGAAATAGGTATTTCATATGTAAATTATGTAGTAACCCAGCGTATTTCACCTTTTTAAAGTTTTTAATAAGGCTAGAGTTATTTTGCACACTGGCTTATCTCAACTGTTGGGTTTTGATTCTTGCAAAATTGAATGTTCTGAAGAAAACACTGAAGCGATGTCGGAAAGTCCATATGTTGCAGACCCATGCGCTCATTACAGGACATTGATGGTGTATTCGGATATAATAGAATCGCAGATCATAGGTGATGTATTAGCACCACTATTGCATATTGTGAATGTGACGGAAGAACGGTGAGGTAATCCGTGCCCAGTTTGATCGACCCCACTATATGCCGCTCTCGAGAAAAAATTTTTTGACGATCAAAAACGTTATAAGGACACACACTGGCGAATTAGTCCCATTTGAACACGGGTGCTCGTACGTGAAACTTCATTTTAGGCAAAAATACCTCTCTTGAAAATGTATGTGCCTTATCAGTGTTGCCAAAAATCCTTTGAGGATTATTATACACATGAGTCGGGCAATGGACTTAATTTTTATCAAGGAGCACTATTTAAAAAAGCAGGGTTGCTACTCATTTAATAAAATGAAATTCCCTGACTTTTCCAGGTTTTCCAGGCACGTTAAAAAAAAAAATTCCAGTCCACAATAACTTGTAAAAGCACATTTGTGTGCACACATATTTGCGTGAATTTTGTATGTGTAAACATATATACATACACATACACACACATTTAAATTAATTTTTCAGTAAAACAGACTATCCTATTTCTTATAATTACTTTCACTGTAGTGTAAAGATTACATATTTTTAATAAAACTAATAACTTTAAGAAAATACCTTAGTATTCAAATTTTTTATTAATTTCAAAATACAAAGTTTTTGTATGAAAAAAGAAGGAAAAATTCAATTACCTTACTTGAATAGCAAAATATTTAAGTTATCTTATGTTTCGATATTTTTTCGAAGCATATAATGCAAAAAGTATTCACATTATTATAGTTCAAATATATGCAAACAGTAATCAATAGAATGCTGATGTAAAATAAAAAAAATATTGTGAATGATTGAAATTAAACTGAAGAAAAATTCTCTTATTAAAAGGGCAACTCACTGGCATTTTATTTTATTACATAACTATTTTATTTTTTACAAAAATGCAACCTCTGTAAAAACTACAATAATTTTTTTAATTCTGATTTTGTGAATCAATTGTTTTGACTTCTGCAGACAATTCTTTATTCAATTTTTGCTTTTTGGCTTCTAAACTTTTAATTGCTGCTCTTGCTTTTCTTTTATTATCGATTTCTTTTTCTTCAGCCTTTTCCTTTAGTTTCTGATCTTCTGATGCCTGGTGATAAGCACTACGCGAACACCTAGCATATCTTAGCATTTCTTGAGTTACCTCAATATATAAACTCCCCCATTTGTTTTTACTGCATGATACACAGTTCGTAATGCAATCAGTGCTTGTTCATGTAAGTTTTCAACCAACATGTCATTATTAACTGAGAATCCACTCTCTACAGTTGCATTACCATGAGACAAAAAACAAGTTTTATGACTTTCCAAAGGTCACTAAATTCCTCATCACTCACTATCAAATCTCTATAAAAGTGATCCAGTCGAGATTTCAAATAATTATCAAAAGTATCCTTCCACATTCCTTTACTTGTAAATAATATTTCAATAAATTGAATTTTTGCCTTGTCAGCAGTTACAGAATTGATCCACTTATTTTCGTATAATACAGCTAATAAATGTTCCATCCTGTTTTGACATAAGGTATCACAGAAAATGAAAAATTTAGGATTCAGGCAAGATATATATTTAACTAAGCTATACTTAAATGGGTTCCCTCCATTATTTTTTGTGTCAAGTTTACTAAAAAAGTTCTGCATTGGGTTCTAAATTTTCTTTTCCTCAAATCTGACACATTACTTTTATAAATAATTGCTCCTGCAGCAATTCCTACATCAACCTCTGCAGCACTGCAATAATTGGTGGAGTCTTCCAAATCAAGAGTTATAA
>JAWZYV010002233.1:0-14215 GCA_038373885.1 Cheiracanthium punctorium
TTTGTCCGAAGCAAGTGCGATGACCAATGCATATGTATAATGATAAGAACACGAAAGAAGAAATTGCGCCACGATCTTAACTAAGGATACTACATATGCATTAAAGGAACCCTAATCTTAACGCAATTAATTCCTGCTCATTTTTACCTTGTACGAAGTAAAAGGAAGTAATATGATCGCGAAAAATTTAGGTATCCAGATTTTGACTCCCTCTAAATTTACTTTACTATTATTAAAAATATTTTCGAGACGTCTCATCGTACGCATGTATGTGTGTTCATATAAATGCATGTAGAATCCATTTTGACCAGTTTTTCCCTGACGTCTATATGTACGTATGCATGTAACTCGTGTATCTCAAAAACTATTAGTCGTAGAATATTGAAATTTTATATTTAGGATTGTTGTAACACCTAGTTTTGCATCTTTCTTTTTGGTTCCAATCGACTGGACCCCTCAGGGGGAAGACCTACTTTAGGTCTTTACGGGTGTCGCAATCCCGGGGCCCCAGCGATCTTTCGCTTTTCTTTGTTCTACCCTCCTCTCCTCTTCGCTGTATCCTTCCTTTTCCCCCTCAGTGTAGTTTCCTCTGTGGAGGTGAGGGCCCCCCCCTTAGAAGCTGCAGCCGCCCTGTGCCGTCAGCTTCTATTGGCGGAAAACTACCCACGTGTTTGCCGTGCGTGGAGACCCGTGTCCCCGGAAATGGGGATCCTGGTAATTGAGGGGTCTTTTCTCCAACACATTGCTTTGGCCTCGGCTTCGGGTAAACGGGAGGTACACAGCGTTCCCCTGTGTATCAATCGGCTGGTGGTACTGATTTCGATCAACTGCTAGGGATCAAGCAATCGGACATCTACTGGGCACGTCGTTAAGGGTGGACGCTGCCTAAGGGATGTACTGTGAGCGTATAGACCTGACTAGCACTGGTGTGCAAATGCACATCCCCTCGTTGGGCTCCGTGGTGGGTGGTGCGGTCGGGTCCGAATTTCAATCCTCCCCAACATGGATATGAAAAATTCTTCATCTATCGTCAATGCTCCGCTGTCAACTTGTAATGAAAACATCGATTCACAATTAGTACACATGAACGTTCGATTCTTCATCGTTCACTACGTTGAAGGTAATTTTAATGAAACATCCCCTTTTTTAATACATAAATGTATCACCGACAATGTAGGAGAAGTAAAAAAAGTTAAAAAATTAAGATCTGGAGACCTATTAGTAGAAGTATCAAACAATAGACAAGCTTCCAAAATAATGAAAATTAAAAACTTCGGCCTAAAAACTGTTACAGTGACCCCTCATACATCCCTAAACATCTCACGAGGAGTCGTATCGGAACCCGAACTTTTACACTGCTCTGAAGCTGAAATACTAGAAAACCTAACAGATGACAAAGTAAGTGCCGTTCGTCGAATCACTATTCGACGCAATAATCAAATAATCAAAACTAAACATATTATCTTAACTTTTCAGTCACCCACTATTCCATCTCATATTAAAGCCGGCTATTTATTATGCCCCGTGAGACCATATGTACCAAATCCAATCCGTTGCTTCCAGTGTCAAAAGTTCGGCCATACTAAAACCTCCTGTCGTGGGTCACCTGCCTGTGCTCGCTGTGGTGCTTCTGACCACGACAGTGAGTCCTGCTCTGCAGCTCCAAAATGTGTAAACTGTAAAGAGGAACATCCTTCATACTCCAGATCTTGCCCGAAATGGGCGTTTGAAAAAGAAATTCAGTCCCTACGTGCCTCTCAAAGACTCTCATATCCGGAAGCCCGTAAGATAATAGAAAGCCGGACACCAACACCTGGTTTATCTTATGCAGCTGCAACAAAATCAACTAAAACAATAGCAACTCAAACTGAATTTCCAAAATCCGTACCTGTCTCCTTTCCTTCTGCAACAGCCCAAATACCTAAACAATCCATCTCTAATCAAAATAAATCCTCCACGGCTCCACAAAAACATATATCAAAGAAAAACTCTCAAAATGTTACCTCAACCCGACCACAAATAAAAAAGTCTTCGGTCTACAGATCAAAGTACAATAAACCCAAAATCAAACACGTTCCTCCACAACGCCCTATAGACGATACTATCCTACATTTGGACCCCTCTGACTCTGAAATGTCAGATCTTCCCATGGATGATGACGACATCCCTAGCACCTCTCTCAAGCCTACGGGGGTTCGGAGCAAGATGAGCATCATCCCAAAAACAACATGATAATGGCTCTGCTGCTGTCTTGGAACTGCCACGGTTTCCTTAATAAAAACGATGACCTCAAAACGCTGATTTATGATCATAACCCCGCTTGCTTTGCCCTTCAGGAAACATTTCTCAAAACCAATAGACATACTAAAATCCATAATTACACCATCTTTCGCAAGGACTATGAGCTCAATGATAGGGCCACAGGTGGAGTTGCCCTATTAATTAACAATAGTTATCCTCACACTATGGTCAATCTTAACACAAATCTCCAAGCAGTTGCCACTCGTATTCAATTAAAACAACTCACAACTGTCTGCAGTATATACCTCCCTCCTAGTGAAGCCATAAGCCAAACATCCCTCAATAGTCTCATTCAGCAACTTCCTCCTCCTTTCATCCTCCTTGGTGACATGAACGCTCATAGTCCTTTGTGGGGAAGCAAGGACACCAACAATAGAGGCCTTCAAATAGAGCAACTTCTCACTGACTTCTCCCTTTGCTGCATGAATAATGGCGACAATACTTACTTTCACTACCCAACTAAAACTTTCCATGCAATAGACCTCGCCATCTGCTCTCCTCCAATCCTCCCGCTGTATAACTTCTCTGTATCTAGTGATTTACATAACAGCGACCATTTTCCTATCATTCTCTCACCTTTGTATCAGAATACAAACCAAACTTCAAAAATACCCAGATACATTCATGACAAAGCAGATTGGCAGGCTTTCACTTCACTGTCAACAATATCCCCAAATATCATAGAAGGCACTATTGATGAGGTCGTTGAAACAATAACTACCACCATCATTAAGGCAGCAGACCATAGTATTCCGAAATCGGGCACAAGCTGTCGCAGAAATAAAAAACCGTGGTGGAACGAGGCATGCACCCTAGCAAAAAAGCAGCAGCAGAAAGCCTGGGGTACCTTCCGCCGATATCCCACAACAGAAAATCTTATTGCTTTTAAAAAAGCAAAAGCAGTCGCCCGCAAGGTGAGGCGGCAATCCCAAAAGGAATCATGGATGCAATATGTCTCCAGCATTAACACATCAATTTCTAGTAAGGAGCTATGGACCAAAACAAAAAGAGCTATGGGAATATACAACAACCATACCATACCCTGCCTTTCCATCAATAACAAAATTATCTCTGATACCACAGACATTGCAAACACCATCGGCGAAACTTTGGCTCTATCCTCTTGCAGTACCTCTTACTCAAATACCTTTTATACCCATAAACTGCAATCTGAACGGCAAAAACTAAATTTTAAAACCTCCTCGCAGCTCTCCTACAATAGTATCTTTACAATCCATGAACTCACCAATCAACTCAGACAGTTACCGAATACTTCTCCTGGTCCCGATGGTATCACATATGAAATGCTAAAACACCTTTCTCATGATTCCCTTGCAAATCTACTTAAGCTTTTTAATAGAATCTGGAACGAACATACCTTTCCTTCCTCCTGGAGAAACGCCATAGTCATACCCTTTCCAAAACCCGGAAAAGACACTTCCAATCCTAATAACTACAGACCCATAGCCCTTACTAGTTGCCTTTGCAAACTGCTGGAGAAAATGATCAATGCACGCTTAGTTTACGTTTTAGAAACAGAGGGCCATATACACCCCTACCAAAGTGGCTTCCGCAGGGGCAGATCAACTGTTGACAACATATTATATTTGGAAACCCAAATTCGTAACGCTTTCTTACGACGGAACCACTTAATATCTATTTTCTTTGACATAGAAAAGGCATACGACAAGACCTGGAGATATGGTATCCTCCGGGATCTCCATAATCTAGGCTTCCGTGGCAACCTTCCAATCTTTATCCAGAACTTCCTTTCACTTCGAAATTTCAGAGTACAAATAAATGGCATTCAATCTAATAGTTTCGTTCAAGAAGAGGGCGTCCCCCAGGGATCAGTCTTAAGTGTTACCCTCTTTTCAATAAAAATCAATAACATTCTCACTCAACTACCTCCATCTGTACACGGAAGCCTATACGTCGATGACCTTCAAATTTCTTGTCAAGGAAAGGACATGCGTTACATTGAGCGTCAGCTCCAAAACACCATCAATCGCATCCTAAAATGGTGTACCACAAACGGGTTTAACATTTCAGCAGAAAAGACTGTCAGCACGCACTTCTGTCGTTTACGTGGGATCCATCCCGATCCTGAGCTCTATGTGGGTAGCTCAAAACTAGAAATACGTGACTCCACAAAATTTTTAGGGATATACTTCGATAAGAAACTGACATTCACAAATCATATCTCATATATCCGCAACAAGTGTGAAAAGGACCTAAATATCCTAAAGGTATTAACCAACACTTCTTGGGGAGCGGAGCGTGACGCCCTGTTGCGGATCTACCGTGCAGTAATTCGTTCCAAAATCGATTACGCCTGTGGTATATATGGATCTGCTTGCAGGTCAACAATAAAAAAACTTGACACAGTGCATCACACCGCACTACGCATTTGTTCCGGAGCTTTTAGAACATCACCCATACAAAGTCTTTTTATCACTTGTCATGAGCCTTCTCTCACCCACATCCGTCACAAGCTGTCATTAAACAACTATTTTCGCATCCTTTCTCATCCATCCCACCCATTGAAGGACTCTATTTTGGACACTCGCCTGGACCGTCTGTACGGAAATCGCCCCTCATGTACTCCTCCCTTTGGACTAAGAATGCGTAGGAGCCTTGTTGGTACCCAACTGGAGAATGTCAAAGTCTCTCCTTGTTCCCTTCATGAAATTCCGCCATGGACTACACTGCAGACGTCGTACCTCCAACCATTCAATGGCTTCACAAAACAGGATACAGACCCAAAAATTTATCAACAGTTATTCCAAGATCACCAAAACACATATAAGAAATATAAAGAAATATACACTGATGGTTCAAAATCTGATAATTATGTTGGCTTTGCCTTTGTCGAAAATAACCATACCTGCAGCTATACTCTTCCTCCGTTCTGTTCCATATTTACAGCTGAATTACTGGCCATCCATGAAAGCCTTTTATACATTTCTAGAATGAAGACCAACAGATTTACCATCTACTCTGACTCCCTCAGTGTACTAGAAAATCTACAATCAGGCTCCACTACTCATAGCTATATTCCCAAAGTGCTACACATGCACGAACAGCTGACAAATCGTGGGTACGACATTCTCCTCTGCTGGGTACCCAGTCATACTGGGATACCGGGTAATGATAAGGCGGACACATTAGCCAGGCATGCTACAATCCCGTATACTGGCTATCTCGCATACGAGGATATAAAGTCTGGCATTTCTAGCATAATAAAAAGCAGTTGGATCAATAAATGGGCAGGTGAAACCGAAAACAAACTGCATTCTATCCGAACTGATCTCACTCATTGGCCATCCCTTTCATATCGAAAGCAGGATGTTATATTAACTCGTCTCCGCATTGGTCACACGAGACTCACCCACAGACACCTACTCCTGGGTGAACCTGCTCCAGAGTGTTCACATTGTCATACTCACCTTACCATTCGTCACATTTTAACTTCTTGTACAGCTTTTAATAATTTTTACCAAATATTTTTTAACTGTTCTCATCCCAAACTTGACGATATATTGGGTGAAACCCCTCACTGTAATTTATTTTCATTTCTTCGACGTATCAATCTGTTTTACTCAGTGTGAAATATACACCTTTCTCTGACTGGTATCTGGATGGGAGCCCCCATCCAGACGTCCTTGGCTCACTTTTATCTACTTTTTACCTTTCTACAATTAGATTTTATCAGTTTTAGACCTTACGGATTTTAGCTTTACATGTTTTATACAACAACTTTTACGCGAAAGCGTTATTTTATTCTAAATACACATAGTCTGGCGCAGTATGTCCTTTCTGGACCTTGTGCCATTAAACACCAACCAACCAACCAACCAACCAACCAATCGACTGGATATTTTATTTACAGGGCCACCCGAAAGATTTTCCATACTTGACGCTCTATGGCTAGAGATTCAATAAAGTTTACTTTAGAGATATTAATTTATTTCAAACGAATCAAAAGTGATATATGTTGTTGAGTATTATAAAATGAATCTCTTCATCGAAAATGGTGTTTTTATCATTTATAGTTCTTCTACAGGAACACTCAAAAATCTTCCAACACATGGCAGTTTTAGAGGCATTCATCCATTTCAAGCATGATATCATCCTACCATATAGTTAGATAATGGTCCGGTGACGGTGACTTGTCTCCCTCAAAAATTGCTCCATAAACCTTTGGTGTACGTTATAAAGGATGCAGCTAATTTAGCTTCATTTTATGGTGAAATGTTGAACTACTTCTATTAACGGTATTGGGCATTAAAAAATGGATACTGGTTAAAGGCGATTTTTCTTAAAATGTGAAATTTAAAAATTTTTTAGGAAGAAAGTTTCCTACCAAGACAGAATTTTTTTAAAGTAAAAGAAAACTGCAATATAATCAATTGCATAATTTATATAAATACTAAAAATAATAAAATAAGTTAGTATAAAGCTTCACAGGCATCAGTTACAATCTTAGTAATAAAAACCTTGATATGATTGCTTGCTCGCTGCTCTGAATTAATTTTAAAATCTCGAATGCTGGCAGATTGTCATCTTGGAATTACTTGAAAAATGACCTTTTTTCTGTATGAAAACTAAATAAAATGTCTCGTCCGGAGAAAGAGAATTTTAAACATTATTTTACGAATTTCAGCCCTTTTTCTAACTTGAATAGTTTACGAAATATCTGAGCCTGAAAATGCAGCGAACTGGGACTGAACGTTAACATTATTTGATTCTTTCTTATCACATGATTCATTCAATTTTTC
Source organism: Cheiracanthium punctorium (assembly GCA_038373885.1). Lineage (NCBI taxonomy): Eukaryota > Metazoa > Arthropoda > Arachnida > Araneae > Cheiracanthiidae > Cheiracanthium > Cheiracanthium punctorium. Next base: position 7,083 of record JAWZYV010002233.1, read on the forward strand.
ATAATTTGGCGACTTACGTATACGTATAGTTAATAATTATTCCTAAGAAAACAGTGCTCCGTATGTTTTATTTGATAAAAACTACGGAACAGCTATTATACCTTGCTACTAATAGCGACTTTTCATTATTTGGCGATTTACACATAATCATAACCGATAATCATTGTTCATGCAAGGTTGCTGTGAAAATTATCTATACATTCATATACATAATCCTTTGCAGATTACCTTATTTAGCACCGCGAAATATATTATCTCTCCGCGCAGGAAAATGTCCAAGCTGTACTTGCTATAGTTCATAATTAACACCTCCAAATGTTTCTACGGGTATAAAATACCCAAGCTGAACCTAACCGACATTACTATAATATGCATTTGAATTATTTTTCATTTTCAAAATACTGGGTGCTAGCATTTTGGAATACACGCAGTACTTAGATTCACCCTGCTTGAGATGGCATTTTACCAGATCGTACCTGATGCTAAAATGGCGCTTTTTAAATCAGTTACAATTATTATTAGAAAAAGTATTAGAAAAACGAATTGTCTTAAATTTTAAAACCCTATTATCTAAGAGGACTTATTATTTGAAAATTGTGAACTTTGTGTAACACACTTTTATTTATTTCACTTACTTTTTAATTTGACGTAAAATTGGTGTAATTCTACTTCATGTTAGTTAATTTCACGCAGAATTGCTTTGTTGCAAAGGCATGAATGCTTTTATGCTGGGGAAAATTACCAATCCTGGTAACTATTGTGCTTATTTTTTCAGTTTTTTATTAATATCTTCTAAAATAATATGAATTTCGAAATTTAAGTCAGTTTATCGGCTTGCCCGGAATTTTCCGAATCCGTGGATACCTTCGTCGAAACTCAAATCCCCACGGTTTCGCAGGAGATAGCAGAACAAGCTTTTGACGGCTGCGGCCGTTCCTTTTTTTTTTTTTTTTTTTTTTTTTTGGAATAGAGAGACGCAGTTTTATAAATATACGTAAAAGTGCTTTTTAATAAAATGTTGCTATATTACATTAACACGAACCAGTTGAAATAAACAGATGTGAGGCAATTTCTCGATAATTTCCGTTTTACAATGGGTAACTGAAAAACAGCGAATTTACCATCAACGATAGTGACAAACAGTGACTTTGGAAATTTTGACAGTGATTTTTTCCAAAAACGGATGGGAAGGCTGCTTCCTGATGGTTATCGTGTAGAAGAGTGAGAAACTGCCTGAGACGACCATTGCAAAGCGCTTTTCTTGGTATTCATAACAGGCATATGTCTGACAGATTTAAGAAATTTCGTTTCCTTAGCGCGTATTTTTTTTTCATTTATTTGTGTTTCTGAATCTTGTTTTCTAACAATGAACAATGTTGCCAATTATTGAAATAGTTTTTAATCAGATTTATGACAATTTACTTTATTTTTATTAATATTGATTCTTCTATGGTTATGCTTCAGTAAAACAAGTAGAGCTGTAAGGAAGACTCATCGATGTTAGGTTGGGGAAATGTACGGGTCCAGAAAAAAAAGGTCTACATGTTCTTGCTCTTCATTCGGTCTTCGCTCGTCGTACAGCAAAGTCATGTATACCATATACTTCCAAATATCGTATGCTTTAATTACCTATTCATAAAATTGGGATAAGGGACCGTCTTCGTATTTAATTCTGCATCCATTTTGTTATTTTTTCAACGGCAACACCCTATTATGACCTTATTAAAACGAAGAAAACCTTCAAATTACCCTAAATATAAATTTTTACCAATTTTCTACGATATTTTCAGGCAATGTTACGAATTCCTTTTTGCGTGATTTTAAGGGGTTATCTCCAAATTGAGAACAGTAAAATGAGATTTCTAATTTTCTCCGCATATCAGCTTCGCTCGCAAAAATCAAAAGAAATATTTAAGGGAAATAATGTTTTTATTTTAAAATGCTGTTGAGTATTTTGAAGGTTCTCTTAGATGAAATATTTATTGTAAAGTTGCTAAGAGTGAGAGGCTGTTCTTTGTTCATCTGACCAATACGAGCATGAAAGTTACTTAGCGATAGCCGAAGTTGAACAATGATTTCATTTAAAATAGGGAAATAAGTATAGGAATTTTCATTTAATGAATATACAGAAAGGAATCTTGAATTTTATTTTATAAAACTAGGGGTTAGGGCCCCTAGACTCGCTACGCTCGCTTTTCCTATGAGGCATTCGGCCCCTAATAAGTATTATTCGTAAAAAAGGCATAATTTCAACAAACAAACCCAAAGGTTGGATCAGATAGAATGTTACCGAGCTACACATTGCTTGTTTCTTGCATGTTGCATGGAACATAAAAATTTAAACTTCGCACTATTTTTAATTATGTGAAACCCTTGGAATACCTTGCGTATTAGCCAATTATGGCGAATTTTTATAATTTGGCAACTTGCGTATATGTATAGTTAATAATTAGCTCTCCATTCATTTTGTTTAGAAAACAATATGATTGTAAACACGGAGAAAACAACTTATCAGACTTTTTCATTGTGTCACCAACCATTACAACTGAATATATCTTATAACAATATAGCCCTCCCGAGTAGTGAGAGTTCTAAGTTCTTAGGAGTTACGTTCGACCGTAAACTCACCTTGAACTTTTTATATTGATGATATCAAGAAACGGGCCGAGAAACGTATGATACTGCTTAAACAGCTTGCTGGAGTTAGGTGGGGCTGTGATACACCAACGCTACTTGCTAACTATAGGGCTTTTATAAAGCCTGTGATGACTTATTGTAACGCCCCACTTATTACAGTATCTGAAGGAGGTAGAACAAGACTGGAGCGGAGCGGAGCGACTACAAAATAATGCTCTCCGCCTAGTCACTAGTGCTGTCAAGACTACACCTATCGACGCACTGCTATTGCGGGCTAATGAAATACCTATGGTGTTTGAAATAAAGAAATCAGCCTTGAAACTATACCAGAAATTAATTCGCCTGCCTCAAAATGATAAGTGGGCTAAATCTGGGCCTCGCAGGCCGAGGACTCAGGATGGCTTTCTGCAGGCTGTATTAAAAGAAATGGATGGATGTGATATCCCACCCCGGATCGAGCCTTTACTGCCTCCATTAAACCCATTGGATGCGGGTGAAATATTATATAATCTAGACCTTGTGAGTCCAATCCCAGGATTGTACTGAAGCTTTGTTCAGCGCGGGGATGGAGACTATTCACAATCGCTTTCCTCCTGAGGCATGGCTACATATATATACTGACGGCTCAAAGCTTGAGACGGATGATGTGGTCGGAGCTGGTATTTACTGTGAGCATTTCGCTCATTATTTTTCATTGGGAACATACAAGACTGCTTTTGACGGTGAAGTCGTGGCAATTAAAGTAGCTCTAGCCCATCTAGACGCTTGCCCTTCTCTCTCCGAACAGGACCAGGTTGTCATTTTTCAGATTCTCAGGCTGCTATTCAAGCCATTGCCAACTGCCTTCAGGCTCCCGACACTATGTCTATAGTGCAATGTAGAACTTTAATAAGAGAAATGCACAATAAATATAAAACGATTGTCTTACAATGGATCCCATCCCACTGTGGTATCCCAGGTAACGAAAAAGCGGATGAGCTGGCCAAAAAGGGCTGTTTTGTTAAGCAGGCCCCATGCAATCTGGTTAGCTATAAGTCAGTCTCATCAAGAATTAATCAAATGTTTAAGACAACACATATGGCATTACTAAAAGATCGAACGAAGGAAAAATCGTGGAGAAATGCCATCCTCAATCTCCCCGACTGCCCAAGAAGTAAAGCAGTGGCTGCCTTTCGACTGGCTATCTGGACATGACTGTTTATATGCCCATCTTTACCGCTTCAACTTGGTGGATAGTCCTGCCTGCCCCCTCTGCCGCAGTGGTGCGACAATGGATGCCGATCCTATCCCCGTTTGCTCTGCTCTAACTAAGAGCTGTATCTATTCCCGATACTGGGAGGCTAGAGATTCTTTGAACAGTTTAGTTGCCTGATTTTGCGTTTTTAGTGCTTTTAATGTTTTAAATATTCTTAGTTTGTTTTGTTTCTCTGATCTCTGTACGGCGTAAGGATAATGTCTGTAATCGCCTGCTGCATTGGAAAAAAAATAATAATAATTAGCTCTAAGAAAACAGTACTTCATATGCATTCTTTGATAAAAACTACGGAACAGCTAGGATAGCTTGCCACCAATGACAACTTTTCATTATTTGGCGATTGACACATGCTCACAACCTATAATTACGGCTCATAAGGTTCCCGGAAAACCGTTATCCATATTTTCATATACATAATCTTTTGCAGATTAGGTCCGGTGCAGATGCCGGTTCGGTCCAGCTGGACCGAACCGGCTTTAAAATAATCTGCATTTTAATTATTTTTCATTTTATAGATATTGCATCCTAACATTTTTGAACTCGGTTTAGATTCACCCTGCTTGGAAAGATACCATTTTGCCAGATCGTACCTAATGCCAAGATGGCGCTTTTAAAATCAGTTACAATTAGTTATTCTGTTTTGGAAAAACGAATAATCCCTAATTTTAAACTCCTGTTTAAGCGAACTTACTAATTGAAAATTGTCAACTTTGTGTAACACACTTTGAGTTATTTATTTCATATAATTTTTAATTTGGCGTAAAATGGGTGTAATTCTACTTCATGTTTGTCAATTTCACGCGAGTCTACACATACTTGGAATTGCTTTTTTGTAAAGGAATGAATGATTTTATGCCAAATCTGGCAGCCATTATGTTTTTTTGTTTCAGTTTTTTATTAATATCGTCTAAAATAATTCCATTTTCAAAATTTAAGTCAGCTTATTAGGTTCCTCGGAATTTTCCGAATCCGTGGACATGTTTCTCAAAATTCAAATCCCCTCGGTTTAGGAGAAGATAGCCGAACAAGCTCTTGACAGCGTCGGCTGCGGTGGTGGCAGTGGCTGTTACTTTTTTTTTTAGAATAGAGAGAAAAGATTATATATATGCGAAGCGAAATTATCATGACTAAAGCACCACAAAAATTTTACAAATCTGTAATTCATTTGCTTCAAAATTTGCTAATGTTACGAATTTTGGGGGCAACCCGCTGTTCTGGGATTTAAACCAGTTTAAAATTCGTATTCTACGCGTCAAATAGTTAAATTTTGCATTTTGTTGCATCAAAATCAGTAAACTAGAAGTTCAGTGCCGTAATTTGAGTTCGGGAGGCCGAGGATCGAAAGTGAAAAATGTAGGGAGACCAAATTCCGCCATTTTCATGTGGCTGGTTAATTTTTAAGAGTCAAATAAAATCAGAACTACTTCAAAACAGTATCTTATTTAAAAAAAAATTTCTTGAAGAAATAGTTCATGTTTTCATTGCAACAACATTTAACAGTCATAGTGTGCTTAGTATCTAAATATTTAATTTTCAGTTTCAGTATTCAAAGCGTCTTCAAAAACTGAAGGCATTTGGTCACCATAAAAATGAGGCTTTTCCAGTTGATACTTTAAATTACGAAGGTATACATAAATGAGCATATGTGAGCATCACAGGAGATACATTTACATTAGCATTTGTGCTGTTCTAAAAAAAATAAGCTAAATTTTAAAATTTTAATTACATACAGTTGCCACCCAGGTTTTACAGTGACTAAAGATCATTATATTACACCTGGGATCCGGGTTCGATTCTCGGCTTATACTTGAGTGTCCCTTCAAAGATCGTGTTAACAGCCCACTGATTACCCCCATAATAAAATGGCCAGTATTTCGGTCCGTCCTTAAAGAAAAAATACATATAGTTTTAAATTGATACCTGAAACTGTTCCTCAAAATTAAAACTATTTGATTTTTCACACACATACGAGAAAAAATAAAAGCATTGTTAGTGATAAGTTTAACTCTGATATAAATTTATTCAAATACTAATGGGCTTGTGCATAACTTATAGATTATGGATATTGAAGTGTTTTTCTGGGATGTAACGTAAAAATGTCCAGGACGCCTCTCATGTCATACATAATAACTTCTCAAATTCCTTTCTAATGCTGTGTTTTTTTTAAACTAACACAGAAAATTTTACTATTACTCGAATACATTTTTGAGTGGGTGTATACAGCCGGGGGCTATCGTGATTCTACCAGGTCTGCTTGTGCACTCCGAAAGAGGCCTACGGACGCTTCCTCATTGGTTAGATCAACACCTCCTACATATAGAAAGCCTAACAACTGAAACTTTGATGTCATCATTAGGCCTTCAAATAATGACGTCATCAAAGTCTTAATTTCGCAAAGTAAAACTATTTAAAATTTCTGGTGGATGCTACAAATATTAGAAAATATCTTAAATAACGAATTAAAATTAAAATACCTGTCTCATACAAAATTATTCATTTCGATCTATTTCCTTATCATATTATCTAATTCGCCACGGTTAAAAACTGCCATTTTTCATAAAATTATATTTTTTATCTCAAATTATTAAAATAATGTTAGTTCTGAGTAAATTCACCAGAAATTTTGAATAGTTTTATTTTGTGAAAATAAAACTTTTAAGTGTAGGCCAAATGATGACGTCAAAGCTTGGTGACGTAGGAGTTGTTAGGCTTTCTTTATCTAGGAGGTGTTGGTTAGATTCGGCCGTTAGATGACCTATCTAAGTGCTGTAACCAATAAGTGAGCATCCGTGGCCTCTTTGAATGGCCCATCGGAGTGAAAAGCAGGCCCGGTAGAATCACGATGCCCCCCCCCCATACAGCGCGTACGTGTTAACCAATGAGCTAACATGGTCCAATCTCAAAGATTCTCTTATTCGTCTCTGCTTTAAAAAAAAAAAAAAACTAAACATAAAAACAAAGAAAGTCACTGGAATTTTACTCCTATACTCTAAATCCAGTAGAAGAATGGATGCATTCACCATTCAGCCACCGAAAAGTAATGCATATTGAAACTGCTTTATCAACCAAGTAATATTTAAAGTGGTGACATAATACGCGTGATTACGTAAAAATCGAAATAATTCTGCAAGAGTCGGTTTTGTTTATACCCTCTCAAAAAAGTAATGCATATTGAAACTGCTTTATCAACCAAGTCATATTTAAAGTGGTGACATAATACGCGTGATGACGTAAAAATCGA
>JAWZYV010002234.1:0-16427 GCA_038373885.1 Cheiracanthium punctorium
CAAAAACTGAAAACTTCTGCTTACAAATTAAAGGCATCCAACTTAAGTGAATTAATTCACTGAACCATTCGAAATTTCGTTATACCACATCTAAGCTCCCAGCAGACCCTCTTTTTTATTGTTTGTTTTGTGTGTGTGTGTGGTGTATATTCACTATTTGAATACTGCGGCTTGTTTATCTCAAGAAAAGAAGAGTGGTGTGCTTGAAGACTACAATATAGGCAATATATTTTCCTCTTTCCTTCATGACAATTTTGTTATCAGCTAATTGTAGCAGGAATAGATTCTTTCTGAGGATATTCCGTTCCTTTGAGCTACAAGGGTGCGAATTAGTACTCCCCTTTACATTGTCCGATTCGTCCATCCTAGCCCCACAAATTCCCTATCAGAGACACGACTGGAGATGTATTGTCTAAGGAGTCTCTATGACGGTGCATGCTGGAAGACTTTGATGATTTTATCTTGCGTCCTCCTTTTCAAGCCAACTACGGATACAAAGTTTAAAAAGATTTTTTTTTTTTTTTTTTAAAGAAAAGACACTTTTTAGAGAATAAATTTGGAAAAGAAAGAGAAAGAGAAAAAAGGGCCCTTTTTAGAGAAAAAAATGGGCCCCTTAAATTGGTGACCCGTGGGCCCCACTCGCCCTGTAGATAAACGGACCCTGCTCATAGCGGCCCCTTAGCTCATAGGGGGGGTCCGGACCCCCTGGACCCCCCCCTTCGCTGCGCCACTGATGTCTTGAAGAGTACGCTTAGCGAGAACCATAGCTCAGCCACGTCGTATTGTGTTTTCAGAAACTTTGTTATTCTGCTTGTTTAGAAAATCATTTTGAAATATATTTGGGAATTCTCTATTTTGGGGCTCAGTGAAACAGTTGAGAGCTCTGCTTGAGAATTTTACCGTCATTTTAGGTTGTAAAATGATTTTATGGCTAGCTGAATTGCTGTGATTGAGGATGCCTACCTGATCAACTGACTCTCATAGACTAAATAACTGCTGGTGTGTTCGTATGAACTGTATTTTGAAAATTGTTTCTAAGTTTCTAGAACTAATAAACTTGTGTTTTCCCCTGAAAATTCGACTGGTTACTGGAATTTTCTACACACGCGGGACTTTCAAACGTTCGAACCCGACAATTAAGAAGAGTTTCTGCAGCAAAATGAAATTCCATCTTTATAGGATAAATACAGCAACTTATAATGTGCACCGTCTGAAGTTTCGGATTCCTATCTTGATAATACTGCATGCATGTTTTAATTTGTTGTTGTTGTTGTTTATGCAATGCAGCCGATTTCACCAAGCATTGATTCAGATTACTACAAGAAAGTAATAAAACCTCTCTAATGTATACACCAATGCCTAATACATTTAATACACGTGTTCTAATTGGGGATTCATTCTTTTATTACTTTCTGATTCTTTTAAAAAATTACCTTTCTAACGAGTTGTGAGCAATTTATTTCATCGGGAAATATTTCTTTGCATTTTACACTCAACAAATCTCTAAAAATTTCTCCAGATATGTTCATTGCCGTAAATGAGTCTGAGCTCTCTGCTGAAAGTTCTTAGCCCCTTTGGAAAAAAAGCGGTTTGTTGGTCTTCCTTCCCCCTCCTCATAGTTACATTAGAAATGACCATCTAGTAACAAATTCAGAGCCTGGTTATGACCAACAAGGGCGCCGGGCATTGATGAATTTGGGGGGGGGGGTCCCCCATCTGTGAAATTTATTTTATTTTGATATAAAAATTTTGATATAAAAATTTTGATATAAAAAAGAATATTTCAGAACAAAATTTGAAATTTGGGGGACATTTCGAGCCGGGGGCACTGGGCAAAGCCCCGATTTTCCCATGCGATAATAAGGGAAAACGTTAAAACCAAGGGGGGGGGGTAAATTGAAAATGTAACATTTAGAGAAGAATAAAGTTTCCCATCTCTATGTTTCTCCTAAAAGGTTATCAGTGTTCTAATAAAAACCTTAGAAATTTAACCGGGAAAAATTTATGATACATATCACAAAGTAAGTATTTCCAGTATAGTCGTAGCAAATTACAAGTTGAAATTGCTGCAGTAAATGTGAGAAAAAAGTTTACTCTTTTTTTTTTCTAAAATGGTCAATGAAATCTTCTACCTAACCTCTAATTTTCAGAAACTTTCATCCGTCAGCAAAGCTGCTGACAGAAAACAGAGTTCCTGTTACGGACGTAACCTTCATATGACCGTACCAGAGAAGTTTTTATTTTCTACGCGTATTCCCAATTACAGTCATTTTAGGTTGTTGAAAGCTCTTCAAAATTGAAGGTTAAGTAGATAATATCATTTGTCCATTTCAGAAAAAATACACTTTAAATAAAAGAAAGAGAACTTGCCACATCGAGAGGTTGTTTAATGTTTGATTTTTTTGCCACCGACAGTGTGGAGTTGTTTGAATTGATTCAAATTTTTCATTTAACCCTTTAACGCGTGGTGTCCTCGCCCTGAGGACACCATACTCTGACGTTTTGACTGTTGCCAGTCACGAAGAATAGGTTTGATTTCTATAAAAATAGTTGCGGGTGACATAACTCCACGAGAATCCTTTACTTTTTAGAAAGTCATTTCCCGTAAACAGTTGTCACGATTATTTTGACGACAGCCCAAAAAGGGTCTCTAGATCTGTGGCACGCGATGAACGTTTCGATCGTCCGCCATCTTGCTGGTAGTTAAGTCGAGCAATGGCAACACCTGCCCTTTTTTCAGCATTGGGAAAGGGTTGCGCCTCAAAGGGTTAATGTTCCTGTCTGAGACAAAGTCTATGTCCATTTTCCTTTGGACATAATCACTTTCTTTGACAAACCTGAGGGTAAATGTCCAAAAAGTAAACACTTGTTGCCTTGAAACAGGAGTGATTTTTATTGTTTCAGTCTGAGTAATCGTGTTTGTTGATTTGCTCGTTCATGCATGAGGATCACTTTGATCAGCCAACCACAAATCCTATCTCTTATCTACCATTCCGTGACCGCCAAAAGGAACATCAGGCTCCGGCAGATTGCTCAGATAGGAAATGACTGTCTCAAGCCGCTTTTGCTATTACAGTTTCGCTCTCTGCAAACGTTCTGGCATCGTCACGTTAATCGAGGCACTTTTAATTAATGTTTCTCCCCCTGTGAATGCTGATTCAAATGGATGTCTTTGATAAAATCTTGATAAAATCTTTGATAAAATGGATGTCTTTGATAAAATCACAATGGAAGTCTAAATATGAATTTTTTTGTGTGCTAATTTTTTCTGAGAAATGCAGTTGTGCGTCGAGAATGCTAATAAATATAAGACCGATATTTTGGGAAAATTTTGGGTAATACTATTTCTAGCAGTGAAGACAATCAGTTATACGTTAAATTATACGTTAAGGACACTGGCGTAGCTGTAGATTTCTCATGGGAGGGTTCCAATTAAGAGGAGAGACCCTCCATTCTTACTATAAAATTTGATTGACAGTAACTTTTACTATAAATATCTGGTAAAAATTTTGAATACCACTAAAAACTTTTAAATTCTATGCAATAAATTGTGTTTGTTATTCAATGAATTATAAAATTTACATAGTATAAGTTTTTGAAATTTTAATATGAAGTTTTCAAAATTTATATAAAATGTAATTTTTTATCGTATGTTGTTTTAAGAGACGAATTCAAAAAGTGAATATTTGGCTATAATTAGCGTTTGTGTGTAGACTAAGGGTAGGGGGGGTGGTCTAGACGTCCTAACCTCGCCTCTTATATTACATCCGTGCTTAACGGAAACTATTGACTTGGTAGCTAAGTTCCCGCAGATTTTTAAATTTTAACATTCTGCATATCATGTTTTAAACCATTCGAAAGTGGATATTTTGTACTACCGTAATACATGGGATTTTTTGAGTTAATTAGGATTAATTTGCAGATCATTAAAATGGAATGTGGAGTTGAGAAAAATGAGCATTTTCACTACCTCCTTCTTTTTGCTTTTAATAAAGGCTGTAAGGTCGCAAAAGCTGCTCGTGACGCTTGTACTAGGTGCCATAGCTGAAAGAACCGAATACAGAGACGCGCCTCATTCTGGCCGTCTCTATTTTTAGAGTCGACCCCAGGTGAATTCTACCGACAAGGTCTTGGAAATCTTGTTGAACGTTGAAAACATTATTGATGAATTAGTTAATAATTTTTATTGAAAAAAATTAAGTTTAAAAAACCGCTATAAACTCAGTTGGTAATTTAATGTAACACAATTTATTTTTTAAAATGACTCAATTAGCTCTCTTATTGTTAGTGATCCTCAATTTAAAATATATTAATGAAAGGGAGGATAACATGCAAAATATTTAATTAAAATAAAATAAAAGTAGGCCTTTACAGATGATTATATTCGTAAGTTTAAAATGATCCTTTATGCGGTTCCTTTAAAATCAAAATAGGGGAAAATGGGGTTTACACGGTAAAGAAATTTTAACAAATACTCAATTTTTTATTAAACAAAAAATTAAATGAGGATTTTGTTTGCGATCTTGGATAAATAAACACGAAGACATTCGAAGTGAAAGGGGGAAGCTATCAAGAGTAGTTTTGAGCATAGATTCAGATTTCTTTTTACTATAAATAATACGACGTAAATTTGCTTCGGCAGTAGAATACTGATACTAATATTACATTTCTCTGAAGGTTACAGTAATAACATAATGAATTACTGTTACAGGTAGCAGAGACAGATTTCCTCCCCCCCCCAGGTGTTTTTTCTGTTTGCGTGTGCTATAAACATATGCAGTACATGCTGTAAGTTCATTGCATCAGAGCTAAAAAATGGTGAGATGAGGGAAGGGGGGGCTCACAGCAAAACCGGGTAACCACGGGACACCAGAGAAAGTGCAGTCATAGCCACGATTATTATTTCACTGTTTAACCCTTTAACGCGCAGTGTTCCCGCTCTGGGAATACCAAACTCTGTTGCCAGTTTTGACTGTTGTCAGTCACGAAGAATAGATTGTATTTCTATAAAAATAGTTGTGGGTGACATAGCTCCACGCGAATCCTTTACTTTTTACCACGTCATTTCCCGTTCAAAAAATTGTCACGATTATTTTTAACAGCACTGACATCTGCTGAAAAATGGAAGAACGCGAGAACAGCTGGATACCAGCAAGATGGCGGACGATCGAAACGTTCATCGCGTGCCACAGATCTAGAGACCCTTTTTTTGACGACAGCTGGCCGCCATCTTGCTGGTAGTTAAGTCGAGCGATGGCAACGGCTGCCTTTTTTTTCAGCATTGGGAAAGGGTTGCGCCTCAAAGGGTTAAAGAGCTTAGTTTATGAGAGGAAAGCAGTTAGGTTCATCAAATCCATCTAGTAAGAGAACGTCCTCTGCTACAGTTGGTCATAAGATCCTATCTCACAATCCTCCAGATTTTATTTCTTTTGCTATCCTCACAAATGAAACTGGAAGTGACTGCTAGGAGAGATAATAAGTACACTGTTGCACACTCACTTTGATGTCATTAATGTCTGGTCATCAGACAACCTGTATGGTCGCTCACCAGCGCGTGCAGTAAAGAAAAGAATGAAGTTCTCTAAAAAAGAGAGAGAGGCAGAGAAAAAAAATGCCCAGAATAACAATAATGTAAAGAGTAGCAAATCATGGCGTCGCAAACATACACATAAAGATGATGGGGTGGAATTCCGCACAGAGCTACGTAACGATACGGTTGGCCGCCGCACTAAGTGAGGGCAATTGCCCTTATGGAGAATTTCGTTTGCTTTCTTTTTAAATCGTGACTAAGCGGTGAATGACGGATCTTTTATAAGCGATATCAAGTGAAATAAGTACATGCATTTTGCGTCGCAGTTACCTTGATCACAGTGTACTTGCAACTGATAGGGGGTATAAGAAATGATGTACTTCATTTGTGATTCTGAAAGAAACGTTATAGGGATATGTGCTGAAAGTGTCGTAGTGGAATATATAGAGTGGGTGATTAGACGTCATGTTTTTTAATTATAAAAATGGTTTTTAAATAATTTCAAGCAATCTAAACTGTTTTAAAGTATAAGTTATTTAAATATACAAAAGTTGCTTTGGATTTTTGTATTAGAGATGAGTTCGGGCTCATTTTTTAAAGCCCGAGCCCGAGAACTTCCAATGCGAGTGATATTATTTAAGTCGGAGAACGAGCCCGAAATTTTAGTTAATATATGATTAAAAGTCAATTACTTCATTGACAGAATAGCATTAAATTTTGCCGTTTAAGCAAATTAACGACAGCTATAATAGCAAACTCTTAATTCACTTTATAATTCTTTATGTTGAAGTTTATCAAATAATAATTATTTATTTATTTCTCCCAGGAATAATTTTTTTAAATCTGTTCACAAGGAGTATGTTCAATAAAGGAGACATTTCTCAACAGCCCGACCCCGAACACAATCATGAATTTCAGAGCCCGAGTCCAGTTCGGGCCCAAGATGAGCCCGTCTCATCGCTATTTTGTATAAATATTAAACTAATTATAAATTACAGCGGCTTTCTTTCATCCTTTTGAATAAATTGGCTTTTTACATAGCTAATTGTATGTATGAAACGTATGTGTTATAATAGCAAAATATATAATACAAGCAGCTGCATGAAATTTGCTGATTTAATCTACTTAACAATCCTCGCCTACAATGTACAACAAAAATCGTCATAATGATACAAGAAAAGTGAACGGAATATTTTTAATTGCTGCTACGTTCGTCAGGTACATTCTGCAGCAAATTAAAAATAAAATATGTAAAGTAGGAAAATTTCAGAAGTGTGGCCTAGCAAAAGTTCTATAAATAGATGGATATAAAGAACATTTATTTAAACATGCAGATTGTTTTCCTTTTAACCCCTTAATCTTCGCTCCCGTCAAAATCACGGGCTAAGCTTTCTCCCTCTATTTCTCGTGCCCGTCAAATTTCAGGGCAATACTGTTCAAAAAATGCGCCAGAAAGATAAGAGCGTTCCAATTCTGATGCACGGATTTTTTTGTAATATATAATTTTACACAACAGATGACAATACCAGAGTATTTTTAACTTAATTCGGAGATAGTTTATTTTTAAATACATGGTAGCAGTACTCAAACACACGTGTATTTGTGATATGCATTATGCAATCTTAGCTTACTTTTTTTTTAATTTATGTTCAAAGAAAATTTTAGAAATGTTTACTTATTTTACGTAGTAAGTTTAATAAAACTTTCTAGTGTTTAAAACATAAATTTTTAATGATTCTCTGCTTAATACAAAACACACATTCAGTCACAATGACCCTGAATGTTGGCTTTTCCTCAGAATTTTTTTTTTTTTCTCTAGTGCTTAAAATGTCCAAAACCTTAAAATGAATAAATATACTATATATGCACTTGTTTTATACAATTTTCTGAAATAAAAGAAATAAGCACTTTTATGACCGTTTTCTTGAAAATAATACAACGGTTAAGGGGTTAAAATAATATACCTTTCCTTCAAATAAAAAAGAAGAAAAGGTACTCGAATCGGAGAGTTCTGCAGTTTGTGTCTTAAAAGTAATCAAATTTGCTGACTTTTGACCACAGATGAGGTATACGAAAAATAATAATCATACGAATTGAATAAAGTTCCAATTAACTGCAACCGTGTCAAGTTCCTAACTGATCTGATGAAATAAATAGTTTTCTATTAAAAATCAAATAAACATTGTAAATGTTTGGTTAAAAACAGTAACCTATTAAACCCAATTAACTTACTATCGGCTAACTTGCCTGTAAAACAGTTTTTCCAGTGTTGTAAAGCTGTCACAGCAAAAACTATCTCAATCGCGTAGAGGCTTGTTTAATCCTTTTCCATAAACTGAAAAAAAGTTATATAGATGACTTTTAAAACATCACGTAGAAAAAAAAGTAATTAAAATATTCTTGCTATGTGGTGCTATAAGAATAAATTTCTTCTGTCACAAAATGTATAAGAAAGGAATCTTTTTTTTCCTAATTAAATTTCAAATGTAATGTAATACAAGAACTTTTTACTTAAGAATATTAAAATTAATTTAAAAAGCACACGCATACGCATAATTTCTCACACAGTAGTATAAAATTAAACTGCATCGTTTGAACTATTAAACGCATTTGAAGGAGTTCTTTCTTTTACTTTTTAAATGAAAAATTAGAAAGAAAAAATTCTCCTTCAAATTATCAATACTTCAAACGCCGCCGTTTAACTTCGTATAATTGTGTGCAAAATGATGTACGCATTTACGTACTCTTTAAATTAATTTTAATATTCTTAAATTAATGCTATAATTCCAGCAATGCTGATTCAAAAAATTAAACATTTCAGTACTTTATTTTCATTTTTTTACAAAAAAAAGTTATTTTTATTTGTAATTGTCTTATTCAAATTATAATTTTTTTTTTCATAGATGGGGGAGGAGGGCGGGTGCGTTTGGCTTAGACAGACAGAATAATAATAATAGTTTATGGCACATTAAAAAGTGTATTATTGTTGTTTCATATGTTATTTGATTTAAACCAAACCAAGCCATTTAATCACAGTTGAAACTATTTTTATTGGTTATTATGAATGTCTTTTTTTAATTAACTACCAGAGTTCTGATTAAATACTCTGTGATGTATAAAATTATTAAATGGCTACATTTAAACGAGAAAGTATTAACATAAAATGAGAAATTAAGAATCTAGGATCTGGATTAGGCTAGATTCTAAGACAAAACAAATTTTGATAATTTACACTGTACACAGTTTCAAAAAAGTATTCGTGTGTCTATCAAATTTCATAGATGATGGTTTTGTAAAAATAAACATTTTAGGCGAATTATGTGAATCACTTTGATTGGGCTCTGCTGTTTCGATCAATAAATCTTAATACCTAAAATAAAAATAGAAATTTTGACTTTCCCTTGAATACTTTTTTAATGTTTATATTAATGAATTACGTTCGAAATTTATTTTGCTTGAATTTAATCCTTCCTTGATATTTTGTACAGTTAAAATAATGAATGTAACGTCTCCAAATTTTCCAGTTTTTATTCTAGACAGTTCTCCAATTAAAAGCCTATTTAAACACGTGCCTCAAGCATACAGATTAATGGTATGGAAGCCGTGACAGCATCAGTTTGCTTTCCACTTCCTAAAACAGGTGCTATTTGCACGCGACTGTCTTCACCAAAAGAAGCTTTCGTTTTTTCGGCAGTCAGTACAATTGTTGCATTTTCTCCAGCCTTTACAAGGAAATTACAGTAGACTGGCCGAATGCATTTACATTTTTGAAAATGCGTGTAACGCCCCTAAATTAGTGAATCACTTTTGTAGTCTCAGTGGACGCCCGCAATTTTTCTTTCTTTTCGTTTCTTTTTTTCATCGTTTTTTCTTTATCGGAGCCAAGCAAAAAGAAGGAGTTAAACCCATGTTGAATGCAGTAACTTTGAAAGGTATTTTCTAAACCTTCTTATTGGAACATGAAAGTTGATGTATATGTGGGTAAGAAAATAAGCAATAATAATAAAAGTCTAATGGAAAATGTTTTTTTTTCCTTTTTACTTCCTTATACGAACAAAAGTATTGTAATCGTGAAAAATTTCGGGATTTAGAGTTTGAGTGCACCTGAATTCACCTTGATGTGTTTCTGTATGACGCTTGAAGATATGTCTGTATACAGGGTGTCCCATAAAGGTGGCACAACGGTTTAAATCTGCATCTATCATAAATGAGTGAGGGCAATGTAAATTTTAAAAAAGTGTTCAAAATACGGCAGGAAAAAATTAAGAAAAACTTCCTTTCGTTAATTTTCAAAAAGTTACACTTTTTAAATTTGTATACGACCCGCATATAGAAAAATAACTCTGAAATAGTAAATGTGCCAAATGCCCTAATGAGGTGATGAACAAAATTTGATGATCCAAAAGGGAGGGAGATTATGGGACAATCTCCCCATAGCCATCCAAGTTTAACATGTTCGCTCTCATTATTGCAAAAACGTAACGGGGAAAACTCCCTTTTTGTATAATTTTTTTCCCAGAACACAGTCTTTGAATTCTTTGCTGAGGCTGATTGTTGCACCCGGGTTTCGGCAGAAAATTCAGACTCTATTCTGAGAATCAACGCTGATCACAGAAGGGTAGTCTTCTCTGTTACGTCTTCTCAATTATGAAAACGATAAGCTCAAACCTGGATTCAAGATTAGAAATGAATAGAAAAAAATAAGGAATGAGCTCTCTCTGGTAAAATGCTCCGCCACCTCCCTTAACCTTTTGAGGCGCAACCCTTTCCCAATGCTGTAAAAAGGGCAGTCGTTGCCATCGCTCGACTTAACTACCAGCAAGATGGAGGACGATCGGAACGTTCATCGCGTGCCACAGATCTAGAGACCCTTTTTTGACGCAGCTGGCTGTGCGCGGGCACAGCCAGCTGCCGTCAAAAAGGTCTCTAGATCTGTGGCACGCGATGAACGTTCCGATCGTCCTCCATCTTGCTGGTAGTTAAGTCGAGCTATGGCAACGGTTGCCCTTTTTTCAGCATTGGGAAAGGGTTGCGCCTCGAAGTGTTAACTTGGGGGGCGGGGGGGAAAGAGGCTATACTTATCAATAAACAGTTGCTAAATTTGCTACCACAACTTTTTTCACTGAACTAAGCTCTTTAACCCTTTGAGGCGCAACCCTTTCCCAATGCTGAAAAAAAGGCAGCCGTTGCCATCGCTCGACTTAACTACCAGCAAGATGGCGGCCAGCTGTCGTAAAAAAAAAGGGTCTCTAGATCTGTGGCACGCGATGAACGTTTCTATCGTCCGCCATCTTGCTGGTAGTTAAGTCGAGCGATGGCAACGGCTGCCCTTTTTTCAGCATTGGGCAATCTATCTAACTGTTCCCGCATTCTTCCATTTTTCAGCAGATGTCAGTGCTGTTAAAAATAATGGTGACAATTTTTTTACAGGAAATGACGTCCTTAAAAAGTAAAGGATTCCCGTGGAGCTATGTCACACGCAACTATTTTTATAGAAATCAAATCTATTCTTAGTGACTGGCAACAGTACAAACGTCAGAGTTTGGTGTTCCCAGAGCGGGAAGTGTTCCCAGCGCAGTGTTCCCAGAGCGGAATACTGCGCGGTAAAGGGTTAAAACTTTGCAGAGTCCGCCACTGTGCAGTCAAACATATTGCCAGCCATATTGTTTTCAGCTGAATGAACATTTACTCTCACCGGAGCTATGCCAGCCAGTTGAACGAATCCCTTTCACTTGAATGGGTGCTGCCACAACCACGTTCATTTTATCCTGTTATTCATCGCTGGATGAAGGGAGAATGTAATACAATACGGATCTACCGAATACAAAGCGCTTTATGTGTAAATGTGACAGTATCGGTTTTCGAAATGCAATAACGGTTGCCTTGAGAGGTCGCTGAACATATGATCTTTTACGTATTTTGTTTTAATTCGATGAGAATGAAAAAAAAGTAGCATAAATCGAGCCGAACGCGTTGATTATAAGTATAACACACTTTCAATGCATATACTACTGTATAATGAGTAGAGTCCAGCAGTGATCTGGACGCTAAACTCCGTTCCCATAAGAACACGGCAAGTGAAGCAGCATACGGCTTGGCCAGTGCTTGGGAGGGACTTCCCCCTCTCGGCTCGACTGCTGTGGAACCGTGTACGCTAATGGGAGCTGGTGCACGTAAAATCCGTCGTGGCTCCAATGTCCTCCAAGTTGTAAACGATACCTGTGGGGGTGCCGATTTCAGGGGGTTGGTCCTTCCTCTGGAATGGGTTCAAAATTAGAGGACCACCGAGCTAAGTCGGACTTCTTCCCACTGGGGCCCACTAAAAATGGAATGCCCTTTGCCCATCGCCTCCCTATATGGGGGGATCTGGCACCGCATGCGGTTGTCAGAGGGCATAATAGAAAAAAAAAATAAAGAGTAGTTAATCTATTAGCTCGTGATGTAAGGGTTCTTCAGGAAATTCTACCGGTGACGTCTTCGCAACGAAGGGGGCAAACAGATAAATGCAAATAAGACAGTAAGTTTTTTTCTTTACAACTGGCCTTATAGGACAGCTACTTGATGACAGCAATAGCAGAAAATGCTGTCATAAACCTCAATAATTTATGAAAATTTTATCATCTCTACTTATTATAAAAGAAGGTGTCTGTGTGTGTGTGTGTGTGTGTGTGTGTGTGTGTGTGTCTGTCTGCAGCGTTACGGACAAACGGCTACACCTAGAAACACCAAATTTGGTATTCGGGAAGATGTAAATATGTAGTTGTGCACCTCGAAGCGATTTTTTCAAAATTCGACCTAGATTTTTTTTAATTTTATGTTTTATGCGATTTTTGGCATTTTTTCTCACCTAATTCGTAATAACGGCGGAAATTACGCTCGCAGCAAAACGGCATTTGTATCATCGGATAGAGGAGAAAATTTTCTTTTAAAAACAGTTTGTTCTGAATACTTAACCTGATTTACCGATTTTTAGGAATTTTTTTACTAAACATCTGCTTCGCGATTTTTTTTCGTAAAATAATTTTAAAACTGTCGCATCTTGAATTCTATCCGTCATAACTTTTAGATATTTTGACAAATCGTGAAACATTCTTTTCTCCCTCTTTTAAAATAAAAACGAAAAAATTATGTAAATTAGATGATTTTTTACGAATTTTAATGCAGGCTAATGTTTAGAATTTAATAGCATCAACGCGATCTTACGCCATTCATTACATTGCGATCACGGCACGAGAATTTATGTTCGGCTGTTGCCACAGAAAGGATTAGAAAAAAGGGTTTTTTCAACCAATCGAGTTTTTAAATGGGATATCAGAATTTCAATTCGCAAGTGAGGATCTATGACGTCAAATGCTTTAAGATACCTAAAAATTACGCCATAATTTTAACTCATTTATTCCAGCTCTATTTTCAACACAGGGAGACGATATTTTGATTAAAATTTACTGTAGAAATAAACTAAGAAATTCACGATTATTATTATTAGAAGTGGTATTTTAATCCGGTGCTTATTTAAAAATTGAAATGTTTTCACGGCGCTGAAAATTTTAAAAGTTACAAAGTTCGTTTCAAAGCGCGATATATTAAAATTTTTCTATTTATTATTTTTATTTTTGGCATTTAATTTAGCGCAGGCGTTGCCTAACATACGCATGCAGGTTGCGAGTATAGTTTTATTTTAACGTTGAATTACGTTCCTCCATAAAGGTCACGCAAAGTTTTAATGATACCGTTTGAAAACAATTATGCGAAATATCGAAAGTAACTCCAAAATTAATCTACCGGGGTATCCTTTACGGCAGTCAAACAGTGACGTCATAAATTAAAAAAAATGTGTGAAATTTGTAAACTCTGCAACTCTAACGCCCTGTCACAATTAAAATGGGAATAAGTAGCTCCTCGAGATTACACAGTTTGATGTTTTTCAGGAGACAGGACTATGGAGGATATAAAAGATATCGCTATTGGATATTTAAAATGGCACCCCTTGGATATTTTCTCCCCACAGTAAGATGAAATGGTTTACGGCGCTAAATACGCCAATCTTATAAAACTATGTATAAATTAAATATATATGGAGAGTTTCCTTAATGGCAACCATTATGTGAAATGATTATTATTTATGCTAATGCGTAAATTGCAAAGAATCGCCACAGAATCAAAAGATCCCATTGAGGCCAAATAATCTAAGCTGTTTCTTTTAAGGGAGCCTTGAAGAGGGAGAAGCGAGTATAGATAGTATTAATGTACGTAATAGGTAGTATTATTAGATTTGTAAAGATAGTATGAATAAATCGCAATGTACCACGTTAATAAATATTTCATGAAATTAAAAGTGTTTATCCGTTTTCAACGGTTGTCTTACAACCAACTAAACGAAAAGTAATTCTAATTTGCGTTAATATATCCCGCAGTCATTTCAACAGAGGGGATTACTTGAACTTTTTTAAAAATGAAATTCTGTTTTGTCACATGCAGATATGATTTTAGTAGTAAAATATTCCTTTCTTCCCGTATGAAGAGCCGGTGCGCAGCTATTTAAAAAACATCTCTTGAAAATAGCATAAATGAATTCAGAAGACCTCAAAACGTGTAAATACACCAAAATCTCGAAGTCGAATTTTTTTCATGATTGCAATACTTTCCTTATATGGTACATTTTCGGAAAGAAATAAATGGTGCTCCATTTCATGTAGTGTCTTAGGTATTTAATGCTACAACTTGAGCCTAAAAAACAGTATGATGTAGAAATAAGACATTTTGAAAGCCAGGAGTTCTCTGCAAACTATTAAGCTTTCCACTTTTTTAATAGTGAATGACACTGACGTAGTTTTTTGAGTCATTATACTGCAATGATCAGGTTAGTACTCATGACACAAACTTTACATTAAGAGTCAAATAATTTTGCTCTTTTTTTTTTTTAAATTCCACATCACGAATAATTTCGAATTACACATGTAAGGAAAATTTTCGTTTCCTACTGTGCGAAGAACGGGCACGCAGCTAGTGCTTGTATAAAGGAGATTAACGTCTCTGGAGATTGCACTAACATAAATTACATGGAGCGTAGTGTATTTGAATTCTTTTGTGCGTTCCTGTAAAGGAGCTTACAAATGCAACCAACAGCATAGACAGACAGACAAACCGGAATGCTAAACAATGTTGGAAAAAGTTAATTAAGTCTATCTATTTTATATTTTCAGACATGTAGGTCTTTAAGTTGAACCTTCAATTCATTTGCTTATTTTGAATGGCTATCGTCAAGTAGCAGGCAGTAACCTCGAAATTCTCTGTAACCACAGCTGTAAGCAGAAATAAAAAAATCCTTTAAAAATTTACTTATAAATAAAACATGAAAATTCAGCCAGAAAATTTTCTACTTAAACAATTTATAGACGTTTTAGGAGAATTTCTGAATATGCATGTTATTCCATAAAACGGCAATCAAAACATTTTTTAGAATAGATTTCTGCTACGATAGAGAGAGAGAGATTTTTGAAATGTTAATCCTCAATATGGAGTAATAAGCAAGAACATAAAAAAAATCTAAAATTTTTATTTTTTAATTTATTTTAAATTTTTATCCCCTTTTAGCAATATATCGGTTAATAAAGAAACTAAAAGATCCTAAATAAAAAAAATTTAAAGACCTGTTTTAATGTTCTTAGAAAACTTCTACGTTCTTTCAAATAAAAAAAATGACATTAAAATAAACATACTTAAATTGATGAGCAAAATATTAACTATTGTTGGAAATATTAAAAAATTATGGAAAAATTAACTTTTTAATCTTTTATACCCCAAAAAGTATAATTCACATCTAATTGGAAAAATTGATGGTACGAGAAAAAGTTCTTTTTTTTCAAATACGTAGTAGTATGAAATGATAAATGAAATGAAAATATTCATTTCCTTGCATATCAAGGGTTTTTTTCGGTAACTTTATATTCTCTTGGAAAAAAAACAGCTTATTCACGAACGTTGATAGATATCAATGCTTCTATTTTTTTCTCTGCTTTTTCTGTTCTCTGTCTGTATAGATTACGTTCGACATAAACTAAAAATGAGAAAACTCCAATCAAATCGAAATCTATTTTTTCATCATTTTATTACATTCCTTCTGTTGATCAATCTCTTACTGGGATGGACGATCCAATATTTTTTCGTACAAAAGGTATCGAAAACACAATTCTTTACAGAGAACAACGTTACCTTGACAACTGTCTTTTGGTTGAAAACTAAAAATATGTAAATAAACAAATATAGAAAATGAAATATTTTTGCTCGAACATTTCCGCTTATATTTAAAGATTTAATAATGTTACTCTTATTTCCAGGTTTTGCTAGTTTGGTTTACATGTATAGATAAACATCACATTTGTTATCAAATATAGTTATTGAAAGACCTAGCTGATTTATGATTACTTTTCTAGACGTATAAAAGAAAGTTTTCATAACATATCTTACAAATAGTTTTTTATAATATAAGTCGAACTATTTTTTATACAAAAATACGAGTTGTATAAAAACGGAGATAACATAAATATTTATATCTCTAAAATGAAGACCAAATTTGCTTGGAGCTAAGTACTGGGGGCACAGCATCAGGCTGACCGCTTGGTCGGGGAATTTGATTCCGCTCCGTACCCCAAAGCAATTGGTTACGACTGCGTGGATGGACGGTGCAGGCCTGTCTCTACGTGAGTTGTATCGCCAATGTTTAGTTTAATTGTTAGTTAGTTTGGTCATACGTTTAACAGTATATTTATAACAGTCATAATTATACTACAGCTCGCAAGTTCTAGCTTTTTCTTAGATTTTCTGTGAAACCTTATATGCGCTGTCTTTGTAACAAACAGCTTTAAAGTACGAACTTAAACCATTGCCCAACTGCACC
>JAWZYV010002235.1:0-15312 GCA_038373885.1 Cheiracanthium punctorium
TTTTATTTTTACAGTTTTTTATTAATATCTTCTAAAATAATTGGAATTTCGAAATTTAAGTCAATTGATCGGCTTCCCCGGAATTTTCCGAATCCGTGGACACCTTCGTCGAAACTCAAATCCCCACGGTTTTGGAGGAGATAGCAGAGCAAGCTTTTGACAGCGGCGGCGGCAGTTACTTATAGAATAGAGAGAAAATGTGAAAAAGGGGAGAATGGTTGTCTACTCTCAAAATGTTTCTGAAATTAATTTTCAGTCATTTGTGAGAATCATATTTTACAGCAGGGATTTTATGGGACAGGTACAAATTATAATGTTTTTCCAATGCTCCAATGTCCAATGCTTTTTTTTTTTTTTTTTTTTTTTTTAAGAAAGACACACGTGAAAAGATCATTTTGGCTTCGTACACCCTCCAAAAAAAGTATTCGAGCAAGAGAGAAATTTCCTACGTTGGTTTCGTATATTAAAAATTATTTATCATAGAATATGAATTAGGCTATGTATAAATATGGCTTTCCATATTTCTATCAAGTTGTGCGTTTTTCAAAAACTCAATTATTATTCGCAAATCTAAAATAGGAAATTTCTCTCTTGCTTGAATACATTTTTTGGAGGGTGTACTCCCAATGGGCTAGGGCTTTTGTAAAATGCTTTCTAATATAGCACCTATGTTAAAAACTCATACACATGCCAAATTTCGTAACATTTTCTCTTTGTAGCTTACGCTAGTCGAAATACAGACATACGAAAGAACGACTTAACTTTCAAGCTAATATTATAGAGGTACAAATTTCAAAATCTGTATATTTTAAAAAAGAACAGTACGTAACGAAAGCACACATGAATTTCTCTGCGGCCGAAACATATCTTCGGCAATAACAGTACGGTGGTGACACAGACAGACTGACAAGAAGCTATCATTAACCCCTTAACGCGCAGTGTTCCCGCTCTGGGAACACCAAACTGTGACGTTTTAACTGTTGCCAGTCACGAAGAATAGATTTGATTTCTATAAAAATAGTTGCGGGGACATAGCTCCACGAGAATCCTTTACTTTTTAGCACATCCATTTCCCCTAAGAAAATTGTTCCGATTATTTTTAACAGCACTGACATCTGCTGAAAAATGGAAGAACGCGAGAACAGCTGGATAGACTGCCCAATGCTGAAAAAAGGGCAGCCGTTGCCATCGCTCGACTTAACTACCAGCAAGATGGCGGACGATCGAAACGTTCATCGCGTGCCACAGATCTAGAGACCCTTTTTTGACGACAGCTGGCTGTGCCCGGCACAGCCAGCTGTCGTCAAAAAAGGGATCTGTGGCACGCGATGAACGTTTCGATCGTCCGCCATCTTGCTGGTAGTTAAGTCGAGCGATGGCAACGGCTGCCCTTTTTTCAGCATTGGGAAAGGGTTGCGCCTTAAAGGGTTAACACTCTTCAACTTGTTTGTTAGGTGTACGAAAATACACTTACGAGCATTGTACGGTTGTTTCTCATCTAAAGCCTTGATAACAATGTAAAGTTGCAATAGCAACTGCGTCAAGCCTGCGTAGAACTTTCCGAAGAACTCTACTACGGCAGCTTTTTTTTCTAGTAGGCATTTTCTCTCCAGTTCTTGAGGCGTGAGCGAGCGATTTTCCCATACTTTTTCTGCTGAAAACTCTACCACTTCCACCCGCCTATAGAACAGACATTAATGAAAAAAAAATAAAATAGAATAACAGAAATTACGAACGATCACTGCAAATAATTAAGTAGTGATACAACGGATATCAATTTGGCAGGATTTCGGATACCGAATACCCGGCCAAACTTTCAACCGGATATCCGGTAATCCGCCAGCAGTATGTTTTCTTTTTTATTCAGTTTTATTTTCTCAGTGAAATTTTCACTTTTACTTAGTAAAATTTTCACTATAGTTTTCTTAGATTATTCAGCTAGTACCTTATTACACATATTTTCTGATTAATTTCAAATCATTTAATTCAAAATTCGGAAATTTTGTGGTATTGTTTCCATGAAATTAGTACCAATTCTATTACAATTAAAGTTGATACAAATAACAATGCCAATGAATAATTTCGCGTTAAAGAGTTAGATAAATATCTTACAAAATCAGTCATTGAAAGAAAAACATCTCCGTTCAACTGCTGGAAAATCAAAGTAACAAATTTCCCTACTTTATTAAAATTAGGTGGCGGGAGGAAACTTTTTTCACCAACTACCAGTACTACAGAGAGTAGACTTTTCTTATAAGCATGGTCAATCTTTGGGGGGGGGGGGAAAGGTAACCGAATTCTAACAAAAATTGCAAACAGTTAGTGTTTTTGCACCATAAATTTACCGTTTTTGCACTATAAATTTACCGGCCTTAAAAAAGATAGGAGTGCTTAATTTTTTTTTTCCAGTTTTCTCTATACATGATAAAAATATATTCTAAAAAGTATTTAAAACGAAATATTTTCACGAAACTGTTTTTTTTTTTCATTTTTTATTATTGCAGTTTTTTATTTATTATGTTTATTTATGTTATTTCTCAGTATATAATTTTAGGCCGGATGTACTGCCGGATATTTTAAATATCCGGGTGATGCCAATTATCTGGCATATTGGCCGGATGCAGTATGTTTGCCGGATATCAGTTGCATCTCTATAATTAAGAACAGAAAATATACAGAATGTCCCAAAATAACTGACCTAGGCGTTTATTCCATGAGCATTGGCCATAGATATATACAATAAATTACCATATAATGTTTAAAAAGGTATAGAATTTTATGGTATCGATTATAATTTTCAGGCGATTAAATCTAAATACAAAATTTGAATTTTTATACTGCCCCCATACTAAAAATTCCCAATTAGTAAAATGTACCCTACGCATTATAAAGATGTAAAGAAAAAAAACTTGAGCATTTTATCGTATCGCGAATCTCCCGCATATATAAAATTTATTAAGGGGTTAGGGGTAGTCAGAGGCGTGAAAAAATGCCATTTTTTATTAATTTTTTTTACTAGTAGTTAAGTTTATTTCACATAAGTAAAAACATAGTATCATTTCATCATACTTTAACATTACTTCATTTAAATTAAAAAAATAATAATAATTATTTTACAAGTTATGGCGGTCTAAGTTGAACAGGTTTTAATAATGGGTCCTTGCGGTGACCATTACAGCTCCTTGGAGATTCATCTAAAATCAATGAAACAAAAAAGATTATTTTTATGGATAGATAATCTTGTGCCTGATCGAAGCTTTTTTTGTTTTTTTCAAAATTAACAAAATGGCGGTCTCTGGAAATTTTTTTGCAGATTTTCGGGGAAAAAACCAACAATTAATTGTTTATAAAAAATCGAAGTTTAAAAAAAAAATCCTTCGATCAGGCACTAGCTTTTTATGTTTTCTAAAAGCTGTATAAGTTTCATTCAAATCTATCGAGCGGTTTTTGAGTTACAGTGGTCACCAGTTCAAAAAACATAGTTTTGAGAAAAACGCATTTAAAGTTTTACAGTCGATTGATGTACAGTAATACGAATAATTTCAATACTTACACTGAGTCATCTATTCCTGGACCATATAAGAGTTCTTCAGCCGTTGTAGAACTTTCTAAAACATCAATTTGTTTTTGTCTACGTCGCATTCTACCTTCGCGAGTGTTGTCGTTAGCGCGCTGATCAGCTACTTTTACACGTGCACTATCGGTTTTTTCAGTATACCAATGCGAATTAGACCCACAACTAAGTCCCAGTGTGTTCATTATTACTAATAATGACTTTGTCCCTTCATTAAATATACTCATAGCTACGTATGCAGCAATTTGAACAATGGTAAAACTAGTATTGATAGTTTTTGGGCATATTTTCCACACTAGTTGGTTGAAGCTCTCATTATTATTTTGATTAAATCCCCCTACACATCTTGAAAGTAAATTTTCATTACTAAGATCTTCATAAATAGGCTTGATTGCTTTTAAAAATTCAGGAGGTAAGGGAGAATTATGCCGCTAGCTAATTGTTCTCGGAAATATTAGACCGCTCGAGAGCCTTTTATTCTTCGCTAAATAACTCGAAAGATATTTGTCGGATTCACTTCAAACTTTCAGAGAATATTTTTAAGATACTATACTTTAAGAAGATGCAAAAAAAAAAAAAAATCAATTTTTTGAAAATTCTGACTACCCCTAACCCCTTAACCCTTTTCAATCTACTACTGAAACGGCAAAAAAAACTTGTGGCTGAGAGTAGACATACGAACCCAAAGGGTTAAAATATAATCAGCAGCAAATCTCACTCAAACTTAAAGTTATACTTGAATACTAAAACACTTGATTGGATAAATAAATTACATGCTTGAAAATAATGCATTTAAATTTTGGCTGACGTAGGTCCGTGAAGTGTTTTTTCTGGATTTTTGCTGGTCCGCAGATACAAAATGGTTGGGAAACATGGCTCTATGCAACGTTTAGTGCACTTTTGGAAATTACCAAGCCGGAACAACTTTTCAATTACCATTGTACGTGTTTTTCCGGACATACCGATGTAAACGATGCCGACCCAGGTAGCACACACAGGCTCTCTGAGCGTCTAGTAACATTCAGAGAACATTTTCTGAACGTTAATAGACGTACAGAGAATCTGTGCGTGCTGCCTAGGTAAATCCTGGGAGGAATAAAAACGCAGGTTGATCGTAATAACAGCTTTCAAACAACCTTTTGTTACTGCACTTTAAAAGAATCCAGTTAAGCTCTTTGAAAAAAAAAAATGGGCAGCTGAGGGGCACTAGAATTCCAAAGAATGTTGCATAAAAATATTCGAATACGGAACAATCAATCGTCACCGATTGTTCAGAACACTTTCTGGTATTTTAATTTAACGTCCTGGGAAATCTAGGGCACACCAGCGGCTCATTATTTCCGAGGAAATAAGGGTCCATTCCTAAAATAAGGGGTTTCCCAAGGAAACAAGGCCCATTATTTAAATTTTTTTTTTTTATAGTGTGGGATTCAAGAAGATGAATAACAGTTGTTTTTTAACCCTTTAACGCGCAGTGTTCCCGCTCTGGGAACACCCAACTCTGACGTTTTGACTGTTGCCAGTCATGAAGGATAGATTTGATTTCTATAAAAATAGTTGCGGTCGACATAGCTCCACGAGAATCCTTTGCTTTTTAGCACGTCATTTCCCGTAAAAAAATGGTCACGATTATTTTTAACAGTACTGACATCTGCTGAAAAAATGAAGAATGCAAAAACAGCTGTATAGATTGCCCAGAGCTGAAAGAAAGATGCTGAAAAAAGGGCAGCCGTTGCCATCGCTCGACTTAACTACCATCAAGATGGCGGATGATCGAAATGTTCATCGTGAACCAAAGATCTAGAGACCCTTTTTCAAGCATTGGGAAAGGGTTGCGCCTCAAAGGGTTAACCTACTCTTTAATTTGCCAGGGCACGAGCAACAACCCGTGGACTACTTTCGTTCCCACTTCCTTTCGCTTCAGCTCCTCTTGGTCAATGATGTACGGTGCCACAGTGTAGATCGTGTAAGCGAGAGCCGGAACGACAAGGGAAGCAGCTGACACCATAAAGTAGTTGAAGTCCCTGTCTGCGAAGTAAGTGCCGACTGCCGCGCTGTCCTGGTACAGCTTGTTCACGTAGATGGCCAGCTGCGTCACCGACAGGATCAGGAGGTAGGGAAACGAGAGCCGGCCGCAAATCTTCAGTACTACACCGGGATCAATCGGAGTCTCTGGAGATTCAGAAGACACCTCGTCTGGTCTGTCGTTTGTCTCGATATCATTTGTCTACGATAGAAAAATAAGGATGATGATCAACAGTTCTCGCAGTAATTTAGCTGCGAGTATTTTAAAATTTATCACTCGCGTGTTTCTTTCTATATCAGACAAGGGCGTCTGGACTCACCAGCTCCTCCTTAGTCTACGCAAAAATTCTAATTTTAGCTGGGTATCCACCTGTAAGCTCTATATTTTAATGGGTACTACAATAAATACTATTAAGATTGAAAATTTGTAATGTAACTGAAAATTTTTACAAGTTATTTATAGTGAAACTAGCTGAAGTATCCGTTCTTCGCAAGGAATGGATGCTGTTAAGCCAACTGATACAAATGGAAAATAAGTAAATAAATATTGAATACACTTTGGCTATAGATTTATTTGCCTACAAAAACATTTTTATGATGTTCGTTAGGCATATTCTAACTATACTTGATTTTTTTAAAATACTGTTTGGAATGTGCATCATAATCCGCGGGTGTGCCGTATTTGTTGTTCTTGTTCAATAAAAAACTTCTTCAAATTTGAAATCTATGTAAAAGTCGTCTACTAAAACTGTTTCTAAATCATCGCCAGCCATATTTTAACTATACTACACCCGTACTTACACGAATATAGATATCAATATTCCAATTAAATAGACATCAGGGTTATGCAATTTCTCGACAAATACGGAAGATATCGATAAGTGGAGTCCAATTTTGGGGACAAATTTTTTTATGCCAAACTTGGCGATAAATCACCAAAAACGGTAAACCTCGGAGACTTTTCAAATTTCATCTGACAACCCTTGAAAAGTGATTCTCCCTTTCACCAGGTAGACAAATGTCTTTGTCTGAAATTGACAGAACCCGAGAACTAAAAAATACGCGAATAACAGTTTTTGCAAACCACACTGCATTGAGATACATT
This sequence comes from Cheiracanthium punctorium, assembly GCA_038373885.1. NCBI lineage: Eukaryota > Metazoa > Arthropoda > Arachnida > Araneae > Cheiracanthiidae > Cheiracanthium > Cheiracanthium punctorium. Next base: position 6,705 of record JAWZYV010002235.1, read on the forward strand.
TTTAAAAACCTTTTAAAAGATTGTCATGAATTTGTGTTCGATACTTTTTAATGCTCAGTTTTATGGCTTTCTTCATTTTCCTTCGATGTTTGATGCGAGTATGAAAACAACGTTTTGGTCACTCACATCAGTTTGGACACGAATTCTAAAAAAACCTGAAAATTATTTTAGGTATATCTGTTACTTACATTTTAAATCAAGAACCTTATGGCTATCACTATTTTTTCTCTGTGATGTGAAGGAAAACGTGAAAATAATGTTTTAGACCCTTACCACCGTTTGGGTGCAGAATTTTTAAAAACCCTGAAAATGATATTTAGGTATTGCTGTTAGTTGCATTTTAAAGGAAGAATTTTATGGCTGTCTCTTTTTTCCTTTGAGATATGAAGGGAAACGTGAAAAGAACGTTTGGCCCCCTTACACCCGTTTGGGTGCGAATTCTAAAAAACCCTGAAATTCATTTTTAGGTATTTGTTCTAGTTATACTTTAAAGCAAGAATTTTACTTCTATCTCTTTTTCCCTCTGAGATATCAAGGGGAAACGCGATAAGAACGTTTCGGCCCCTTATTCCTGTTGGGGTGCGAATTCTAAAAAAAAACCATGAAAGTGACTTTTAGGTATTTGTGCTAGTTATATTTTAAAGCAGCAATTTTACGGCTATCTCTATTTTTCTCTGAGATATGAAGAGAAATCTGAAAAGAACGTTAAAGAACGTTTCGGCCCCTTACCCCCGTTCGGGTATAAATTCCATAAAACCATGAAACTTTTACGTATATGGGTTAGTTACATTTTAAAGCAAGGATTTTAGGCTATCCCTTCTTCCTCTAATATATGAAGGGAAATGGGAAAAGAACGCTTTGGCCCCTTACACCCGTTTGGGTGCAAATTCTAAAACTCCCTGAAAATGATTCGTAGGCTTTCGTGTTCGCTACATTCTAAAGCAAGAATTTTATGGCTATCTCTATTTGACTTTGAGATACGATGGCAAATTCGAAAAAAACGTTTTGGACCGTTATCTCCGTTTTGATGCACACTCTAAAAGAAAACGAATTTTAAACATTTGTGTTCAATATACATTTAAGCAAGAATTTTACGGATCTCTTTTTCCCTCTGATACATGAAGGTAAATGTGAAAAGAACGGTTTGGATACTTACACCCGTTTGGGTACGAATTTAAAAACCCTGAAAATTATTTTTAGGTATTTGTGTTAGTTGTGTTTTAAAGCAAGGATTTTATGGCTGTCTCTTTTTTCCTCTGAGATATGAAGGGAAATGTGAAAAGAACGTTAAATAACGTTTTTGCCCCTTACGCCCGTTTGGGTGCGAATTCTAAATAAGCCTGAAATTGATTTTTAGGTATTTGTTTTAGTCATATTTTAAAGCAAGAATTATATGTTTATTTCCTCTGAGATATGAAAGGAAATGTGAAAAGAACGTTTTGGCCCCTTACGTCCGTTTGGATGCGATTTCTAAAAAATCCTGAAATCACTTTTATGTATTTGCATTAGTTACATTTTAAAGCAAGAATTTTACGGCTATCTCTTTTCCCGCCTGAGATATGAAGGAAAACGTGAAAAGAACGTTTTGGGACGCCACCCCCGTCTGGGTACAAAGTTTAAAAAATCGCTTCTTATATGACGCCTTGGGAACAAAAGGCATAAGCTCCTAAAATTTCATGCCTGTATCTCCATTAGATTTGGCTGGGCGATCAGTCAGTCAGGACCTCTTTTTTACATATAGAGATTTATCGCCGATCAAATTTTTCAGATCAAATTAACCAAGAATACATCCCCCCCCCCTCTCCCCATAGCTGGACCCCCTCCCATGTGGAAGCTATAGAAACCCCCCTGATCTCAGATCTATTTTAAGGTTACATATGAAACTGCTAAATCCTTGAAAGAAAAAGTGAAGCATATTGTTTTTTCTGCAGCTGCAACTTACAACTATTATGAAAATTTAAAATTTTGCAGTGAGCTGAATAGTTTTTGCTTTTAGCTTCTAAAAGCTCACAGTATATTTTGCAACCAGCTTCAAAATGGACAGTACATGTAAAGCAACATTAAAAAGATTCCTCCCCAAACGTGCTCTAAAAGTTAGTGCTACTTGATATTAGTCATCCGACTGTCAAATTTAGAGTAATTTGGGGGAAGATTAGCACAGTTGACAAAAATAAACATGAACAACCTATGAACCTGCTCAACTGATAGTTCGTACCTTCATTTAAAACGGTACACAAGGAATTCCGCGTGTCTGTTAAACGAATAAAGGTACTCGTAAAGGTCTTCAATGGGCCCATCTTAATCACACTTTTACACCGCTAAGCATAATGTGCGGTACATAAAAGCACAGTTAAAATATCATTTTTTTTTTCTTATTTATTTTTTAAGTTTAAGGCAATTATATAGCATGATATTCAGGGTTCTATAACCATTAATTCAGCAATCTATTAGAATTTGTTGCATTAGTTTAAAAACATTGTGCTTAAATTATCAGTTATAAATAATTATGATTAACACTTACTGGAGTATCTTCCGTCGTCATTGTACTAACTAGAAAAAAATATTCTCTCAAAAAGTTAAATTAATTAAATATGGTAAAACAAATGCTATGCTCTTTTGACAAACAATAGTTCAAAACGAGCCTAAATTTGTATAATGAGTGTAAAGCTAACAACGTATCAAACGAGTTTTATCTTAATATTTCCTATATTATCTAAAAATTAATTTATTTATTACCCAGCAGATAGCAAAAAACAAAGAAAATAATCGAACAAAGGTATAAATTGAGATTATCTATCTGAGTTAGTTTCAACTGTTGTCTACCTCTGATAATCAAACAGAAAGTGAAAAGTAACCTCAATTTCTAATAGAAACAAGTTGGAAAGCGTCCGTTAAATTCATAACCTGTTACTGGCAGGTACTGTTACATACAGTACCTGTTTGCCTACTTCTTAACCTTTAACGCGCAGTGTTTCCGCTCTGGGAACACCAAACTCTGACGTTTTGACTGTTACCAGTCACGAAGAATAGATTTGATTTCTATAAAAATAGTTGCGGGTGACATAGCTCCACGAGAATCCTTTACTTTTTAGCACGTCCTTTCCCGTCAAAAAATTGTCACGATTATTTTTAACAGCATTGACATCTGCTGAAAAATGGAAGAATGCGAGAACAGCTGGATAGATTGCCCAATGCTGAAAAAAGGACAGCCGTTGCCATCGCTCGACTTAACTACCAGTAAGATGCGTTTCGATCGTCCGCCATCTTGCTGATAGTTAAGTCGAGCGATGGTAACGGCTGCCCTTTTTTCAGCATTGGGAAAGGGTTGCGCCTCAAAGGATTAACTTGATAACCTGTTACTGAGGATAAAGGTACGGATGTGTTTGCCTACTTCTTAACACTTGAGTCTCGCCGCAGACCCTTAAGCATAACCCAGGGTGAGAAATCGGAATATTTGTCCAAGTGGACAAATATTCAGTCATCTATTACTTTTAAGACACTGAAAGTGGTAGACGGCTGAAGTGTGAAGGTCCCGTGTTTTGGCCTAACGCGCAGATGTCGATCTAACAACCTGGAGCTTTGTGCGGTTTTCGACAGATGTAACATGAATACGCGTTAGAGTCCTTTAAAAAGTCTGCAACTAAAGCACCCCACCCCTTGTAGGCATATGCTCCTCGTGTAGGCTTGCGATAATACAAAACACAGACATGAACATCAGCTAATCAGTGGAGTCATTTTTTTTTTTTTTCAGCCTGTGCTTCTTCTCCCATTACTGATCCCTTTTTCACTGTGCCTGCAGCCAAAATTTTTAGTGATCATTCATAAATGCTTTTTTTTAAGATACTTATATATTTTTTTATTGTTACAATAATAGGCACGTGTCAACATAGGCATCGGCCACTATTAAGGCTGAAAGTTTTAGCTACTTTATAATGGGGGCCAATGTTTCTCCCCTATCAAGGGGCCTACAATTAAACAGCCAAGCCCAACCCGGTAGTCGAACCCGGACTATGATCTGAGAGTGGTTCGTTAATCTTAATATTATCTGGGGCGTACCAAACACTCAGCAGAAACTATTTATTTTGCAAAGGGCGGGCATTTGCTCATCAAGCATTCGCCACGTAATTACTAGGCATTTTATAGACGCTGTGGAACCGTGTACGCTAATGGGAGCTGGTGCACGTAAAATCCGTCATGACTCCAATGTCCTCCAAGTTGTTAAAGGATACCTCTGGGGGTGCCGATTTCAGGTGGTGGTGGGTACCTCATCTGGAATCGGTTCAAAATTAGGGACCAGCAAGTAGAAGTCCAACCCCCTCGGGGGCAATGGCACCCATCATTCCATGGATAGTGTCTATCCATGGGCACGACAACAGCAACAGATTTTTAAACTGAAACCTTTTGAAAACAATCATCAATTTTAGATTTTTAAACTGAAACCTTTTGAAATTCGCTCTTTTTATTTTTCTTCTTCATAAAATCGTACTTTCGAAACTTTTTGAGAAGGTCACAGGCAGAATTTCTTTGCAAGGCTACCTTTTTGACTGAAGATTTCATTGGAAAAGTATTCTGCAGACATGAATATACAATAACAATCATGTAGTATGGAATAACAGTTTTTCAAATTTATTTCGATTGGTATATATTTTGCAAAACTAATCAGCTATGCACAAAACTTACATGAGAAATTTGTTCATGCCAGAATACATTTTTGGATGGGTGTAGCAGTAAACATTGGTTCCGCAGATAGAGTGGTTAGAAGTCTGCCTTTAACCAGCGCCGGCGCAAGGTTATCCGGCGCCAGCCTGCAAAAAAAGCTAAAATCGCCCCCTCCCCTCCAATTTTTTTTTTTACTGGAGAAATAAGTTTTGAAGAAAGCATTTGTTGAAAAAAAAATTATTTATCGGGAAAAATTATTTATCGGGAAAAATTAATTTTTCTGCCTTTCATATTTGCAAACTTTTCTATAATTTCTTTTGTATCTATCTCTTGACAATTTCATTTTCAACAGCAATCAAAGCTAGATTTATGAGTCTTTCCTGAGATATACTTGACCGTAAATACGTCTTGATCAATTTTAATTTTGAGAATGATCTTTCGCTATTAGCAACACTAACAGAAATGCTGAGTAGTATTCTTAATATTATATTCAAGTTCGGGTATCACAATGTATTTGATACAATTAAGTTCAGAATATCGAATGGGTCATTCATACCGGCTGTAAAAATGTCTTTGGAAACTACTATTTCGTCAAAAAAATTTTCTGCGTTAATATCTTTACTATCATGATATTGTAACAATTTTTCTAAATTACTGCATTTTCTTTTCAAATCTGCATTATAGATTTCCGATAAATTACACAAGAAACTAAAATTATCGCAGTGATTTTTCATTGCGTCAAATCTTTCATTTAATGATGCCCAAGCTGTATCCAAAATTCTAAAAAAGACATTTGTCCTAAATTTCTCTTCTGGAGAATACGGGGATTCGTCAGCATGTTCGTAATCGAAGTGACATTTCTGTTTCCTTCGTCGGATTTCTTCAACAGTTTTAAAATGGGGCTCGCCATCCACTTCTATGTTCTTGAATGAATCAGTTTAAGTTACTTATTGCCTGTAAGGTTATTGTGCACAGTCGCCTGTGTGCACACTAGAATCAGTGGCGGATCCAGAATTTTTTTTTTGGTAGGGGCTAAATTTTTAAAAAAGCTTATTTTACCCAATTAAAATATACTATAAATCAAAATTTTAGTCTAAACCAATGTGCATGATTTTAGGAGGGGGAAAGTAATAAAATAGGATCATTTTTGCTGTTTAAAGTGTATAATAAAGCAGAATGTTACCCTTTAACAATCTTTTTTTTGGGGGGGCTGGATCCCCCCTAGCCCCTCCCCTGGATCCGCTACTGACTAGAATGTCATGATATCCAAACCCTTTTCTTGCAATTGTTTGCTGACAGGATTAATTCTGTTAAGCAAATCGTGGCAAAGCATCAAGGAACAAATAAATTTATAATCCTTGATTTTTGCGCACAGACTTCGGGATTCGTGTTGCACTTCTTTTGAAAAGCCTTCACCTTCGGATATTTCAAAAAGAGCGTTATAGCTTTCTCCTAGTTGATATCTTAAAGGTCGAAAGGCTTCAATTTTATTTTCCCATCGACTGTTTGAGAGGGTTTCAATGTTAAACAGGAAATGTTTTTCAAAAGAACTGCCCATCGTTTAGGAGAAGAAGCAAATAAATTATAAAATTCTTGAATTGTCGAAAAAAACTAACAGTATCTGCATTCATCTTTGCTGCATCGTTAATCATTAAATTTAAGCTATGAGCGGCACAGAGAACATAAAAAGCACGAGGATTTATTTTTAGGATATTATTTTGAAGACCATTTTTCTTCCCTTTCATATTTTGCCCCGTTATCATATCCCTGGCCTCTCATATCATCTAGAGGAATGTTCCACATTTTCAAGATTTCCATTACTGTCTCACATAGGCCGCTATCTGTAGAATCATCAACTTTAATAAAGCTTAAAAAATTCTCCTTGATTTCAGCCCCTCCATCACTGCAGACGACAAAACGTATGACGACACTAATCTGTTCAGTTTTGCTAACATCAGGTATATAGACCAAAATTATAGAATAATATTTGGCTTTTCTAAGAGATAGTAAGGTTTTCTCTCTTATACTACTGCCAATAATTTGCAACATTTCATTTTGACTATATTTGATTAGAGAATGAACTTTACTGTTGCTACCTTTAGGTCGTAATGCTCTTTTTACGTGAAATTCCATAACTAGGTCGAACTTTGCAAACAATTCCACTAATTTTAAGAAGTTTCCGTTGTCTTTTTGGTACAGCCCATCAGATGAGCCTCGAAAGGCTAAATTCTGGCTGCCAAGAAATTTTGTGATCTCAATCAGTCTTCCTAATACATTTGACCAATGCTTTTTTTCATTTTCATAGATCTCTTGTATTTCGGAATCAATTGTTGTTTCATTTTTCAAATTTTTCTCCTCAAGATCTTTCCATTTTAAGAAATGCAGCGGGGGAGGGGGGGACACGTACCCTATGGCCGCCCTGCGTTTACATATTGTAATATATGTTTCTAAAAGTTTTTGCTTCCCCTTTACATATAGTAATATACAAAACCATACCCAGGGGGTGGGTCCTATGGATCCGGACTCTGCCCCTCCCCGAAATTATCACATTATATATTTATCCTATATGTGTGTGTGTGGGTGGGTGGGAGAGAGAGAGAGAGAGAGAGAGTATTTATATATAAAATGATGATATTCAATCAAACAGACCTCCCCCCTCTCCCAGACTCCCTAAAAAATGTCGGATCCCCATCAAATTTATTTTCTGGGTACGGTCCTGGTAATATATGTTCCCGACCCCCCCCCCCCCTCTTGGCTACGGCCTTGCAACACATTTTATCAGACAAATAAAAAATTATATATACACTGCAATCCTTATTAATATAAAACATATCTTCCTAAAAACTGTCCATTTTTTAAAAGTTTTTGCTTTGGGGACAATTTGGCGCCCGCCTGCAATGAAGGCCTTGTAGGCCCGCTTCCGTCGGCCCTGCCTTTAACAATATGGCTGCCCAACTACATAATACTATGCACATTTCACCACATTTAAAACAAGCTCTTTTTAGGATTATTCTTAAAACTGTATCCATCCTTCAGATCAGACGCTACCGTCTCTCATCTCAACATGAACTTTCCGTAGGCCTCAATTTCCAAGTAATCCGCATTCTACTTCGTCTTCTGGAGACACCGCTGAAATCAGTTGAATCAAAGTCATTGCATGCACCAACAAAATTTCCTCCAAAACCTGCTCAAACTGCAGATGGCCGTTCACGTCGCGGAATAAGACGACGGATAGCTCGTAAGAATGTTAATAATGACGTTAGCAAAACCTTAGTGGCCAGTTTTCATACAATCCTGGGGACTTACCACGATGTCATCTGAAAGCTTTCCGTCCGGATAAATCAATACTTCTTGACTCATGACATCGCAATCCTAGAAAATATATCTATGGGTTATAACGAAGCTGTCGAAATCGTTCCGATGTCGGATTCATTCTCGGAAATAATGCTGTTCTTTTCTGACACGTCAGGTGATTGAAAACTTGCCTTCAGATAGCGGAGAGTAGAAGATGTATGGTCTTTTTTATTGTGTGTATTATGGAGTGTTAGGCAATGCCATAAAAGGTCCCCCTTTCCTCGGCAAGCTTGAGTTTACCTTCCTGTAAACAAATACACCCCTTCCTTATTCATCTCCCCACAAACCTCAGAGATTTTGAAGACAGTGTCCTCATTTGAAATATTGTAAAAAAAAAAGGGGGGGGAGCAGTGTATTGCGATTGGTCGATCGTTTCCTGTTACGGACAGGGTCGGAACAGGTTCAAAAATACTCGCTTCTTTTACACACTATATTCGTGGTAGCACCTAATTGGTCGCGGCTACTTATTCGAAAAATATGACTATCCGTGAGCGAGAACTATCCATCACTGATACTCTCCAATAACACCATGGCTCCTGGGCATTCAATGACGTTCCTCAGCTTAGTAAGGTGACTTACAACCCGGTAGGCTGTG
>JAWZYV010002236.1:0-16203 GCA_038373885.1 Cheiracanthium punctorium
GATGCACGCGAAATAGTATCTATTCAAACTAAAACTATAATATCAATATAGTGGTGGAATCGGCGTGCGGAAAGTATGAAAAGCTACAGATAAACGTTTGGTGCCTGGAATTAGAGGAATATTTCTGTAAATTTGTTTTTTCTACAGGTGTGTGATATTATCGAAATTAATATATCTGTAATTAATTTGCATATTTTTCAATAGATAAACCATATTTTCTTTTAAAAAAATTGTGTCATTCTTAATTCATTTTCTTACAGCAAAACTTTAAATATTTTTAGGAACTCTATTCATCAAATTATTATTATTATCATTGTACATTTTAAACGAAACTTCGTTTTATTGTTAGTAAGAATTTATTTTTAAAGTTGTAACATAATAATAACATAATCAAGATATTTTCGTTGATTTCTCTTAGCAGAAATATTAGGTGTTTCGGAAAATAATTCCTTTTTTTTATATTATATTCAAACAAATAAAATTTCAACAAGTATTGATTTACAAACGAGCTGTGCCTAATCATAGGACTCATCTATCTTCTATACTATTAAAATCTGTGCGCGTCTGTCTGTCTGTGTGTAGCATCATCTCCTCCGAAACCGCTGGGAGTTGAGTTTCAATCGAGGTGTCCACTTATTCGAAAAATTCCGAGGAAGGTCTTCCGCTAATTTAAATTTCGAAATTCGAATTACTTTAGGAGATATTGATAAAAAACCCCGTGAAAAACACTAATTTTTGCTCTCCGCAACTACGCGATTGTAACCCCTGTAGTGAAAATGTGAGAAATAAGCATCGAGGTTGCCATGTTTGGCGTATTTATTAAATGATTTACACTCTTGCATTAAAAATAAAGGAATAATACTTTTTTTCTGTTTTGAATATTTGCTAGGTTATTTTTTAATTAAAATATCGTCTGCGTGGGAAATCAGAGCAGGAATTCAATATTTTTTTACGCAAAAGAAAAAAGATTTGTAAATTTCAGAGACTAAAGTGCATAACCTTATAATTTGGCGAAAAAAAAAATGGCTCATATGGCGATTTGGGAAAGTGGATTCTAGTGGTTTGCACACAATTTTAGGCTTGGCGCAATTTACTGAGAGCGTAAAGAAATAGTATTTTTAAAAACAAGTGCAGGTTTTACTATAATTTAGCCTGAAATTTTAATTTTCTGTTCAGAAATAATGCAGTTATTAAGGCGATTTTAAATGATTTTCATCAAGTTAAATAAATTGATTTAAGTTAGGGAAACCTCGCCAAATTTCAGAAAATTAAACTTTATCATTTGTATTGCTAATTCTATGCCCCGATTGATATGAGTTGGTGTTACGAGCGTATGAATAGATAATATTTTTTAATCCCGCCAAACAAGGTGTAATAAAATAGGAAGTCTTTATAAATACGAATGCTGTTTGAGATGAACGAGAATATTTTTAAAACCCAGTTAGACTAGTTTTTTAATTACTTTATATAAGTAATTTATATGAAATATTCTAAGCACATTGGATCCCGTTATTCGGAAAGATTCCACAAACGGTATGGGAAGAAAGAGCAATTAATTTCATATTATATTTTGTATTCCTTGCAAGCGCCTTTGTTATGTACATGATTGCAATATCATTCTCGTACACGATGCTTATTCTATAGTCTCTGGTGATTTATTTTGGATTTTCATTTCATATTCCTGACTTTTCATACTTTTGAAATTTTGTTGCTTTGCGCATGTGAATAATCGATTATCATTTCGCATTAAGGCTACCAATTAAACAGTTTTCCATATCGCTTCTTCCACGTTAACGACGTTAATCTGCCTTTCTCTAGTTTAAAAAAAAAAACGCATACAAAGTTTCAATGCTTCAATTTAGACACACAGAGGGGTTAGGCAAATACGCACCCGACAAATTGCTTCCTTAAGTACGCTGAAGCAGCACATACGTTAGCGTGTAATGTGCTTCTCCGGATAATTTGACAGCAAAAAAGAAGACAATGACGTGAAATGACGTCACATGCTAAGGAAATAAAATGAAAAATATGCAGAATTGCCTGAAAAAACTTCGATTATTTTTAATGCGCAAATATGTTAAAATTCTATTTGTTTCATATTTAATGCGTTTTCACTTTTTTGGGTCTTTCTATAACCTAGAGATGTAGAAATGAGTGGTTTCACTTAATTATTAAATTGAACAACTTGGTAACAACGGAATCCAATTGGCAACAATGGATTCCGTTGCTACGGAAACTGTAGTAGTTTTAAAAATAGAATATGAAATGATTTATTTATGTTTACTTTGCTAGAACTGCAATTTTGGAGTAATTACCGTCGGCAGTCGATGGCAAATAGCCAAAATGAATCACACATTAAACTTCACAATAAATGCAATAATTTAAAGGCATTACCAGCTAGTAAAAACACACATAAGAAGTAATAGGTAAGAGGATACGCACGTTTCGTTCAAAAATTGTTTTGAACTTCCTGTTTTGAACTAGGAAGTTCAAAACAATTTTTGAACGAAACGTGCGTATCCTCTTACCTATTACTTCTTATGTGTGTTTTTTACAAAGTTTTTTAATTACTTTATCGTTTAACACCAGTATTTTGAGTGAATTTTCAAATTACTTATATGTTAAAGTTCTATTTATTTTTTCATATATATTCCAGTTACAAGATCTAGAGCTCTAGAAACGATTTCAGATTTTGTTTAATATTGAATTTGACACTATGCAATTCATCTATGTTAAAAATAAAATATGAAATTAGCTATTTATTTAGTGTGAATTGGCAGTGAGATCAACGTTAGTTTTATGTAACAAGTGTGCTACTGTATTAAGAGTTCAGTAAGGGTAATAAGCTTTTCCGCTTAAGTTACGTCACAAATTTTTTCATTTACGAAAGCGGCAATATCTTCACGGAAACAGGATGCATTTTTGGTTTCTGAACGTACAATGTGCATCGATTGTTTCGTATAGGTTTTTTAAATTTGGGTAAAATTTAATAAAGTCATATGCAACATAACTGTGCTAATGCATTGTCCACGCTTTACGAAATGCAAGATCAGATAAAATAGTATTCAACATCATGCAATGTTATTCATATGGTATGTATGAATGCTATAAATTAAACCTAAAAAAAAGAGAATTATATGATGTAGAAATAAGGCATTTTTCGAAAGAGTTCGTTCTTACTTTTCTGATCGCCAGTGACAATGACGTAGTTTTTGTGTCATCATGTTGCAATCGTCTCAAATTTCCACTCATGGAGTCAGCTTTTCGTCAGAATTCCAGCACTTTTTCACTATTAAAGATTCCTATCACTGGGTTTAATTCGAATTATATGTGTAAGGAAAATATTCGTCTCCTACCGTGCGGAGAACGGGTAAGCAGCTAGTCTTCTATACTATTAAAATGTGTGCGCGTCTGTGTGTGTGTGTGTGTGTGTGTGTGTGTGTGTGTGTGTGTGTGTGTGTGTGTGTGTGTGTGTGTGTGTGTGTGTGTGTGTGTGTGTGTGTGTGTGTGTGTGTGTGTGTGTGTGTGTGTGTGTGTGTAGCATCATCTCCTCCTAAACGGCTGGGAGTTGAGTTTCGACCGAGGTATCCACGAATTCGGAAAAATTCGAGAAAGAACCTCCGCTAATTTAAATTTCGAAATTCGAATTAGTTTAGGAGATATTGATAAAAACCCCCATCAAAAACGCTAATTTTTGCTCTCCGCAATTCCGTGATTGTAACCCCTGTAGTCAAAAAAGTGAGATATAAGCATCGAGGTTGCCATGTTTGGCTATTTTATTAAATTATTTAGACTCCTGCAGTAACAATAAAAGAATAATGATTCTTTTCTGTTTAGATTATTTACAAAGTTATTTTTTAATTAAAATATTGCGTTCATGTTAAATCAGAGCAGGAATTCAATGTTTTTTATGTGTAAAAGAATAAGGGATTGAGAGATTTCCGAGACTAATATGTATATTTTTTAGTTTGGCGAAATAAAAATGGCTCATTTGGCGATTTTGAGAAAGTAGTAGGTTCTACCGATTTGCACAGTTTTGGGCTTGGCGCAAATTACTGAGAGCGTAACGGAATAGTATTTTTAATAACAATTATAATTTTTACGGCGCTATACTTCGATGTTTCATATAGAAATAATGCAGTTATTAAAGCGATTTTAAACGATCCATAGAATTTTCACCAAATTAAGTAAACTGATTTAAGTTAGAGGAATTCCGCCAAATTTCAGAAAATTGAAATTCTCACATTTTGTAAATGGTAGTTAACGGTGATTAAAACCCGTTATAGTTAATAATAATTTAAATAACTGCTACTTATCAATAATAAGCCTACATTAAATTTTGCCGATCGAACCATATAAATGATAGATAATTATTTCCCATTTTGATTGCTGTAAAATCAATGCTTCGAATGATTCCCTGAAAACAAAAAAATCTCGCAAAATGGTGTATGTTGGCATTTTGGCGATCGAAGTACTGTGTAATAAATAATTGATTCTTATTTGTTAAAGCAGCGATACGGAAGTTTCTTTTACTAGAAGCTGTTAGAAAGGCGTAATTAATACTATCTAATATATTTTTTGTTTTACGAATTGAAATGTTTGTTGATTCCTACTTTAGTACATTTCTTAGCAAAGTTGGCGAAGAATATTCAAATGTAGTGCAACTCTGTACATATTATTAATTCCATTCCACAACTCAGATGAGCCGATGTCACTAGCGTATGCATAGATATATATATATTTTTTTAATTCCGCCAAACAGAGTATTGCGTATTGCCTTTAGTGTCAAGTTTAATTTGTGGTTTGAGCTATTTGCCATCGACTGGCGGTGTTAATTTCGCCAATATGGCAGTTCTAGCAAAGTAAACAAACTCATTTCATGTTCTATTTTTAACATTGCTATAGTTTCCGTAGCAACGGAATCCATTGTTGCCACTTAAGTTGTTAAATTTTACAATTATGTGAAACCACTCATTTCTACAGCTTTTAAGAATCGAAAAAGTGAAAACGCATCAATTGTGAAACAAATAGAACTGTAACAGACTTGCACCTTAAAAATAATCGAAGTTTTTATGCAATTCTACATACCTTTAATTTTATTTCCTTCGAGTGTCGATGTCATTTTATACGTCATTTTTGCTGTTTTGCTGGCAGATTATCCGGAGCAGCACATACCCTCTAATGTATTTGCTCCTCCGGAAGCAAGAGCGTATGTCCGACGGGTATTTGTGTAACCCCATTATGTTAATCAGAAGTTTCTGGTGTCACATATTTTAGACCATTTTTTTACCGCGGAGATTCCGATCCTGAAGTATATTGATTAAGCAGGAGTAGCCAGAAATTTTTCATGGGAATGTTACGACTACCGCAACTCACACATACGTACACGTGTGTGCGATAAGGGAGTGAAGAATATACATTTTGTATGGCAAAAAACTCCGATTGGGGGGTTGTGACCCCCTATCCCCTCCTTGGCTACGCCACTGTACGCAAGCATCAGTTGTCACGTCATGAAAAACCGTCATAGATGGCAAACTCCGAAGTTGTTCTGAGGGTTATACAAAATTAAAAATTTTACTTTTAGTAAATTTTACTTTTGATACAGTTCGAATATTTGGTTTTAATAAATTTCGGCCACCAAGGTAAGATGAAATATTACTAAATACGGCAACCCAGAATTTTCTTAACTATTGAATTTGACACTATGCGATTACAGTAAATTCTCTATAACACGGTAGATACGTTCCGTGTTATAAGAATCCGTGTTGTACGGGTCCTGCGCTATACTCCACCTGGAGTGCGGACTGCGCGGTATAATCGCGGCAAAACTTATTTGCGCTCCGTAAAAATGCAATGATGTTTGGTGTTGCCATTCAAAAGTAATGTTAATTACAGGAGCTAAGGCGTCATAGTATCAGAACATAGTCTCATTTTACCGTGCTATACGAGTCTCTTTTAACGTGTTACACGAAAAACAATCGTAAGGTTTTCGTCGTGTTCTAAGAATTCGTGTTGTAGACCCATGTTATAAAGGAGTCAACTGTAATCTGTAACAAATGAAAAATGAAATCAGTTATTTATTTAGGGCGAATTGACAGTGAGATAAACGTCAGTTTTATGTAACAAGTGTGATACTGCATTAAGAGTTCAATAAGGGTAATAAGCTTTTTCTCAGAAGTTACATCAAGAACGTTTTCATTTACAAAAGCGACATGATTTTCACCGGAGCAGGGTACATTTTTGGCTTTTAAACGTAAATGATGCATTCATTGTTTCATGTAGGTTTTTTAATTTAGGTAAAATTTAATAAAGTCGTGTGTAACATAACTGCGCTAATGCATTGTCCACGCTTTGAAAAATGCAAGATAAAATTGTTGTCAACATCATGTAATGTTATTTATGTGGTATATACTATATATTAATGCTATAAATTAAACCTCACAAAGAGAATTATATGATGTAGAAATCAGGCATTTTTCGACAGAGAAAAGTTTTGTCTGCATACCATAAAGTTCTTTCTTTTTTGATCACCAGTCACATTGACGTCGTTTTTGTGTCCTGTTGCAATAGTCTAAAATTTGCACTCATGACGTCAACTTTTAGTCTTTACGTTTTGAGTTTCCGCATTATTAGGTTTAATTCGAATTATATATGTGTAAGGAAAATATGCGTTTCCCACCGTGCGGAGAACGGGTACGCAGCTAGTAATTATTAAATTTTGAAGCGAGAATTTTATACATTTTTTTTCTAAAAAAATTGTCACTCTAGTTCTTTTTTCATGTCCACCCTCTTTGAAGGATTATGTTCAGGGGCGTAGCCACGGGGGGGGTTAGGGGGGTCATAACCCCCCCATGAGGAATTTTTTGCCATACAAAATGTATAGTCTTCACTACTTTATCACACATATGTATGCTTATATGTGAGTTGAACTAGTCGTAACCCCCCCCCCATGCAAAATTTCTGGCTACGCCCCTGATTATGTTCGATGTGTTCTGAAATCGAATTATAGATGTTTCTGAATGTTTTATTTTACAGAATGAATTTTACGGATACCCTTTTCCTTTAGATCACTCAGGGAATGTGAAAAGAACCCGTTATTTCTCGAAATTTACGGATTTTGGAAAATGGCCACTGTAGCACTTTTTTTCATGTCCCCCCTCCTTGAAGGTTTTTACTCGAAATGTTCTGAAATCAATTTTTACGTATTCCTGAATGTTTTATTTTAGAAGAAGAGTTTTATGAATATCTCTTTTCTTTACAGAACTCAGGAAATGTGAAAAGAGTTTTTTGGCCCTGTATGCCTCATAAATTACGGATGTTGGAAAATGTTCTCCAATCTAGCACCTACGCTAAAAAACTCGCGTGCATGCCGGATTTCGTATTATTAGCTTCAATATGTTTGACTCATTAAAATACAGACAAACGAAAAGAAGACAGTACACTCTGATGCACCTACGATTAATTGCCCTTAAACAATACATGTTAATCTGTAAATAACTTTATTTTCACGAAATATATGCATTATTACGACTTCATAATTCTACCTAAATATTTAATACTAGCTGAAGTACCCGTCCTCGACGGGTTGGTGAATGAAAATTTCTAAAAAGCAAGAACTTTCGTCAGCATTGTAGGAGTACACAGAATATATGTAGTATGTTGCCAAAGTAACGAAAGCGAAGTTATAATTTTCATGTATTGTTAAAATATTACATGTTAGAGAGTAACTAAGTAGTATCATTTCATTCGCTTTAGTCGTAATTATGTGATGCGCGAACGAATATTTACGCATATTGAAATAATTTTCGCAAAATCTCAAAATCTAAACAAAATTTTTGAAAAATTGGAAGCCTAGAATTTAAGTTGAGTGACAACCTATCATGTTACCCAATTTCGTTTCATTCCCTGCAGTCTTTATTTCGTGATGCTGGAACAAAATTTCAGCATTTTAAAACGATTTTCACAAAATCTCAAAATGTAATCAAAATATTTTTAAAATTCAATGCCTATAAATTAAGATTAGCAACAAACTATCATATCACCAAATTTCGTATCATTCGTATCAGTCGTTATTACGCGATGCTTGAAGAAATATAAACGTATTTTGAGAGAATTTTCACAAAATCTCAAAAATCTAATTATAATGTTTAAAAATTGGACTCCTATAGTTTATGTTGAGCAACCATCTATCGTGTGACCAAATTTCATATCATTCGCTTTAGTCGTTATTACGTAATACGGGAACAAAGATTCACTCAGTTTTAAACGATTTTCACAAAATCTCGAAATCTGATGGATTTTTTTAATTAGATGCTTATAGTTTAAGTTGAGTGACCACCTATCATGACACCCAATTTCATATCATTCGCTTCAGTCGTTTTTGCGTGATGCTTGAACACAAATTTTCGCAGTTTGAAACGATTTTCGCAAAATCTGAAAATCTAATCAAGATTTTTAAAAATTCGACGCCTATGTTTTAAGTTGAGTGACCACCTATTATGTCACTCAATTTCATATCATTCGCTTCAGTCGTTTTTACGTGATGCTTGAACACAAATTTACGCAATTTGAAAGGATTTTCGCAAAATCTCAAAATCCAATCAGGATTTTTTAAAAATTCGACGCCTATGTTTTAAGTTGAGTGACCACCTATCATGTCACTCAATTTCATATCATTCGCTTCAGTCGTTTTTACGTGATGCTTGAACACAAATTTACGCAATTTGAAAGGATTTTCGCAAAATCTCAAAATCCAATCAGGATTTTTTAAAAATTCGACGCCTATGTTTTAAGTTGAGTGACCACCTATCATGACACTCAATTTCATATCATTCGCTTCAGTCGTTTTTACGTGATGCTTGAACACAAATTTAAGCAGTTTGAAAGGATTTTCGCAAAATCTCAAAATCCAATCAAGATTTCTTAAAAATTGGACGCCTATGTTTTT
The DNA here is from genome assembly GCA_038373885.1 of Cheiracanthium punctorium. Classification (NCBI taxonomy): domain Eukaryota; kingdom Metazoa; phylum Arthropoda; class Arachnida; order Araneae; family Cheiracanthiidae; genus Cheiracanthium; species Cheiracanthium punctorium. The sequence continues at coordinate 8,948 of JAWZYV010002236.1, forward strand.
AGTTGAGTGACCACTTATCATGACACCCAATTTCATATCATTCGCTTCTGTCGTTTTTGCGTGATGCTTGAACACAAATTTACCCAATTTGAAACGATTTTCGCAAAATTTGAAAATCTAATCAAGATTTTTTAAAAATTCGACGCCTATGTTTTAAGTTGAGTGACCACCTATCATGATACCAAATTTCATATCATTCGCTTCAGTCGTTTTTACGTGATGCTTAAACAAAAAAAGCGTCACGGACAGAATGACAGAATGACAGACAGACAAACTTTTTTTTGAGTGTCGCATCGGATTCCCGGGTGCTTGAAACGGATAGAAATCGCAAAATATTTGAATTCCAAGAAATGTACAGACAAAAGTCTAATTTTATTTATATAGATTAGCAGAAACAGGCCGATGCGCAGCTTTGTGTAAGACTGATGAAAAAATCATTATTAATGAAGATATACAGTCCGGTATAGGGAACCTCTGTGGTCCGCTAAATTTCGTTCACTTTATCCGAAGTTCACTAAAACGGATGTTTCCCCATGTTGAACAACAAATATTAATGTAAAACTAGAAAATGGTATTTTATATTAATACTGAATGTTTATTAAATACAGCTGCGGAAAAAAAAGTCCCACTTGTACTTTTTTCGGCCGTCGATCGTCGTACAGCAAAGTTACAGATACCTATCGTTTTCGATTGACGTACACTTTAATTTGCTATGCATAAAAATTGCATAAGGGGGCATCTATATTTTAAAATTCACACCAACTTTTTTTTCCCAATAGCAACCCCTAGATTTCACTTTAAATTAAAAAAATTTAGCTCATTTTAACCCCGGATACTCATTTTCAACAAATTTGAACCGAAAATGGGTGAGTTATGAGCACCCAAAATCCCCCTCCCCATATGCTAAAATATTTTTTCAAACTTTAAATCATATCTCATATAATATTGATAACTAGCTGAAGTACCCGTTCTTCGCACGGGAATGAATGGACTTTTCGATATTACGATTTGTTGTGATTACTATTTATTGTAATAAAGATATATATCAAGATGGATATCGCGTTATATTGTAATCATTAATCATCAATACCGAATTTCAAGGCAATGGATTGTACGGTGCAGAAGGCGATGCGGAGTAGCGCAATCTAGTGGCGAGTTTTAGTAAAACTGATACGGCGGAAATATTCTTCGCATTCAGATATCAATGTATACGAATTTTCATGATGATCGGCTGGACAGTCCTGAAGTTTATGTGTGGACGCAACATCGAGTGGCAAGTTATAGGAAAATGGATAGCGCCAAACTCTTGCCCGTGTTTAAATATCTATGTATACCTATTTTCATAGCGATCAGTTACCATCTAGTGGTCAGTTAACCATCTAGTGATTAATTAAAGTAATGATTTGCTACAGTGCCGTCAAGTGGCGAGTTGTAGCAAAATGGATAACGCCAAAATATTCTCATTGTTCAAATAGCTATGTATACTGATTTTCATAGCGACTGTTTGAATCGTCAAGAATTTGGCCTGCTGCAGCGTCATCTAGTGGAGAGTTAAAATAATGATGCATTGCAGAACCATCTAATGGTGAGTAACATCAAAAGGAACACAGTTAGAATATATTCTTCGTGCTCAAATGTGTAAGTATAAAAGATTTTATGTCGATCGTTCGAGCGGTATAGAGGTTGATGCATTGCAGTGCCATTTAGCGGCAAGTTACAGCAAAATGGATACTGAAAAATATTCCCCGTTTTCTAATATCCGCGTGTACCAAATTTCATCGAAATCAGTTGGACGATATTAGCATAGCAAACGGCTAAACGGAATAAAATTCGACGTTCTGCTGCGCCGTCTAGTGGCAAGTTAGAGGAAAACGGATAGCATAAAAACCTTTTCCATGATATAAGACTTAGGTCAACCAATTTTCATGGTGATCGGTCAAACGGTGCTGGAGTTTTTCAACCTCATACACACATACCAACATTCATTTTTATCTATAACCAGTGTTATTATATGTACCAGTCTCAAATAAAATACAGTTTCAAATCTAAGTATCGCCAAAAGGCCAACATACGCCATTTTGCAAATTTTTTTCAGGGAATCATTCGAAGCATTGACTTAGCAGCAATCAAAATGGGAAATGGTTTGACCGCCAATAAGTAAAGCAGGCATTTATTTCAAAAGTGGAATTCCTTAATAGGCGCATTTTTTAAATTATCAACGTATAACGTGTTTTATTCATCGCTACTCCGATGTACTAAATGCGAAGATTTCAATTTTCTGAAATTTGGCGGAATTCCCCTAACTTAAATCAATATACTCAATTGGCGAGAATTCTGAAGATAGATTGCTCGAAATCCCTTAATAACTGCATTTATTTCTGTACGGATTATCAGAATTTAACGCTGTATTCTAATAAAATCTATGCACTTGTTTTCAAAAATCTATTTCCTTAAGCTCTTAGTACATTGCGCCAAGCCGAAAACTGTGCAAACCGCTAGAACTCACTTTCTCAAAATCAGCATATTATAGCCATTTTATTTTTCGCGAAACTAAAAAATGTTACATATTAGCCTCGGAAATCTTCATTTCTTATTGTTTTGCGTATAAAACATTACATTCCTGCTCTGATTTCCCATGCACACGATATTATAATTAAAAAAAAAATAATCTTACAAATATAAACTTAAAAAAAAATCATTATTATTCTTTTATTTTTACTTTAAGAATTTAAAACCTTTTATTCGGCAAAATCGCCACACATGGCAATAATGATGCTTATTTCATACTTTTTTCACTACAGGGGTTACAATTACGGAAAGCTTTCTGTGTGGAGAACATAAAAAATCTATTAAATGGGGAACGGGTGGACTTTCAAAGTTTTAAAGTGGACTATAATTTATTCTATATTATTTTACATTTCTGTGCAAAATTTCAGGCTGATAGGTCCATTTTTGTGGATTTGTATACTAATCAAATCCACAAACAGAATTTCATTTTTATTTATAAGATGAAATAAATAAATAAACTTATAAATCTGGAAAAACTGTTAAGTATGACGTCAAAATGAAGTCATTGTCATTTGCAATAGCTAATTTTGTTACGCAAATGATTAACATTTTTGACTCTCGGAAATGAAATGTTGCCGAAAATAGCGAAAAATCGCTTTAAAATGAGGGAACGGGTGGATTTTCAGATTTTTAAAGTGGCACAGATTGTTTTCTATATTTTTATACATAATTATGAAAATTTGCAAGCGGATCGTACAAACGGTGTAGAAATTATTAGGCTTTTTGTCCTTGACATTGCAATGTTTTGCAGTAATGGCGGAAAAAGTTTTATCTTGAAGTCAGGGATCAGCGCAACTATATAGTAATTAAAATAATTATAGTAAAATTTCTTTTAATTAAAAAAGAAAAAGAACATCATTTTAACATTGGCAATCGATTCGACTGTGAATACATTGAGCTGACGTCACTATGCCTCTTAACACAGCCCTCTCCAGTAATAGGCCAGCGCGCTGATTCTTGGGAATACGATCACGTGACCAACCGAAGGCGGAAGGTTTAAAATTATTCTGTTCGTCTGCCATCGTTCGCGATTTCATTCTAAATGGAAGTTAAGAACAACAGTCATCCATTTTATCTCTCACATAATGTAATATTATTTTACTTAAAATAGCTTGTATTGATGCATATGTGTAGATGAATAGTGCAAGAAAGAAAGAAATCAGACAAATAGTAAGTAATTTACTTTATTACATAAAAAATAATTTTAATGTTAATGTGTTGAGCTTGTTTACATTCTCTACTTTTTTGTATTAGTAATTAACTAATGGTTTTAAAATATGAATCAAAAGCTTGATTAATTTAAAACCTAATTAATTTATAATAACGTTTAATCTAAATTACCGATAATATATGTTTTTTATTTCATTTGTAGGTTATGATTTTCAAATGTGTTGTTCCTCATTGCAGATCGAACTACGATCCGCCATACGTAACTTGTTTCCGGTTCCCGAACGATGAGGAACAAAGAAATTTCTGGATTAACAGGATTCATCGGCAAAATTTCAAATTCACAAAAATGCTAGAGTTTGCATTAAACATTTTGCCAGTGAGATGATTGTTCGAGAAGATATTTGGAAGGACAAAGATTGGAATATACATAAGATTCCCCGAGCCAGTCCTGCTTTGACTCCTGATGCGTTTCCAACATATGTTCATGATTCCACACCTCATTTAAATATCACAGTGCCCAAAAAAGGAAAAACTCGTGACGACAAAGAAAACGAAAATATCCAGCTGTCTTTAAATACAAGTTTAATAACATACGCTAATGAGACTGAACTAAATAAAATAAAAGATATCCATCAAGCTGAAATGTACATACGTGACTGCATAATGAACTATCCCAAATGGAATTATATTAAAACTGATGAACAATCAATTGTAATTAAATTATGTGTATTGGATATACCCTCAATAGAAATATCTTTTAAGGTAAGCTTAGATTTAACTTTTGAAATATATTATAATAATGACTATTAACTCACTGTAACTGACTGTACTATTAACTCATGTTACTGTAAATTTTAAAAGAGACACTGTACCTCTAACATTGCTTAAAATATCAAAATTAGAATAACTTGTTAAAATCACAGCCGGGCAGTTATTTAATGTCTCAAAATATATTTATTAAAGTTGATGTTTTTTTCCCAAATAATTTTTTTTCTATCTTCATTTTTAAACTTTGTTTAACACTTGTGTTTTGAAAAACAACGTTTATTTTCAAACGATTTAACCCTTTTAAACTCCAATTTATGCTACTGAAGAGGTACCCTGTCCCTTCATAAATGTTTTTAATTTAACGCTGGCCAATTGCTTAAGTATTTCCATTTCTGATCGTATTTACATATCTGTTCCCAATCCATTACCTCACGATAAATGGGTGTGTATGTGTATGGGCAAAAATGTTAAAATTTTTTATAATTTTTATATTTTTTAGTATAATCACAAAGAAATAATTATTGAAATAGCCTAGATTGTAATTACAAAATGTTGAACGAGTAACTTTTACAAGTGCAAATAACAGAAATTATCAATTAATTTAAGGGTGAAATTACTTTGTTACTTCCTTTATGGAAATACTGTGAAGTTAGATAATTTTCAATAGTGAAAATGTTAATCTATATATATAGTTTACTTTTTTGTAATAAGATGCAAATTGTTTGTGAGTGTATATATATGATTTTAAAAATAAAGTTACTGAATTGATATGTTTTGATTCATTTTAGTATATCCATGCTATTTTTATTTATAGATTTTCTCCTTGAAAATAGAATCTATATAATTATTATTTTTATTATTTAAAATGATTTAGCTACAGTAAAATACTTTATTCCCCGAAACTTTGAATAATTTAATGGAAATCATTATATGAATTGAATACTGAATAATACATAGTTAAAATGATTCAAATTAAAATATAATGAAATAGTAAATTGCTTTCGTGGTATATAACATATTGTTTACAAAGAAGGCCTATTATCAAAATATTATCTCTATAATACCAAAAATAAAATAAATTATCTTTCAGGTGTAACTTTTTTATTGGTAAAAATCATTATATAAGACATGGTAAAATTTTTCAGTCATGTAATCATTAATTTTTTAGTAAAATATTAAGTTTGTTTTTCTGGTTTGTGCACTGCGGTCGCATGAAGGGAAAGGGGAAATTCCGCCTTCAGTCGCCGCCATTTTGAATCAGCGCGCTGGCCTATTACTATAGAGGGCTGTGCTCTTAAGACTACTAAAAGTCGAGCTTATTCTAGCATTGGTTCTTCCGTGTTATCAGAATTATCGTCTGCAGGAGGCCTTGAGTTTAGAATTAATAAGTGGCATTTTAGTCCGTTGCTTAGGTTTATGAATTTAATTACTTTAACTCACTCAGCTGAAAATGTTCTTCATTTTGAATGTTGCAAAATCACTTTTGAAACATATGATGCATTAAAAATTTCCCATTTACTCATTTAATTTTGTATTTAACCATGCTACAACCGTAATATTACGTAACATATGCATGCTGCAAAATAAAATTACTTTCCGATTGCATTTCGCTATTTTTGGTATATTTCTTTTTATTTATGAATTTTTTTTTAGATTTTAGGACAAAGTTTTACATACCTAATACGAATGTAGTAAAATCTAAATCAATACGGTAAAATCTTCTTCCAGACGCAATCATACCTTAGTTAAGCACTCCCAAGGGTAAAATAAATCATTTGAAATCTAAAATGTTTTTTTTTTTTTTTTTTTTTTTTTTTTTTAAATTAACGAAAACGCTGTAATGTTCTTTCAGTGACAATCAAATCTAGTTCAAGCATAGCACAAGGCATAAAATGGCGGCTTTCACAAGGGTTTCCATATATTCACAGAACGTTGCCAAGGATATGACTGGTTAAAAAAAAAAAAAAAAAAAAAAAAAAAAAAAAAAAAAAAAAAAAAGCGTCATCTTTAATATTGAACTCCTGGTATCCAAACGATCTTGCTATTTGAAAATAGTTAACTTTATGTTAACACACGTATTTATTTCTTGTGAATCTTAACTTGGCGTAATTCCAACTTCATGTTTTTTCGAATCCAACATACTTTTAAGAGCTTTCCTGCTTTCTTGCGAAAGCATAACGTTTTTTGCTGGAGCTAGGTCGCCAAATATGGTAAGCTAGATGCTCATTTCTTCTGTTTTTAATTAATATCTTCTAAATAATTCGAATTTCAAAAAATTTTTTTACGGCTCTGGCTTTTTTTTTTTTTTATCTATTTAGCCTCTGTGCCAAATTTGACCCGGATCCGACAAGCTCTCTGGCTACCTATAGCGAACACACACACATACATCTCATTAGCATACTACGCTATTATTAAAGAGGATAAGAAGCTGATTTTTATTCGCACTGTTAGAACTGAACGACCCAAACATAATTTAATGTTATTATGAGTAGTGAGAGAATGAGAGTACTGCGCCACCCCAATCCCGGCGGATTGCGGATTGCATTCCAGTGAAGCAGAGGTTACATAATCCACGATGTGCTAAGAGGGGGGTGGAGTTGAGTGACAGCTGATGGAGGAGAATTCGACCGGAGCAGGGGAGACGGAGCGACAGCTGATGAATAAAAATTCGGTCGGGTACAATCTTGAAAATCTGAAAAAAACTTTAAAAGAATGTGACACGTTTCCACATCACGTTAGCCTCCTTGTAA
>JAWZYV010002237.1:0-16852 GCA_038373885.1 Cheiracanthium punctorium
CTAAAATTCCAAACTTTTGCGATATCTGTCGATTTCAAGCTCTCATAAAAGTCAAAACAATCTTCAGTAAGCTAGACTAAATTAACTTAAATCGTAAACTCGGACTTGCTCTCAAAACCTTGGGCATCACCTGCCGATATTTTATTCGCTCCCGGATATAGCCGTCGCTAGCATCTCTTCAGCATACAACAGCAGTGGACGGCTGTCACATCCTTAACACATCGTTCGACCTGCTTCTTTGTGGCAAGGTAAGTCGAAGAATAACTGGAGTTTTTTTTTTTTTTTTAATGAATCTTCATTATCGGCGATGATGTTATTTAGATCTTCTTTGCTAAGCCTATCTAAAATGAGAGGTGGCCTTATCTTTTTCTTTCTCCAAAACTACTAAATTGGTGTAATTCTTCAGCATTGAAATTTTATCTTTGGTGGTATAAACTTCGATAAACGCTTTCCTGAACGGTTTACTTTGCGTCACCCTTGCTTCCAAGATTCTTTTGGCTGCTTGCTGAGACACTGAAAAAAAGCTCTGTTAAACTGATAGAAAAAAAACTGTCAGCCAGAACGCCAATTTATTTCCAGTATATTCTACAAAAGTCTTCCGTATTTTTTTTCCTAATATAGGATATTTCTGTAAAATAAATTGAGAATCTGTAAAATTTATACTTCACCGTTTCAAATATTGTTTCGGATGTCCATCATAATCCACGAGTGCGCCGTGTCTCTCTTTCTTGGGTTGATTCCTACTTTAACACCCGGCTCTCGCCGAAGTGGCGATAACTAAACTTATGCAGTTACCATGATGATTTTTTGTATTTATGTGGCAATCGTAATTTAGAATCATAATGGCGATTTGGAACAATATGCAAGTACAGCATTAGGTTACATTTTATTTATTTTGGGTTGCCAATTAATGTAGTTTTAAAAATTAAGTGCCTTCAAAATTCCTTAACTGATGCGTTTATCGCTAATTTTGTTCACTTTAGTTTTCATCTAGTTCTTTTGGGAGCGTTGACACTTGTGCATAACTCGTAGAGACTCATTACTGCTAAGCTCGTCAAAGTGTGGTGATTTTTTAGGTTGGAGAGAGTGGGGGCGTTAAAATAGGAATCAACTCTTTCTTGTACCTAAAACACATCTTTGGAATCGAAATCTATCTTAAAATCGCCTACTGTCAGTGGCGCAGCGGACGGGGGGGTCCGGGGGTCCGGACCCCCCTATGAGCTAAGGGGCCGCTATGAGCAGGGTCCGTTTATCTACAGGGCGAGTGGGGCCCATGGGCCACCAATTTAAGGGGCCCATTTTTTTTCTGTAAAAAGGGCCCATTTTTTCTCTTTTGCTTCTTTTTTTTCCAAATTTATTCTCTAAAAAGTGTCTTTTCTTTAAAAAAAAATCTTTTTAAACTTTGTATCCATAGTTGGCTTGAAAAGGAGGACGCAAGATAAAATCATCAAAGGCTTCCAGCAAGCACCGTCATAGAGACTCCTTAGGCAATAAATCTCCAGTCGTGTCTCTGATAGGGAATTTGTGGGGCTAGGATGGACGAATCGGACAATGTAAAGGGGAGTAATTCGCACCCTTGTAGCTCAAAGGAACGGAATATCCTCAGAAAGAATCTATTCATGCTACAATTAGCTGATAACAAAATTGTCATGAAGGAAAGCGGAAAATATATTGCCTATATTGTAGTCTTCAAGCACACCACTCTTCTTTTCTTGAGATAAACAAGCCACAGTATTCAAATAGTGAATATACACCGCACACACACACAACAAACAATAAAAAAGAGGGTCTGCTGGGAGCTTAGATGTGGTATAACTGAATTTCGAATGGTTCAGTGAATTCACTTAAGTTGGATGCCTTTAATTTGTAAGCAGAAGTTTAAGTTTTGGGTTCTTGTTCTTTGTTTCTTACGATCATGAATTCGTCCAGTTTAAAAAGAAAGAAAACCCAAAGTGAAACGTTTTTATCTTTCTTCGAGAAGAAAAATTAAAGCCGATGATGGTGATCGTGCAGCATCAAAGACTGCTGATAGTATGGACGGGCCCGGACCCGGTGAAAAATCTGTTGCACCGAAAGAAACCTTTGAGGGTGCTGAATCTCAAGCTCATCCTCTTGATATGGGGCTCTAAATTAACAAAGAGGTAAACTTTACTTGATTAAATTTCAAAATAACTTTACACAACAGAGGAGGTGGAATCACACAGACGTGGTTCATAATTTATTATCAGTAAAAATCTTAATATAAAAAGATCTTTCAAGTATAATCTAGCAGATGGTTGAAGTGGTTTTTATTTATAATTAGCCAAGAATTTTCTAAACATAGACAATCGTACTTGCATGTATACAAGATGTAATGATCCAACTTATAAAGATTATTTAAAACTATATCATAAGCTTATTATTACTGGCAACTACAATGTAGTCAATGATAACAAATACATTAAATTACCTTTTTTTGAATTCCAGTTTGTGTCAAATATTATTACTTTTTAAACACATATTATGCTAAAATATATGAAGAGCTGTTTATTTATTTTATTAATTTCTTAGGTAATGAAGGATCGAGGTAATATAACAAATAAGGATTTTGAGACTTTACACAATCGACTCACAAGATGAGATTCACACATTTTTTTAATTTCCTTTTCTTTCATTGTTTTTTTAAATAAATCATACATGATGAATCAATAAGTTCATAATTAGCCTATTGAAATTTTTTTTCCTGTCAATTGAAGAATCAACTATTGCATTTATTTTTTTACAAAACTTGAAATAGTGAACGCATGTTTTGTACTTGCAGCAGATATATTAAAAAGTAAAAGTTTTTTTTTTAAATTAATTTCAGTTTTTTCTGAGTAAAAAATTTTTAAACATTAAAGTTTTAAAGAATTTTAATAGGAAAATTAAAATTGCGTGAATAATGTGATAAAATATTACTTTTACAAGAGATACCATTATTTAAATAATGTCTTTAATTGTTGTCATGGAGAGTAATTTTTAAATTTACAGTTATTCTTTTATTAATTCTATTTTAAAGTGCGATAGCTAGAATAAACTACTTGAAAAACATAAGACTACTTGTTTATTATCTTCCTTTTTAAAGACCACTGGGGAAGAGTTCTCTTAAACAGTCCCCGTTTTAAATCACCTTTATCTCCTTTATCTCTCCCCCCCCCTCCCCCCCGCAAAAAAAGAGCTTTATTTAGTACATGAATTTAAATGTTCGGTGTAATAAATCTTTCAAAATATGACTGTATAGTTAGGCAAGTCGGAGTGTCCAGGCTGGGTAATTTTTCTTATTTTTTACCAACTATGCGAAAAACAAATATTTAGCCAAGTATCGAATACATATGGAGAGCTGCTCTTTTGGCTCTTGGCTTTTGACTCTTTGCGGTATATTGTGTGAATTTCCTAGAAAAAGTAGACTATATTTTTGAAATCAGGTTTGAGGTAAACAATGTACCATAAACATGGGAGAATTTCTCACGGGTGTACTGAGCCCGTTTAAAATATTTCAGGGAAATATTTCAGCCACAGCTCCCCCAGCTCCCCTACTTTCTACGTCCCTGAATAGACCTACAATCTATGTATGTGAGCTGATGTATAATTTTGTGAATTGATTTCTTCAATAATGAATTTCTTCAATTGGCATGTTTCATGTTTGTATGATAATTGTATATAAATAATATTTTACAATTTCTATTTAGTTAAAATTTGAACGGGATTTATTAATTTTTCTTTTCAGTATTTTTCTTTGGATATATTTTGTATAAGAGTACACGATATGCGGAGTTTGTGTGTATTTATTAGAGCTATGTTTTATTAAAAAGGTTTTTAAAAGAGGAGAGATACTTTTTAATGAATAGAATAAATATGAACATAGGACTAGAATTAGAACACCTGAATGTATTTTATTTAGTGTTAAGAAACAAAGAACTCCACCATCTCGAAAAGCGGTCGTTAACGATTAGAGGCTTACAGTTTTCCGTTAGTTCTTTCGTTTTTCTTATAAGAATGTATAAAAGCTTTATAACTAGCAATTTTATTACAATAATACATTTTTATAATGGCAAACGTTATTTGATTGATTTGCATTATACCGAACAATTGAAATTTCTGCAAGACAAAAGTCTAACAGCTAACGTTAAATTTATGCCAAAGTGTAGGGGGGGGGGATATGAATCCCTATATCCCCCTGGCTATACGCTGGCTTGCCAAAAGGGGGAGACAGTGGCGGATTTCCCAATAGGCGCATGAGGCGCGCGCCTCGGGCCTCATATTTCTAAGGGGCCTCCAAATTCAGTTTTCAGAAAGAAAAAAACTATATGTAAATATCTGTTCAAGAGACATTGTTCATAGTTTCAGGATTGCTTCTAGAGTAGAAAGCGTTTTTGAACAATCTTTTCTTTGGGGACTCCCTTTCCTCTTCACAGCATTGGACCATAATCTAAACTATAATACGAATACTTTTAGTTTATAAGTAATTGATGCTTTAATTCCGTATTTCACTGTAAAAATATCCAGAAACGTTCCTTGGAAATTAGGATAAGTTAGACTTACAAATACTATACAGAAAGTATACATTTCCCTTTGAAAACTTTACTGTTTCGTTCAACCCGTCACTTAACCGAATAGTGGTCTCACGACCTTAAAAAACAGGCAGTTCACTTAAAAATGACTAGAATTGTAAAAAAAAAAATAATTAAAAAAAATTCCAGTAGTGTTCCTTGAAAATAATAGGCAGCTGAGGTGCCCTAAATTCCAAGGAAAGTTGCACGAAAATACCAAGAACTTTACTGAACAATATGCAATTCAGTGGATCTTTCCTGGGCTGTTCAATAAAGTTCCTGGTATTTTCATGCAACATTCCTTGGAATTTTAGGGCCCTCAACTGTCCATTATTCCCAAGAAAAATTCCTAGATTTTTTTTGCATTGTTTTAATTTGCTCACTATATTTTATCCAAAAAAATACAGGTGCAGAGAGTCCCTATGCCTTTTTCCTATCCGGAATCAATTAGTTGGGTTGGGTTGGGGGGTTACGGCCAATTATCTACAAGTGGGATCTATGCCGATGGGTGTGGGTGCTCCCCTTGGGGGGTCTTTCTAAGGGATTCTAACCCCTATTTACGCTAAGTTTTGGAAGAAACCACGGAAAATTCCTAACGGTTAGGTTGGCGGACGCGACCTGGTTTTGAACCAGGCACCTTCCGTCTCCCAGTTTAGAGTGCTATGCGCTCAGCCACTGGTTGGGCCGCACTGAATCAGATTGCGGCTCAGTAGCTGGTATTGCAGTAGGACATTCAAATACACCTGCTTTATAGATTGCCGCCCCCCACCCCCAAATCAAAAAGTGTACAGTCTGATAAGAATATTTCTCATTTTAAAAGAGAAAAGATTGAACCGCTTTATTCTACAGCTTGAGATTGAAAAATTTGTCAAAAATTAAATATTTTATATTTTTCAGCCGTTCTTCATTTAAATGATTTAGGAAAGGACACTCTGTATTCAGTGAAATTTTCAAATATACCTAGAATATATAATTGTTGTTGGTTGTCACGATGTAAAAGAAATTGGAAACAATAATTTATCTTCTTTCGAAAAATCACTAAAAATTAGAAATTTAAGCTAGGGATAACCGATTTTATCTTTTTTTGGAATCGAAACTTTCCAGTATGCAATGCTAAAAAATTGCTGACCAATAATTAAAAAGATATGAGCTCATACATGTGCGATAACACTTTTTTTGGGGGGGGGGATTGGGGGAAGATATTTGATAGTTAAAAAAAAATTATTGAAAAATTAAAGAAAGCAATACTTAGAGTCACCGAAATTTCACATGCGTGCAAAGTTTCAGCTCGATCGGATGATAGTGGGTTAAAATCGATAGACAAATTTTGAACTGGAATGTCATACACAGTTAATTAAAAACTTAAAAAACAAATGATGATTAATTTAATTTTTTGTTTTCAACTAGAAAATATTTATGATAACTATATTATAAATACGGCATGTATTTTATAGTCGCAGATGAAAATGCTAAACATTAATAATAAGCCTAGGACCGAAGCTTAGAGCATACCCATTTACCCATTATAAAGTGGAATTTATTTTTAAGTCAATAATATTTTTTGTACTTTAACTACTTAAAGTATTGTTTTTTTTAATTTCTCTTGTAGTTTTCTTTAATTCTATTTAAAATATAGAATAATGTGTGTATATTATTCATACCTAATTACTCATTATTAATAGTCCTAAACTTATTGACAGTTTTTGAATAAAGACAAAAATTAGACTAAACAGAAAGTTTACTTTTAAACTGCTTAGTTTTGCAGTTCCAAACGAGAAATTTATGAATATATTTAAAAATTTATAAATATATGTTCTTGAAGGAATGTTAAATTTTTGGTTCATTTTATCCAAGTAAAGAATTCTTCTGAACTTTGTGATGTCAAAGTCATGTTTCTGATCAAGTTTCCCTTGTTCTGACCTTCAAAAGTACCTGTTATGTAGTTAAAATTTTCATGACTGAAACAAGACATTTGCCAGTGGTCCACAAAAAGTAATTTGACGTAATTAATTAACAGTGAAAAATAATCAATATAAAACTGCAGTTGCTGGGTTATACTTAGACGTATGCTGGTGTTTATTTAGTGTTAATCATGAAAAGTGAAACGTAGTACAAAAATTATTGAGATAAAAAATGTTTTTTAAGATGAACAAATCTATAAACATAAAAATTATTTTAAAATTTTAATACTCCTTTTGTAGCAAGCCCTGACTATCGGACGGACACTTGGTGCTCGTGCCCTGGGCACACATGGAGAAATAAGCCAAAAAATTGAGTTTAACACGATATACAGGGGCACAAAAATTGAGCCAGCTAAAGGACACAAAATCTGAAAAGTGCCCTGGGCACAAAAGTGTTATAGTGAAAGTCAGGCCCTGGTTTGTAGACATAAACCACATATAAAAGGAATTAAAGCATTTTAAAATAATTAGTAATAATGTAAAGGAGTTAGAGTTAGTGATTATTATTATTATTATTATTTTTTTTTTTGGAGGAGGGAGGCCTCAAAATTGAGTTGCGCCTCGGGCCTCTCAAGAGCAAAGTCCGCCACTGGGGGGGGGGGGGGGAGAATATAGGTATTCCCACTGATTCTGCGCTTTCTGGGGGCCTGAGGGTAAAATTTCAAATGTTTTCTGTAAAGGTAAAATTCCTGAAACATTTCTTCCGGGGAAGGGATGACTGCTGAGTGCCTGTCTGAGACGACCATTCTCCCCCCCCCTTCCCCTAGAAAAACTTATATGGGTGTCATTTACGGGGGCCCTGTGAACAGCAACATGATCATTTAAGGGGAGGGGGGGGGTCTGATCTCCCGAGTTCTGGACCCCCCTAAAAAAAAATTCTGGCTGCGCTACTGCCTACTGTAACTGTTTTACAATCTTTGCCAAGCATATTACAACTATACTTCAAAATTTTAAAAATTGTTTGGAAGGGGCATCATAATTCATGAGTGTGCCGTGTTTGTTTTTCATGTTCCGCAAAACACATATTTGGAATAGAAATCAATAACCTTGTGTGACTTTCAACATTTTACTCTGTACCATCTCCACGTTATCTAGCAAACATATTTAAGAAGATCTTCGCCGTGACAGTTCATCTCTACAAATCATATCTTCAAAGTCTCGTTGGCAAAAATCTGTGCTTGAACGAAATAGCAACCTAGTGTTAAAAAGAAAGTAAGAAAATCTGAAACACTTTAAGATTTTAAATACGCACTAAAGTGCTATGCATTAAAAGCGCATCATAATCCACGCGTCTTCCCCATTTTCTTTCCTTATTCCATTAAGTTGGAAAATGTATCATTATTGATAAGTGTACCGTATTTTTCTCCCTTGTTCCATAAAACCCCCTTTGGAATCGAAATCTATCTTAAAATTGCCTACTAAAACTACTTTATAATCTTCGCCAAGTATATTCCAACTATATTTCACCATTTTAAGTACGATTTGGAATGTGCATCATAATCCATGAGTGTGCCGTGTTTCTTTCCTGCCTTGATTCCTACTTTAACGCCCCGACTGTCACCAAGTTGGCGATAGTTAAAATATGCAGTTACCATGACGATTTTTTGTATTTATATGGCAACCGTAATTTATAATGAAAATGGCGATTTGGAACAACATGTAAGTGCAGCATTCCGTTACTTATTTATTTATTCTGGGTTGCCAATTAATGTATTTTTAATAATTAAGTGTGTTCAAATTCCTTAACTTGTGCGTTTATTGCTAATTTGTTCACTTTAGTAGGTTGATTTCTGCCTTAACTCTCCCACTCTCGCTACGGTAGCGATAACTATTTATATTTAGTTATCATGACGTCTTTCTGTATTTTTCTGACAACTCTAATTTTAAAATGGTGGTTTGGAACAACATGTAAGTACAGCATAATTTATTTGTTCATTGATGTATTTCGGTTGCCAGTTAATGTAGTTTTAATAATTCAGAGTCTTCAAATTCCTTAATTGGTGCGTTCATCGCTAATGTGCTTGTTCACTTTGTTTTCACCTAGTTCCTTTGGGAGCATGGAAACCTGTGCATAACTCCTAGAGACCCATTACTGCAAAGTTCGGCGATTTTGAGGTTGGCGAGAGTGAGGGGGCGTTAAAAAAGGAATCAACTCTTTCTTGTTCTTTAAGCACATCTTTGAAATCGAAATCTTAAAATCGCCTACTGAAAGTGTTTTACAATCTTCGCCAATCATATTCCAACTATACTTCATCATTTCAAATTCTGTTTGGAATGGGCATCATAATCCATGAATGTGTCATGTTTGTCTTTCTTGTTCTCTAAAACACATCTTTGGAATCCAAATCTACCTTATAATCGCCTACTGAAACTGTTTTACAGTCTTCGCCAGGCATATTCCAACTATACTTCACCATTTTAAATACTATTTGGAATGGGCATCATAATACATCAGTGTGATGTGTTTGTCTTTGATGTTCCATAAAACACATATTTCTAATTGAAATCTATATTAAAATCGCCTAATATTTTACAATCTTCGCCAGGCATATTCTAACAATAATTTTCTAACTTCTAGCCAAATTTAGAAGCTATCGGCAAGCCTAGTTATGTTTTGAAGTTATTTTTTGGTAGCAAACGTAGCGACCAATTATCAAAAATTGCAAATCCCGTGCGACTTTCAAGATTTTAATCTCTCCCCTGCACCTTCGCGTTATCTGGGAAACACATTTGAGAAGACCCTGACAATTCATGTCTGCAAATCCTGGGTACTAATCATGTCTACAAAATCGCGTAAACAAAAATCTGGGACTTAACGAAATAGCTCCCTGGTGCTAAAAAAGGAGGTTTCTTAAGCTATCGTTCTGTAGTAATGCAATAATGTAAACGCATCACGTAAAAATGACGGAAGCGAATGAGATGAAATTTGATGGCATGGTAGGTGGTCACTCAAATGAAAGTATAGGCATCGAATTTTTTAAAGTTGATTAGAATTTGAGAAATTGCGAAAATCGTTTCAGATTGCTAGAATTTTTGTTTGATCATCACGTAATAAAGACTAAAGCGAATGAATTAAAATTTTATGCATGATAAGCGACTGCTCACCTTAAAATATAATTCTAATTTTAAAAGTATTTTGATTAGATTTTGAAATTTTGCGAAAATCTCTTCAAACTGTGTAAATACTAGTTAGCTTGTTTGGAAGAGAACGGTTGTAATGCTTTTCAGCAGTTTTTATTGTGTACTTTATTTCTTTTATTACCAAATATGAACTCAGTATCAGTTAAAATATTGCCGAAATAATTTTCTATCTCACAAGTTTACTGCAATTTGGCTAGTTTTATTTCGATAGTTGGGTGCTCTGATCTAATTGTAATGTCTTTCCACCTCTGTTGTTGACTAAAATCCTCCTGTGGTCTTCTGGCGTCATTTATAATAAAGGAATTGCTGGCGTTTCTTTGATATGCCAAGTTCAACCTTTCGCTAACCTCCTGATCTAACCTCCTGATCTAACCCTTCGCTAACCTCCTGAAGAGTCTCCCAGCGACCAAAATCCTGTAACCATGTATTGTTTCTAACAGGGTTTCGAACCGTAAGTTTTTTCGTTCCGGTTCAACTAAAAATAAATGCATCAGTTCCGGTTTTCGTTCCGCCAAAAATAACGGATATCGGTTCAGTTTCGAATGAATAATTTTATTTTATGCATATTCTTATTTGTACAAAAATGTCATTATGTCATAAACAAAAAAATGTAATACTATCCAAATTTAAGAGAATTTATCGTTTTTTTTAATTAGTAATTTGGTGATAGTATATTGGTTAATATGGTTGGCAATAGTATACAGTATTGATAAATTGGATACAGCAACAAAATGACTGAAGATATATCGAATCCAAATAAACCAATATTTTTTTTTAGTTCAGTTCCGGTTTTCGTTCCGACAAAAATAACGGTTTTTTCCGGTTTTCGCTTTCCAAAAGTAGAATAAACTTTTATTCATTTTTTACAATTGTGTCTCTTGTACTGAGTCCCAAAATGATATACTTCGATTATTGCTCCACAACACAACGAACTTCCACTATTCTGTCACCATTTTGAAAAGTAAAACTTGAAAATATTTAAACCACTCTTAATAAAACCAATTTTTTCTTCGCGGAAATTGGCACCACTCAGGCACTTTTGGATAAATGCTGATGGTGGTAGCTGACCTCATCACTGTTGATAGTTCTGAATTACAGGGTTGTCCAAATTAAACTTCCCCAACTCAGAGGCCTGTGCAGGATGTTGTATGGGTCATAATGTGATGAAATTTTGAAAACAGACACTTCAGATCACGCACTCGTGATTTATTAAAAAATATATTAGTACAAGACGTTGCCAATAGCTGGAGCTGCAGATCAATTTGACGTTTTACAGATTTTCTATATGTGTGCCGTGGTCGAATAAAGCATATCAATAGCGCGAGAAAAAGTTGCCACACTGACAGCACCATGTGGCGATTGGCTAGTGGTGATGGGGCCATCGCTAAGCAACGGGCCTGCTTATCAGTTGCCATCCCTAAAAATGAGTTTATCATTGAGGCTTGTTTTCCCCAGTCACAGTATTCTATTTTATTGTTCTAAGTATTATAAATGTTATATTATTTTATTATTTTAAAACAATTTTTTTATACTTTTGTCGTACTAAAGAACTTTAGATGTAGGTAATCGTTTTGTGAATCTTGCGCCATTCTCTTTCATGAAAATTTATCCTAAAATTCGAACATTTTCCTCTGAATGTAAAGGTAAGTGAACGCTTATAATGTATTTAGAAATTCTAAAAATATGTATGTAAATCATGTTTAGTGAATAATTACTCATGTGTTATTTATAAATAAATTATTTTAATCAGAAATCGTATTACTTGAGTAGTTTTTATTCTTGTAAATAAGCATGGCGTTGTGATACTATTTAGACAATTTAATTTTGCCAGTTGAAAATGTTATTTATCAGTTATATATGCCTTGATTATGTGATTAAGACTTACATCTGGTACAGTGCAGAAATAAAGTAAATTATAAATTATTGATTTTTGCCCGTTTATACAGAAACTTCAAATGCAGTTAATATTTTGTACAAGCGTTCATTATGCTTGCTCAATTCCTAAGTTCGATTGAGAAAGCGACAAAAGAATAATATATACTACATGAAATGTCTTTATTAAAGAATAATTAATTCAGGGATCACGATATAGAGCGTATTTTATCAATTTTCTCCAATATACAGGATATCCCGAAAACACTGAAATGCGCTTTAGTACATCATTTGTTAAAGATTAAAAATAACGTAGGAAATACGACTACGTTCATGAAATATTCATTATAAAAATGTCTTTCTCATTTGTGTATTTAGTTATTTTAAAGTATATTAAATATCCACTTGTGAAACTAAAATAAGCAATCGTGAATCATGAGAGTAAGCGCTACTTTGTTTTTCCTTCAAATTATATGCATCTATTTTCTTTATGTCAATATGTATCATAGCAAACAAATTAATCATGAGTTCGTACTTGAATTAGTAACACAATTACTACTTAAAATTACATTAAATAACGTTTGAAAGCACTGGGAAGCTTAAAAAATGCCTGATGTATACGTAAAGACTCCAGCATCTGTAGACCTCTTTGGATGGCTCATCAAAATACAAGTGCAGGCCCGTTACTAATTGCGAAGGCCCCGGTGGTGTCCACGACCGCCAAAGCAACGTCTTGTACGCGTGCAGAATCCACAACATGTCGTCCTCTACCTGGTAAAATTCCCAGCTGTCCGGTTCTTTCGAACTTCTTCATCATGTCTCGTAAAGCGCATGGTATCGTTGGTCCTCGGCGTAAGTTCTTCAGCTGACGGAATGCTCTTATCGCAGCACAGGAGTTCTGGTCATTCTGGTAGAAAGGTTTCACTAACAGAGCTTTGTCTTTCAAAGTCGCCATTGTGCCTCAGCGAGCTGGAAACAACTGCCTGTGCAGTGCCTGTCTTCTACATTTGTAGGGCTCGTCTTTTGGATACGTTGCGCAGAAGCTTTATTTCTCCAAATCACGTTGTTGCAATATGTTACAGTGCCACCTATCGCCAATTTCTTGTACTAATATTTTTTTTTTTTAAATAAATCACGAGCGCGTGATCTGAAGCGTCTATTTTCAAAATTTCATCAGATTATGACCCATACAACATCTTGCACAGGCCTCTGAGTTGGGGAAGTTTAATTTGGACAACCCTATATATTGGCAGGACTCTTCATTACCGTTTTTAATTGACCTATACCGCGTGTATTTTATTTATTTTTTGGGGGGGGTTTATTTTTAAGAGGTGCGGATCCTGTGAACATACAGGTGTATTTCTCTTCCTTTATTAGACTGATTACGACAAGAACAAACATGCAGTATACGCGGAATGCACTGATTCTTGCTTTCACCTTGCACACAGACATGTTGCCACTCTGAAATTTCGAATCTTCCTCTTTTAAAATAAATAAATTCTTAACAAAAGTAAGTACACATCTGTGACGTTTTTTTTTTTTTTTCCAAAACAGCACCAACATTTTCTTCAGCAATACGAAGCATCTCATAGATAAATGAGAGCTTCGTCGTTTGGAAATTGGCCGAAACATAGATGCATTCCACTCCAAAAGCACGATCGGAAAATTAATAGTTTAACTTTCAACGCACTCAAAGAAATGGAAACACGAATCGTTTTTTCCACTGGCATTAGAATTATTTATTTGGAGAACGTAATGGACGGACGTATATATCCCGTTTTTATGGCCATAATGCATTTTAATCAAACGTGCAAAATACGTAACAGACTTTTCTCTTTTAGCAGAGGAATTCCTGATTTCTATTTTGGAATCATTTATCATAAAGATAAGTGGTTATCCCAGTGTAGGCAAGTTCCATCTAATCGCCCTGGAAAGAAGTGTGTGAAAAAATATAAAATAAAAAATAAGATGGCAATTATTTTTTCTCTACATATCTGAGGCAAGAACAAATGTACCACTTTATACTCACTTTGTCAAGAAACACCTGTTAAAAGTTCAGGCTCGTATATTTCTCTGAAATGGATACGCTCTCGATTTATATTTGAAAAGCAAATAAATGTTCTTTTATTTACACACTATTATGCTACGCATTTCACCTAAGGTATACTGAATCTCCAAGAGAGATATCCTTGTGGAATAAACTGTATAAAATATCTATATGTATGAAGATGTACGTATTTTATAAATATTTTATATAAACAGAAATATTTTTCCTGCTTGTAGAATTTCTAAAAATGTCAGGATATCTTCTTGAATAAACAGTGTCTATTTCCGCATAAATTGGAAAAAGGGGAATTAAAACATCTTCGGAAGGATATTCTAATGTTTATCTTTGATTAAAACTTAAAGTAAAGTAACACAAAAAAATATCATGACACCAAAATAAAGATGAACGAGTAGAAAGTAATCATACAACACCCAAAGAATAAAAAAAAGCCGAACACCGAGATATAAAATACTACAGAATGTTTATTTGAAGATCCTAAATCTTAATTTCATATCAATAAATATGTAATAATTGTTTTTTTTGTATTTAAACTTAAAAATGGTGATAGAGAAATTCCGTAATTCGGAATCGATCACTTTTTTTGAATTTTGCGTATTTTTGTATTGGCATTCTGTAAAGCATAAATTAATTTTAGGGTACATTGTTTCGCTTTATAAATTTTGAAAAAACTAATGAATAAGAAAAACACAATTTGAAAAATAAATGAAAATTTAGAGTATAATATTATTTTTATAGTAAGTAAACCACGCTGATGTTAAAATAGTATAGCGGTTCACAAACATACCAATATAATTTTACTGCAATGAGAAATAATACTATCACTTTACAATCTTGCATATACCTCAAATCACTACTGTTAGGAAACTTTTCTTTTTCTGTTAGATTTATCTTTAAAAATATTCTTTTAAACACTCTTTCCTTGCATATATTTTTTTGTTTAAAAGGCCTTCAAAGTCTAGCCAATTTCAAAATAAAAATATAAAATTAATAGTTTTGTTTGGAAGAAATCTTATTTTGTAATAGATATTATGTAGTTGAACCCCCATTTTTACTTCCTTGTACGTAGTATAAGGAAGTAATGTGATCCCGAAAAATTTTGGGGGCCAAATTTCGACATAAAAACCGATTTTGACTACCTCTAAATTTAATTAAAAAAAAATTTTCGATGCATCTCATCGTAGGCTAGCATGCACGATCATATTAACGCGTCTGCAACTCATTTTGACCAGTGGCGAGTCTACTGTGGCCAGTTTTTTCCATGCCGTCTGTATACGTACGTACGTACGTATGTATGTAACTCGCATATCTCAAAAACTATTGGTCGTAGAATGTTGAGATTTGATATTTAGGATTGTTCTATGATCTAGTTGTGCACCTCCCCTTTTGGTGGCAATCGAATGGATAGTTTATGTACAGGACCGCCCAAAAGATTCGAAATACATTACGCTCTATGGGCCGAAATTCATTAAACTCGCCTAACTCAAAAGCTATTAGGCGTAGAATGTCGAAACTTCATATTTTGGATAGTTGTAACATCTAGTTGTGCACCTCCCCTTTTGGTTCCATTCGACTGGATAGTTTATCTACAGGACTGCCCAAAACATTCGAAATACATTACACTCAATGGGCCGAAATTCATTAAACTCGCATATCTCAAAAATTGTTAGGCGTTGAATGTTGAAACTTTATATTTAGGATTGTTGTAACATCTAGTTGTGCACCTCCCCTTTCGGTTCCATTCGACTGAATAGTTTATCTACAGGACCGCCCAAAAGATTCGAAATACATTACGCTCTATGGGCCGAAATTCATCAAAGCGTTTTTTAGAGGTATTGGGCTATTTCAAACGACTCAGAAGTGATATATGCTGTAAAGAGTTAGAAAATGAATTTCTCCATTAATAAAAGTGTCTTTTTCATTTATAGTTCTGCTACAGGAACACTCAAAAGATTTCCAATACATTACGGTCAATAGCAATTTTAGGGGCATTCATCCATTTCAAGCACAATACCGTCCTACCACATAAGTTAGGTAATGGTCCGACCACGGTCACGTGCCTCCCTCAAGAACTATGCCAAAAGTCGCCAAGCTTGGCGACTTTTGGCGTATGTGTGTGCATATTTAACTCTCAAATCTCAAAAACTATTATGAAATTTCATATATAAGAATGTTGTAACATCTAGTTGTGCATCCCGATTTTTGGTTCCAATCTACTGGAGAGTTTATTTACAGGACCACCGAAAAGAATTTCAGTACCTTAATGTCTATGGACATCTTCAATATAATACAACTGTAGACAGTCATTGTTTGGTACATGCCCAAAATCTCGCCGTCTGTCCTCGACCTTGGCGAGTTTTGGCGAAATATCGCCAAATTTGGCGATAGTCAGTCATTTGGTCCATGCCCAAAGTATCGCCATTTGTCATCGTTCTTGGCGAGTTTTGGCGAAATATCGCCAAATTTGGCGATAATCTGTCATTGTTTGGTTCATGCTTAAAATCTCGCCAAATGTCGTCGACATTGACGAGTTTCGCCGAAATATCGCCAAATTTGGCGCCAAAAATTATTTCCTATTTTGTATAACTCTAAAACTTTAACCCGTAGATTTTTTAACTTTATATTTAGAACTATTGTAATACCTAACTGTTTTCAATATCTTTTTTGACAGCAATCGACTGAGAATTTATTTACATGGTGAGCCAAATGACTTTGAATACATTGAGGTGTATAGATGCATTCAATTCATTGAAAGTCTGTGGTCAATGACTACTTTGGCTATCCCCAAAATCTCGCTGACTATCTCAAGTTTGTCGGCTTTTGGTGAAATATCGCCAAATAAAGTGTCAGAAGGAAATCTTTCGAATTGAACTCAGCTTGGCGATATCGAAATATTTGGCTAGAAATCGCTAAACCTTACTATTATTGATATTTTATCTCTTTCAAACAAATAAATTTAGAGGAAGTCCGTCGAAAATATTTTTGATCTAATGGACGTGCAAGGAAGTCATGTGTTGGACACATCAGATTTTTTTTTATTTGGATTTATACCTATACGAAATATTGTATCGACTGAACAAAACCGCTAATTGCAACGATTAAAAAAAAATATTTGTTGAAGTTTTCCGTTTAGAGATCGTAGCTGGAAAAGCTCCTATATTCGAAAGTAAATAATGGAAGGGAAAATTATGAACGATGCAGTAAAAGTGTAACTAAATATTCACCGAGTCGCATATTCATATCTG
>JAWZYV010002238.1:0-13882 GCA_038373885.1 Cheiracanthium punctorium
ACCTTCATCTGTATAAAGCTTCACATCTCATTTCTTAAAATAAAAGAAGTATCAAGGTAAACGCTTTTTGTCACCCTTTACCTGGCAAGCCCTCAATTCATCATTTTCACTAGCTTTCACTGCTTTAAAATTTTTGAAGTATAAAAACTGTAGGGATTAATCATTACGAAACTGAAATTGATTTATTCTACCTTTAATTACTTAATTCTTATTTACAATAGCATAAACAAAACATAACTAAAATTTACATAAAAACCTTTCCCCAGTTTCAAAACAATAATCTGTTCTCCCGTCGCCGCAAAAAGATTTAATAGCTGTTCTGATTGGAGCAGCAGTATGGTTTGTAAACGACCACATGAGCTGAGGTTTAAAATCAAAACAAGTTTCATCGGCAAAGTTGAGCAGCGCTTGTGTTGCTGGCCATAATTCAATATTCTTTTCTGTGCTGATCTAGCTCGCAAGTCATTCTTTCGGCACGTGCGGATCGTTATGCAAATGTTTCAAGGTTTCGCCATATGCTAATATCTTCGCTCCCGCACGCGGAGGTCTCTGATTGGACGTTACGTCCACTAGCCACATTTTACCGTTGTATACAAGTTCTCAATCTCAATCTCAGTTGCTTGTCGAGCAGAGAGGGAGCCGGGAGTGTAGGGCGAAGTTCAGCCAGCGGCTGTAAGCCGCGTTAATGTAATGTAATTTAATTTATACTGTGACTTGCAGACATCTTTTAGTTATATGGAACTTTAGGCTAAATCTTTTGGCCGTAGTATCGGCTTGTTACGCTAGTTGCGTGAGCTTCGCAGAAATGTAAATTATAAATGTTAGTTTTGAATTTAGCTAAATATCTTTAACTTAAAAATGCATTAAATGTTTTCTTATAATTGATTGCTCATGAGACCGTAGAAATGTTGTCATAATTATTGTCATGACTTGTTGTTTAATAAAAATATTTTAGCCTATTTATGGCTTTGTCTTTTTTCAAATTTAACTCTGGTAAGCAGACATAGGACCTCACGATGTTTTGTTCCCCAGGAACAACAAAAACTTTAACTCTGCCAAACAGTTTCCTCTTATACTGGTGTTTCTCCTTCCAGTATATACAGGATGAAAGCTGAGTTGAAAGAGAAATGAAAATTTTCAACTCCAGGGAAAAAACGCCCACGAAGAGTTAGGATGCATACGAGAGTTAAAAATTACAATGGAGGAAACTGCATGAATTTTTTTTTAGGAATGAAATTCATACCATACAAAAAGTTTTTATTGCAGTTAATGAAGATAATGATTTGCCAGATGTCAGCTTGAGCACAATAAGACGCATAATGATGGATTTGGGTTTCATTTATGCGAAACGAAAACGGTAGTCTGTACTCATAGAAGGTGATGACATTCAGTATTGGCGTCGTCGCTCTTTGGGAGAAATCAAACATTTTGCACACAGAAAATCGATCCATCGTGTACACCGATGAAACTTGGGTGAATTTTGGCCATACAAAAACAAATGTGTGGGTCAATTCCACTGTTAAGTCAGCGAAGCAGGTGTTTTTAGCCGGACTCTCACAGGGTTTAAAAGCTCCATCCAGAAAAGGGTCCCGAAATATCCTTGTTCATGCTGGAAATGAAGATGGTTTTATAGCTGGTAGCTGGTGCTTGTGATGTTTACTTAGCTTCCAAAAAGAAAGGCGATTACCATGGTGAGATGAATGGAGAGTATTATGAAGACTGGTTCATCAACAAATTACTCCCCAACATTAAGCCGAATAGCGTGATTGTGAAGGATAATGCTTCATACCACAACGTGAGTTCCCTGTGTTGCTTGCGACGAAGGGCTTGGACTGATGAAGGCCAAAACAATTTTTGGTTGAAACATGCGTATCCTCTTACCTATAACATCTTATGTGTGTTTTTTACAAAGTTTTTTATTTACTTCACAACGTGTTTGTTGAAAGTATTCCGTCAACATCTACACGGAAAGCCGACATTCAAGCTTGGTTGACAACAAAAAACATTTCGTGGAGTTGCGATATGTTGAAGGCTGAACTTCTGCAATTAGTAAATGATGTCTGTAAGAATTACAGAACATATCGCATCAAAGTAACAGCTAACCAAGGCCACACTGTCCTTTGCTTACCTCCTTATCACTGTGAACTCAATCCTATTGAGTTGATTTGGAGTCAGATAAAAGGTTACGTTGCTGCTGAAAACCGAAGATTTAAAAGGGACGAAATGACAAAACTGATACTTGAAGGTATCAATAGAGTCAGCAATGATGCTTGGAGATATAGCGTCAATCATGTAAAAAAAATAGAAACCCAAATGTAGGAACTGGATGCCCTTACGGAAAATATTGTCGAATCTGTAGTTTTTACAGAAGGGCCATACAATAAAAATATCAGAAACAACAATCAGGGCCGGCCCAAGGGGGGTGCGAATGTAGGCGATCGCCTAAGGCCCCGCTCCTGGGCCATTTTATTGCTATCTCATAAGACATGATAGAGAAGAGGCCCCGCTCTTGCATTTCGCCTGGGGCCCCGCACACCCCTCGGGCCGTCTCTGCAACAATAAACTCCTACCCCCATCCTCCACACCATATATGCACGCCTAAGGAGAATGGGGGAAGCCCAGTGGTGTAACGGTTTTCGCACTGCGGGTCTGTGCCAAATGTCCAGGATTCAAATCCCAGCCTGGGCCTGGTTAACTGAGGTTTTCATCGCTTCAGCGGGTTGATAAAATGAGAACCAAGCTTGTTTGGGATGTTAAACAATGCGGGCTTCGCCTCAGGCTGACCACCTGGCCGAGTCATATGCTTCCGCACCCCAGAGCCCATGGGTGCTCTGGAGTGCGGGTCGCCACACAGTCGTGAAGGCGTGGATGGGCAATGTGGTCCATGGCCCCGTAGTGGGCTGTTGTACGAATGTTTAAGGGAGAGTGGTAATTTCTTCTTCAAGTCCGTCCATAAATTATGTCCGCAAGATTTTACATGTTATTAATAATTCCAATCCCAATTTTCTGCTTCCTTTACCAGAGCCCGATCAAGCCAAAACTGGGCCCAGGCCCAAATATGCATTCAGGTCTCTACCCCTTTCTTTTAATTATTACATTAAAAAATTTTTTTGATGCCTTACATTATATTACATAAGCATATAAATCAAGACTAAAACACATTCATTGTTTGTTTTACTATGTTTATTAGACAAAAAACTAAACTGTACTAATTTTCATGAAATATTTGTAATTTTTTTAATTAACTAGGGGCCAAGGCCCCCAGACTCGCTACGCTCGCTTTTCGTATGAGGGATTCGGCCCCTAATCAGGCTTATTCGTAAAAAAGACATAATTTCAACAGACAAAACCCGAAGATTGGATCAGATAGAATGTTACTGAGCTAAGCTACACATTGCTTGGTTCTTGCATCTTCATTGGTACATAAAAATTTAAACTTCACACTACAGTAGACCCCCTACCCCTCATAACACGGAAGATATTTTGTTATGGGAATCCGTGTTGTACGGGTCCTGAGCTATACTCCACCTGGATTGCGGATTCTGTTTATAATCGCTGGAAAAATTATTTGCACTCCTCAGAAACACAATGATATTTAATGTTGCCATTCAAAAGTTATATTAATTAGGAGCTAAAGCGTAATAAAATCAGAACATCTGTTTCAGCTGTATTTTTAATAATGTAAAACCTATTGGACACCCTTCGAATTTGCCACCCATGGCGATTTTTCATTATTTGGCGACTTGCGTACATGTAAAGTTAATAAAAGCTACGGAACAGATAGGATAGCTTGCCACCAATGGCGACTTTTCATTATTTGGCGATTTACACATGCTCACAACCTATAATTACTGTTCATGTAAGGTTACCGGAAAACCGTTATCCATATTTTCATTTACATAATCGTTTGCAGATTGGCGTACTTAGCACCACGAATTATACCATCTCGTTGCGCTAGCAAATATCCAAAGTGTACTGTAACTGCTATAATGGCATAGTTAACGCCGCCAAATATTTCTACTGGTAGCAAATAATCCAGCTGGACGAGAACCGGCTTTAAAATAATCTGCATTTTAATTATTTTTCATTTTCAAGATATTAGTTATTCTGTTTTGGAAAAACGAATAATCGCTAATTCTAAACTCCTGTTGTCTAAGCGAACTTACTATTTGAAAATTGTCAACTTTGTGTAACACATTTTGAGTTACTTATTTCATATAGTTTTTATTTTCGCGTACAATGGGCGTAATTCTAACTCATGTTTGTAAATTTCACGCGATTCTAGATACTTGGAAACGCTTTGTTGCAAAGGAATGAATGATTTTATGCCAAATCTGGCAACCATTCGGTTTATTTTTTCAGTTTTTTATTAATATCTTCTAAAATAATTCGATTTTCGAAATTTAAATCAGCTTAGCAGGTTCCTCGGAATTTTTCGAATCTGTGGGCACCTTAGTCGAAACTCAAATCCCCACGGTTTAGGAGGAGATATGCTGACAAGCTTTTGACAGCGGCCTTTACTTTTTTTTAGAATAGAGAGAAACATTAAAACTAAAAAACAAAACGGCCCCTAATAGTCATCGGCCCATACGTTAATCAGGCCCTTTTCTTTACCCCTCTCCACCCATCCTTCGTAGTCATTTCACAGAAGAGAATTCGTCTTTTAAAATTGTCATCTTTCAATGACTCCTCTCCTTCGTTGCTGGCACTGACGTCTCCTTGGTGTTAATTTTAACTTCGGGGGTAACTTTAAACTCAGAGCATTGAAAAATGTAATAGCCCTATGACCATCTTTGAAAGGAACAAAAAAGTTCAAGCAGTGTAGGGGTTGGTACATACGAAAACTGGGTCTATTCTGCAGCCCTTTCACAACACAATCGATTAAATTGGCATCTTACCCTGTATTTTAATCTGTTTTATCAATTATTTTAACCAAAAAAGTGACTTATTAAAAATTGGAATGAAAATTCATAAAAATGGTACCCAACAAAAAATTTCTGGATTGGCCTCCGAGTTGTATATGTAAAACGAAAAGAAGGGGATATCAGGATTAACCTGTTCACTCCCATCGTTTGCAAAGATACTACCTTGAAGATTCTCTTCAGTGCCCAGCGTTATTTCTCATCATGTTGTCTTTGAATGCAGGCAGTTGGTATTTGAAGATCTGGTTTGAGAAACAACACTGGCAAAGAATAAAAAGAATTACCTTTTTGTGTTTGTAACGATGAGAGCGAGCAAGTTCGACTGGGTTTCAAATTTAAAAAGAATGACCTGCACCTACGAAAATTCTGAGCATGCGTTTAATAGTATTTTGATAATGTGAAAAATAATATCCTAGAAAATTAGATAAACTCCTTTCAAAATTTTAGACCAGGTATGGGCAATCTTTGGTAAGTTTCGGGTCGGATTTTAGTGTGTTAGGGAAGTCGCGGGCCATATAATTGTTATTTATATGGGATTTTCAATGGTTTATAAGAGTTCTGATATGTTCCGCTGGCTGGATCAAAAGCCCACCCCTTCTGCCTGTGGGCCAGAGTTTGCCCATAAATGTTTTAAAGTCTAATTTATGATGCACGTAATTTAGTTACCAGAACACTGCCTTTCATCTTAGTGAGTTAGGGGCGGGGTCGACCATTCTCAATTCCTTTTAATTTTTCTTTTCTCAGCACAATATAGTGTTTTGAATGCCTTATTTGTCTCGAAAAGCATATTTTACTGGCACATCAATGCCTGTTTTAATATTGCCACATTCAGGAAAAAAAGGAAAAAGCATTACGAGTTTCATAATACAGTCATTTAAATTAAAGGATTTTCTAAAATTTCTTTGTTTTTCTTTCTTACTTTCTTTTTTGACTGGACTTGCACTGCAATAGAAAATGCCGAAAAGAATAAAAATTGTTTAAACTATTTTATATTTAAAAAAGAATATGTATATTAATCCATAAGCACACACGTCCCAGTCACATTTTTGCTTTGAAAAAGGGGTGATTGAAGGAATGTCGTTCCTTTCTTATCAACCCTAGAGAGTAAATACTCCCACACGTGTACATACTAGAGCAGCATTAGTATGAAGAATGGGTGATAGATTGCCAAATAGGGTAATTAGTCAAAGAGTACAAGGGAGGAAGACCAGAAAGCACGCACAAATACTTGTCAAACAGCACAATAAGGCACTCATACCTTTCCACGTACTGTCAGATTAAGTTGAACTGGAGTATAGTAAGCTACACCTATGATTGAGGGGAGAGTACGCAGTATTTTAATAGTAATTAGGCAACACTTCTAGACTAGTGACACAACGGGATATCCTGTCACCTGTGTGTCACCTATGGTATTAATTTTGTTTACCTCTTCTTCAAATTTTCATGACCCCCCCCTCCCTCCAACAGCCGCGAACTTGCTCTAAAGAAATTACTTTTTGGGGAGTGAAAAGAGGTATGACTAAACATTTTCTTATAGGAAATTTCCCTTAGTTGATATATACTGAAGCTTAGAAAAAATTATTTTTACTTTAGAATTATAAAGTAATACAGAATCTATTGATTGATTGATGATGTTTACTGATAGTATTTAAGTTCTAAAGTCTCCACAGTAAGTCAGTATTAAGTCTCCACAAAAATCTGACCAACAAATAGTAGAATTTTAGATTAGAATTTATATGAACACTGAGCAAATATTAAAATTTTCGGGGGAAAATTAGTTTTCAAGCACCTATAAGGATAAAACCTATGTGGAATAAATTTAGTATTATAAGAATTTATTTTTAAACATTCACAATTTCTTCTTCAACCCATGTATGATTTTATTTCAAATTTATTTTGTAACAAGCAAGTGATAAACACAAATCAAATAACTTCATAAATTATCCTTTTTCTGAATAAAACTGTTCGATTAAAAAAAAATAAAATCAGTAATTTTTTTTCTATTAAAGTACAAACTGTTCTTTGAAATACTCTGGGTGCTCTGTACCCATGTAATTTTTTTTTTTTGTTTGTGCATGCAGGGCCTTATTATCGCATGGGCAAATTGGGACTTTGCCCAGGGCCACATTTTCAAATGTTGTACCGCAATATTCTTTTTTTATTTCAGAATTTTATGAAAAATAAAACAAATCTGATAGATGCCCCAAATTCATCAATGCCCGGAGCCCCTGTTGGTCATAATTAGGCCCTACGTGCTTGCACCTTGGAGCACCCACACAATCAGTGCCCCTGAAATAGAGCCTAAGCTAAAAGTATACGATAAAAAATAAACTGTTTTGCCAGCTATTTTAATGAACTCCTTGAGAGTTCAAAAATTATCACCCCAGTTTGTATAAATTAAGAATTAAACTCTTAAAACCAACACAAAAAATGTTTTAAAATTCTAAATTAATTTTTAAAACGAATGTAATGCAATTATATTTGTTTAAAATTAAACAAAACAAATCATAAGTAAAATTACACCAAAAATTAAATAATATTCTAAAAATCACCATATAAAGGACAAACATAACTCAGAAACATAAAAAGAAAATATTCTAATTACACGAAAAAATACACAAAATATGAAATATATACTAAAAAATAGAAATCATACCAAACAGAACTGTACAGTCTTCCAGTCTTTGCGGTGTCAATGAAACAACGTTTTTACGTCGAAAATGAAGATTACACTGAAAATTAAACAACAAAGAAATGTTAAACAAAAAAAGTTACCATTTTAAATCCAATTTTTGCAACGTAATTATTAAAACGAATCTATCTTAAAAGACCGCTAAGAATGAAAATTAATACATAACAAACAAACAAATATGCATCAAAATAAGGTAGCAAGTTTAAGTTGATGAAAATTAACATATACAATCAAAATTTAAATTGTATAATAAGATTTAATACCAAGAATTTGCGATCCAGCGATACATACAAATCAAAATACAGCCAGAGCCAGCTCCCATTTCAGCGGGAAAAAACGTTAACAATACGAATACGCGCGGAATGGTTGGCGAAATAATATTCTTGGCGAAAACAGCTCAAGATCGACATTGGCGATACTTTCTTCCATCCCTCTACTTCCGGTTGTATGGCCTTGAAACGGTGGTGAAAATAATCACTCCGATCCAGAAATTTTCTAAAAATTCACATCTCCGATTTCAATGAAATTTTATTTATTTGTTGATTTTTTTCACGCTGTTTATGAATTAATAAATTACTTTGAAATCAGCTATTCGCTTTTTAAAAGTTGTGACATGCATTAATTTTGACGGTTAATTTTTTGCAATGCCCTATAAGTGAATGCTATAAAACTAAACAATAAAGAAAATCTTAAATTTTGATTTTTCACACTTATAAATTAAATACGACGGATATTTTACAGTACGCTAAACTATTTTTTCTTAGTCTTCCCTAAATAGATATCTTATTTGCCGAGATAATTCAAGCGTGAATTGTTTTAATCATCAATTTCTAAGTCGATTAAAAAAAAATTAGCAATATGCATTATAAAAAATTAATAATAAGTTTTACGTATTTATATAAGTTGTAGTTCACATGGTTTATATTTTTACAGTATAGTATCAAATATCTTAGAAAAAAATATCTGTAAAAAAATATGGCTTGAATTACAAAAAGAAATAAAAACACAAAAATATAGTTTTAACTTTCTCTATTACAAATATTTCAATATATTATACACAATAACAATATTTGAAGCTTCATTAAAAGAATTACCAATTTATTGAAAACATCAGAATTCTGCTAACGCAGGTCTACTATTTTCGGGGGAAGGGGGGAGTTGCAGCTTCACTAACATGCAAAAGTAGCCACCCCCTCCCCCCAAAAAAATATGCACATACAGTAGAGGACAGCGCCGGCGCAAGGTTATCCTGCGCCCGCCTGCAAAATAGCTGAAGTCGCCCCCCCCCAACCTTTTTTTAATTTTTGTGTAGGATAAATAAGTTTTGAAGAAAGCATTTGTTGAAATTTTTCTAATAGTTAAATTTTGCATTTTTTTGCATAAAAATCAGTTAACTAGAAAGGGAGATATGGAGTTTTGGGTTTCCTCCATTTATTAATATAGTGCTTTCTAGAAATCTCGAGAAATATTGGGTCATAGGCCTTCGCTAACCTCACTTTTGGGGACTTATTTTTGGCTCCAAATTTGGCGATATTTCGTCGAAAAGTCGTCAAGCTTGGCGACATTAAGGACATTTTGCTAGATTTTTCCCGATGGAGCTTGTAAAGGTGTTTTCCTGCATTAAAATCACATATTAGCCTTGTATTCATTAAGATTTCTATGACGTAATCAAAACGCGTTCGTTCTGGACCCTTTAGAGAGGTACGGAGTTTTCTGAAGTATAAATAGGTGCAGGTCCAGTCAGTCTTGCTTCCACTTGTGTTGAGAGCAGAGATGTCCGTGAGAGCGTAAAGCTTTGTATTGACGCTATAGAAGCAGTATTTTTGCTTGTTTTAAAGTGCTGTGTGTAAATTCTTCATTGCTTGAGGGACTGTTTACGATTACCCTCGTAAGTTCCCACTGAATTTTTGCCTGTGGAAGTGTTTTATTTTGTGTGAGAAATACAGCATTTGTGAACGCTTTTGTACTAAGCGGACTGTCATCAGAACGTCACTGGCTGATTGTACTTGTAAATTTTGAAGAGCTGATTGTTCGAGGAAGTTCTAGAAGCCACAAAGTTCGTGTCCCGTCCAGACAAGTGGAAATTCATCACCAACTGTACTTAAGAACGACGAACCCGGGAAACAAGCAGAGTTTTCTGCAACAATATGATATTCGAGAAGCACAAATTATTTGCCAGAATTAAGTTCAGAATATCGAATGGGTCATTCATACCGGCCGTAAAAATGTCTTTAGAAGCTGCTATTTCGTTACAAAGTTCTTCGACGGTAATATATATATATTATCACCCCAATGTAACAATTTTTCTAATTTACTGCATTTTCTTTTCAAATCTACACTATCGATTTCTGATAAATACCCACCAACTACAATTATCCCAGTGATTTTTATGATGCCCAAGCTATATCCAAAATTCTAAAAAAGACATTAGCCCTAAACTTCTCTTCTGGATAGAATTTTTTTTTTCTTGATTGAAAGACACAGTTTTTCGAGATCTATAGCTCTTTAATAACTTTCATCTCAGTTGTTCTTATGTACAAGTTCATATTTTATTGCAAAGTACAATTTATAGCACAAGGACGGACAATTTTACATCCACACCCAAAGCCGGGAGTCGAACTCAGGTCCGAAGGATGGTAGTAGGGCGCGCTAGCCACTACATCGCCTGGGCGGCTTCTCTTCTGGAGACTGGGAGGATTCGCCAGAATGTTCGTAATCGAAGTGACATTTCTTTTTCCTTCTTCGGACTTCAACAGTTTTAAACTGTGGCTCGCCATCCACTTCTTCACTAAGTTCTTTGACTTTCAAAAGAATACTTTCTTAATTGATGTCACTTTTATACATAGGTGCACCCACGGAGGGGGCTATGGGGGCTAAAGCCCCCCCTCTAAAATTGGAAAGTTAGCTGTCAAAAAACTTTAAAAATTAAAAGTTGTCACTAATGAATTAAAATATTTTATTTTTAAAAGTCGTCTTCGAATCAGTAGCGGATTGAGGGGAGGGGCTAGGGGGCTTCAGCCCCCCCAAAAGAGATTGCTCTAAAGGGTGACATTCTGCTTCATTATGCACTTTGAGTATGCAAAGTGATCTTTCTTAATCACTTAGCCCCTCCCAAAAGTTTTTACATAGGTTTAGACAAAAATTTACTTTATTGTACATTTTGATTCGCTGAAATAAGCTTTTTTCAAACTATTCCATCAAAACTATTCCAACTATTCCATCATCATTTGCACTATTCCATCAAAACAGACTTTCTGGATCCGCCACTGCTTCGAATTATTTCTAAAATATCTTTTAGGGGGAAAAATTAGTTTTTAAATAAATACTTACGGTTAGTGTATGAAATACAGCTAAACTCGGTCACTATGTCACTGAATAGATAAGATAATTATTTATGACTCTATAATGAGTTAATCTGATAATGGGATTATGTTCCATGGGCAAGTGATGCTGCATAGTTTGACGTTATAACTACAATCGCGGTGACTATAATCAAGTTTATCAGTATTTGTAGCCCTAGCCCCCCTCCCCCCTCTAAAGTAAAATCCAGTGTGCGCCACTGTTTCTATGTTCTTCAATGAATGATTTAAAGTTACTTATTGCCTTTAAGGCTAGTGTAACACTCAAATCCCTTTTCTTGAAACTGTTTGCTGACAGGAATGAATTCTGTTAACCCTCTGACTGCTCAATTTTTGGACCAAAATCGCTTCAAAAATTGTGTAATTTTTTCTTTTTTTCATATTTCAAATCTATATACATTGGAGAATTGAAATGTGCATTTTTTCTTTCTAGAAAAGATTTTTAATATAGGTTTTTATCATGAGAAACTAAGCTTCAGAAAAACTAATTTCAGATGTTATTACATAATATAAGAAAATGCACCATCGCCTAACGCTTTGCAGTTTATTGAATCATGGTCAGATTCATCGCCGTCTGAGGAGCAGTCCAAAAAATCTAAATCACTATCACTATCAAAACTAAAATCTCTTTCAGAATCTCATAAATCATCCGTAATATGCACTCTGTCCATTGCTGAACGATTTCTACCAGCCATTTCTGATTAGACAAGGCGGCAAACAAGTGAAGTTAGAGCATCACATACCGAGTATTACCTTCAAATGCCGCAATTTAGGGGACGACTCACGACATGTGTTGGTCAAAACGTAAATTAAACGTCTAAAACTGTATCTAATTTATTTCACTGGTTAAATGGTGAAAACGCGGGATGCTCTTCTCAATAGAGGAAGAAAAACACCTGCCCGCGAAATTTGCGGGATGAACAAATTTTGCTACATTGGAGTCGCCCGTGGAAATCGCAGGATGATCAGCCAGAGGGTTAAGCAAATCGTGTCAAAGTATCAAGGAACAAATAAATTTATAATCCCTGATTTTCGCGCACAGACTTCGAGCTTCATGTTGCACATCTTTTGAAAAGCATTCACCTTCGGATATTTCAAAAAAAGCGACATAGATTTCTCCTAGTTGATGTCTTAAAGGTCAAATTTCTTCAATCTCGCAATCCCATCGAGTGTTTGAGAGGGGGTTTAAAGCAATAAATGTTTTTCAAAAGAACTGCCCATCGCTTAGGAGAAGAAGAAAATAAATTGTATTGTGGAAAAAAAAAACTAACTGTATCTGCATTCACCCGGGGCCATCGTGACTCTTCTACCGGGCCTGCTTGTGCACTCCGATGAGTCATCAAAAGAGGCCTACGGATGATCGCTTATTGGTTCCAGCACTTAGATACATCATCTAACTGCAGAATCTAACCAATGAGAAACGTCCGTAGGCGTCTTTGGATGACTCATCGAAGTACACAAGCAGGTAGAAGATTCACGATGGCCCCGATTCACCTCTGCTGCATCGATAATCATTAAATTTAAGCTATGAGCGGCACAAGAAATATAAAACGCACCAGGATTTATTTTAAGACATTATTTTGAAGACCATTTTTCTTACCTTTCAAATTTTCGCCGGCATATCACTGGTCTCTCATATAATCAAGGGAAATGTTCCACATTTTCAACATTTCCATTGCTGTCTCACATAGGCCGTTACATGTAGAATCATCAATAGGCCCGACTGGCCAGGGTGTCCGAAAGTCTGCAGACGGGTGGGTCCCCGCCCTCGGCGGACTCTCCCTGCTGAGGGCGGGCTCCCAAACAGAAAGATTTTTTTTTTTTTTAAAGTGCTATACTGATAGCACTTGAATGAAATTTGACACATAAAAAAATTTTTTGCAGCTGCATTTGCGCCCCAGAAGGCTTCAAAACACTTCATTTTAAATGTAGTTCTCAAAATTTTTTGAGTGAGGGTTCCCGAATGAACGAGAGATTAATTAATATTAATGACGCATATGAATTAATAGATCAATATTTTATGAATGCATTAATTATCAATCATAATTAATTAATAATAACACCAAACCTCCCCCATACTCCGAAAGTTAACACATCCTATTATTTATTGGTTGCACAATAACCCGCCCCCCCCCTTCTCTTGAGACGGGCGGGACCCCCCCTCCCAGTCCGGGCCTGATCATCAACTTATATAAAACCTAAAAAATGCTCCTTTATTTCAGTCATTCCGTCACTGCAGAGAACAAAACGCATGACAACACTCATCAGTTCAGTTTAGCTAATATTGGGAATACAATCTAAAATTATAGAATAATACTTGGCTTTTCGAAGAGATAGTAAGATTTTTCTCTCTTATACTACTGCAAACAATTTGCAGCATTTTATTTTGGCTATCTTTGCTTAGATAACTTGTGAAGAGATTATTCTTATTTTATATTCTTATTATTATCTGGATTTGTTAGATATTTGCGAAGATAACTTGCACGACTTTGTTGTTGCTACCTTTAGGTTATAATGCACTTTCTACATGAAATTCTATAACTGGGTCGAACTTTGAAAACAGTTGCACTAATTTTAAGGTTTCCGATGCCTTTTGGTACAGCACAATCTCAATAAGTCATATGTTTGACCAATGTTCTTTTTTTTTTTTTTTTCATTTTCATACATCTCTTGTGTTTGGGAATCCTTGTTGTTGTTTTATTTTTCAGATCTTTCTCAAGCTCTATTCCATTTAAGAAATTTTTCAGATCTTTCTTAAGCTCTATTCCATTTAAGAAATTTTTCAGATCTTTCTCAAGCTCTTTTCCATTTGACAAAATTTTATATGTGCTTACTAGTCTCATGTCCATGCAAGGTTTTAGATACGTTTATCCAATTATTATAGCCATTTACGAGGCTGAATAATTGGA
>JAWZYV010002239.1:0-11589 GCA_038373885.1 Cheiracanthium punctorium
GTAGTTTTAAGTAGTAATTGTGTTACTAATTCAAGTACGAACTCATGATTAATTTGTTTGCTATGATACATATTTACATAAAGAAAATAGATGCATATAATTTGAAGGAAAAACAAAGTAGCTCTTACTCTCATGATTCACGATTGCTTATTTTAGTTTCACAAGTGGATATTTAATATACTTTAAAATAACTAAATACACAAATGAGAAAGACATTTTTATAATGAATATTGCATGAACGTAGTCGTATTTCCTACGTTATTTTAAACAATTCAAGATTAATCTTTAACAAATGATGTATTAAAGCGCATTTCAGTGTTTTCGGGATATCCTGTATATTGAAGAAAATCGATAAAATAAGCTCTATAGCGCGATCCCGGAATTAATTATTCTTTAATAAAGACATTTCATGTAGTATATATTATTCTTTTTGTCGCTTTCTCAATCGAACTTAGGAATTGAGCAAGCATAATAAACGCTTGTACAAAATATTAACTACATTTGAAGTTTCTGTATAAACGGGGAAAAATCAATAATTTATAATTTACTGTATTTCTGCACTGTACCAGATGTAAGTCTTAATCACATAATCAAGGCATATATAACTGATAAATAACATTTTCAACTGGCAAAATTAAATTGTCTAAATAGTATCACAACGTCATGCTTATTTACAAGAATAAAAACTACTCAAGTAATACGATTTCTGATTAAAATAATTTATTTATAAATAACACATGAGTAATTATTCACTAAACATGATTTACATACATATTTTTAGAATTTCTAAATACATTTTAAGCATTCACTCACCTTTACATTCAGAGCAAAATGTTCGAATTTTAGGATAAATTTTCATGAAAGAAAATGGCGCAAGATTCACAAAACGATTACCTACATCTAAAGTTCTTTAGTACTACAAAAGTATAAAAAAATTGTTTTAAAATAATAAAATAATATAACATTTAGAATACTTAGAATAATAAAATAGAATACTGTAACTGGGGAAAACAGGCCTCAATGATAACTCATTTTTAGCGATGGCAACTCATAAGCAGGCCCGTTGATTAGCGATGGCCCCTCATTCACCCAAGTTAAATCAATTTACTTAATTTGGGGAAAATTCCAAAGATCGATCGCTTAAAATCGCCTTAATAATTGCACTATTTCTGCATGGAAAATTAAAGTTTAACGCCGTATTCTCATAAAACCTACACACACAAACCTAAACCAATTTCGGTTCGCTCGCAGTAAATTGCGCCAAGCCCAAAATTGTGCAAATCGGTAGAACCATGGCTCACTGAGATAAATACAGACTGTCCGAAAAGCTCCGTTTTTGCGTACGAGTAAATTTTCGCTTCTTCGCCGATTTGTCGCTGTTACCCAACTGTATTCACTGTTGCCAACTCTGCCGGAGAAAATATGCCTAAAATCAAAATTTAAAGTATCCACAAATGGCTAACCATATTTTCAAGCTGAGAAAAAAAGTAAATTTTTTTTGTCGTTTACGTGCTTGTTCTGCTGAAATATGCTTATCTTATCTGCTAATGCTCTTTGAGACATTTGGACATTCATTTCCGATTTACTAAATACTTCGGTATTGCCAATTTATCAAGATCTTTTTCTCCGGCAGAGTTGGCAACAGTCATACAGTTGGTAAGAGCGACAAATCGGCGAAGAAGCGAAACTTTTCTTGTACGCAAAATCCCATAGGAGAAACTGGTTTTCGGACAGCCTGTACTTATCCCAGTGAGCCATGGGTAGAAACTACTACTTTCTCAAAATATGCCGTATCATCCATTTTATTTTTCGCCAAACGATAAAATATACGGTTTAGTTTCGGAAATCTCCAAATCCTTATTCTTTACACATAAAAACATTGAATTCCTACTCTGATTTCCCATGCAGACGATATTTTAATTAAAAAATAACCTAGCAAATATTCTATATAGAAAAAAAAATGATTATTCTATTATTTTTAATTCAAGTCTAAATCATTTACTAAATTCGCCAAACATGGCAACCTCGATGCTTATTTCTCCCTTTTTTGACTACAGGGGTTACAATCGCGGAATTGCGGAAAGCAAAAATTGGCGATTTTTACGGGTTTTTTTTAAAATCAATATCTCTTAAACTAATTCGAATTTCGAAATTTAATTCAGCGGAAGACCGTCCTCGGAATTTTTCGAATCCGGGGACACCTCGATCGAAATTCTACTCCCAGCCGTTTCGGAGGAGATGATGTTACAGACAGACGCGCACAGATTTTAATAGTATAGAAGAAGATTCATTATTCATTATTGTGATATTTACGAAATCGCTCAAACTAATATAACACTTTTGTTTAGTTAAAATATTACGGATGATTGCAAATTAGCAGGTCGTATTTAAAAAACTAACTAACGATATTCAAAAATTGTGTTTACATTTTAACTAGTACAGTGCAACCTTCGAAATTTTTTCATTACAAATTTTTTTATCAAAAAATAATCATCATTAGTGTCAAAACTATACAAATTAATGTACAGGTTGTCCAAAACTAAACAACCCTATTTTAAAGTTGTTTACAGATGAAATTATTGTTTATAAAATTATGAAATTTTGTGCATGACATAATAAAGGTATGCGAGAATTTGTGTGAGCTAATAAAACAAATTACTTCAAATATTCGTCACCAGGTGGCATTCCATGGCCTCCGCGGTCCCCAAACCTCAATCCGTGCAACTTTTGGATTTGGAAAAGTTTGAAACATTTGGCAAGTCGTGATAATCCAAGAACTTTGCCTGATCTTAAAGACGGCATTTCACAACATGTTCGGAACATTTCCCGAAAATACTGCGGTCAGCTGTGGAGCATGCGTTTTTACGATTCCAGATGGTAGCTAAAAATGATGGACATCATGTTGAGCATGTTTTGCTGTAGTAATATTTGCGAACTATCATAAAAGTATCTGTTGTGAAAGAAAAGGGGAATTATTTGAAAGAAACATTTATCTATCATGTTGGCCAAAGAACTAGAAAATTAATTTAGCCTAATGGGCGCTAAAGAAGTTTTAAGCATCCAAAAATATAAGTTCATTGCGTTGTGAAAAAATAATATATTGAACTATTATTAAATTTATGTCTTTGCATAGCTTGAGACATTAATTGAAACATTACACAAAGATTCAAAATAATTACCTTTATTATATATTTATTTTTTTTAAGCGACACTATATGCAATGATGCAAAAATACGTAAATACTTAATGACACAATTATTAAACTAAACACAATCTTGATTGTGTCTTTGTGTTTATCTATTCTTTAATTTATCTTGTAAAAGTTTAATTTAAATATTTGTGTGAAATGGTAGAATTCGCCTGAAAGTTTATTTTTTACTCGAGAGTATCACATGGTAATTCACTACACTGATTCTCGCACACTTTTTGCAGAAGCACTTCACATGCTGTTAATGGCAGATTTTATTAGATCTGCGTGGCAAACAAAATACGATCATTCTAAAAATTTTCACCAGCATAAACGACTATTACGTTTTCTTGAACACTGATTTCGACTAACACCAACGCCCTCTAGAAAGGAAAGCCACGGCGCTTACTTGTGACGTCGCACCGAGTAGGTAAAACAAAGCGTTTCCATTGGCGTTGCAAACACACGTGTTGAACACCGGCGTTGCAAACACACGTGTGAAACATTCTAAAAAAAAATTCACAAGTATTCACACAAAACAATCATATTTCTTCTTTCACATTACCAACCACACACATTATAAAATGAAATTCCTCCATTTTCTTTAAACAAGAGAGATTCTAAAATATTTTTTAAAATGTTGAGACAAGCAGCTAACTGGGATAGCTGGCCTACTCAGAAGAGACAAAAAGAAACCGGCTGTCAATTACTTTACTTGTTCGTCCCGGGTGGCGAGTAAAACGGTAATGCATCTTATTTGCTGTAAAGCCGGCAAATATGATAAGTACTATGTGATCTGTTTGTGAACACGATTGTTTATCAGAACGCTCTTGAAGAGACTTGGACTATACTTGAATTTAAAATTTGTTGCTGTATCTTTGCAACCGTATGCTAAATGTGTAATTCATTACAAACGTCCCCTTCTGGCTAACATTTGAACTATTCTTTTTTATTCGCTCAAACAAATTCCCATACCTTCATTATGTCCTACATAAAATTTTATAATTTTATCAAAAATAACTTCGTGTGTAGACAACTTTAAAATAGGGTCGCTTAATTTTGGACATACTGAATTTTAAACAAATTCCTAAATTTAACCATTATATTCATTGTGTATTTAATAAATTTCTTAAATACTGATATTTTCGAAGTGCTGAACGCTCTCTGTTTTTATTGAGCAGTTAAGAACTGTTATATCTGTATAAGGAATTCTGAAAAAAAAAATAATCTGTTGAATGAAAATGTTTACTGTTTGCATTAAAAATTTCAAACTGAATTCAAACTAAGTATATCCACAGACCCTCAAAACATTAAAATGTATATTAAAAAAAATGTAGTAAAAGCTAATATATAAGTTTTCTTTCACGACAATTAATCCTAAAGACATTACTTCCTTTGAGATTCATGTATTATTTATTTCACAGGCGATAATAGCATTAAACATTTACACACAGAGTCAGTCAACCGTTATTTCCTGTACATTCGCTGCTGAAAAGTGTTTTCTCCAATATTATTCAGCGAATTAAATAAATCCCTTTTATTCCCCCCAAAAAAACCAATACAGTTAATGCAATTTTACCAGTTACATTATAATTGCTTCTGGGGAAATACGATAGAATGGAAGATTCGCCAATCTAATTCGGTTGTAAAAGTGGCACCTTAATACTCTTTCCTAGAAAGAGCTGTAAGCTGACACAAGAATAAAGACAGCTGTGTTTTATATTCATGTTGATTTCGGAACATAACTGCTATACTGAGTGCGTCAATTTGTTTTGTTATATTTATAAGTTAATTTTGATAGGGTGCCCCTCTATTTACAAGCACAAAAGTCCTGTAAATATCAATTTTGTAAAATTACTCGTTAGTTCTTTGTCGTATATTTAATTTTTTTAATCAATTTGCATTATAAAACTATCAGGATTTCCGTTCCACAAGTTCTGTCTGAAATTCCCAAACAGCCTTTACTTAGTTCAAAATGTGCGTGAATTAATTTAATGGTACAAGCATGAATTTCCGAGTCATTCATATGGATTCTTCATATCATTTTATAAAACATAACTGAAAACAGTCGAATAATCGTTAAATCGCTAAGTTGTTAGTTGAATCGATAATAGAATATCTGTTAAAAGACTTTCCCGCTTAATGTAATAGCTTTTCGAAGTACCAAACAGTAGTAAATATTCCGTTTATTAGAATATTTTTTCTTGAAAAACTGGCTATTCTATTAAGCGGCCTCGAATGTATAGAAGAAACTTCTGGAAAAATTAATATGCTGCTACAAATATAAGTCTCATAATACATTTATGAAATCTCAAAAAAATTCCAAAAATGCTCCATATCTCTAGATTGGACTTGAGTTGAGTGCTTTAGAATGGATTACATAGAAATTCCCAAGTATGCTTTCGCTCTTTAACTGAAACAAATAAAGCTCAGATTGTGTAACTTGGAAAGTATAGTCGTGGAAAACTTTGACATGGTTGTAAATTTATCTAGCAAGAAATTTTAGGGGAGGAACCAAGAAGTAAGGATTTTTTGCTTTTGTCGATATTTCGATTAGCCCAAACGAGTTAATAATATGGAATTCGATATATATGTGCCAAATGAGCAGCGATTT
Source organism: Cheiracanthium punctorium (assembly GCA_038373885.1). Classification (NCBI taxonomy): domain Eukaryota; kingdom Metazoa; phylum Arthropoda; class Arachnida; order Araneae; family Cheiracanthiidae; genus Cheiracanthium; species Cheiracanthium punctorium. The sequence goes on from JAWZYV010002239.1 coordinate 5,802, forward strand.
CTCAAAATTCGTGACCTATGAAAGCAAGGGCCCAAAATATTCTTTTCTACACCACTCTCTTCACAAGCACCCTTTCAATTTTATGTTAGAATCAAATAAATATAAGAGATACTGACATAAAATTCTTGCTGCAAAATGTAATGCAAATGAATTTATAAATGTTAACTTCAGGACATTTTAATATTCTTTTCCCATGGAGGGTGGGGGGTCAATCTCATATATTTTCATATATTTTTATTTAAACACTTGATAACTAGAACTTTTTATCAAATCAGTTAGTTCAACAATTCATAAATACATCTTCAACCCTTTTTTTTCTTAATCAATATCATTAATATATTTAATAATTATTATTTTAATTAATTCAAAATGATGACTGCAGATTCATTTTATTTTTATTTCTGTTTTCTGTCACTTAATTTAAATATTTACTTTTATTTATTGCTTTTCAATTTGAGTTTATTAATATTTTTTTTTATTAAAGCCTCAATAAATATAGATAAATAAGTATCCGTGCCAAAAGGAATTGCATGAGTTGTCTTTACCGATCAGTCTTGATTTTAAAATAGTATGCACCGTACATAAATATGTAAATAAAGTTCAAAACTCATGTCAATTATCTAAGAGAAAAATAACCTCTATGTTTAATACCTTGGCTGAACCAATAGGCTCTACCGGAGGCTGTAAAGTAGCTGGGCTATCTAACAAGTATTGGATACTAACACTGACAGATGTGAACCCTCTTTTAGAATAGACTGTCAGTCCTCCATAAACCTGAACCTGAATCTTTTTTTCTTATCTTTCTAGGGAAAAAAAGAATTATATTGCTTCTAAATGTAACAAATATGAATTAATTGTTTAGGCACAACTGCTGTATCGTTAAAAACATGTGAAAAATGCATTTGTTTGAATTTAATGCATAAAACAGCATTACTTTCCAATATACTTTATACATAGTTAGCTTCAGAAATAAGTAGTCTTAGTTTTTATGCCGTTTAAAAAGTTTTTTAATTAATTTTTTAGTCGTGAGATTATATCTATTTCCACGTGCATGTACATACACTACAATCTTGATAATAAGATATATATAGCACCAGACAATCACCGGATTATCGAAAAATTCCATATTATCAAGATCTCTTGTCTTTAACAATGTTGTGCCAAGAGTTCTATTTTTTTCTAGCCGTGAATCCTGCCATCAGCAAAGATTGGTGAAAGTCCTGCAAAAAGTCTGGGCACAAATGACAAAGCTATGAAAACCAACATCTACATTTGCGTGCTTTTGTTGGCATCATATTTCTTAAAAAACTTATGATGATTATGAAACCACATGATTTTCATGTAATTCTATTAAATTATGCGCATTTTTGAAGGACTTCATTTGAAAGTGACAGATACGATATTTCAATGTCTCTTAAGATGGGCGAAATCTCGCCAAATGTAGGAGATATCGACAAACTGGGTTCAGTTTTGGAAACTTATTTTTGGTGCCAAAGCTGGGAAATGTTTCTCCGGAAGTCGCCAATATTGGCTTCATTTGACAATATATTGTTTATGGTCCAAACAATAGTATTTAAAATATCGAAGTTGCCTTAGACCTTAATATATTGAAAGTCTATTGGGTAACATTGTAAACAAACTACTGAGTCAATAAGAGTCAAAAAGAAAAGTGCATAACTGGATGTTACAATACTCCTAAATAAAATACTTCTACGGCTAATCAATTTTGAGCCATGCGAGATCGATGCACACTTACGCACAGACGTCAAGTCAACACTAGTTGTAATAGATTCACGGTTAGTGGAACTGGTACGTACATAGATACGTACGTGCACACATACCTACTTACGTACTACGTTATATTTTCAAGTTAACATCAGGTATGGACAAAATAGACTTTCCCATATGAATAGCAAAATTCTCTCGTTATTACAACACATATTAGGTAACTAAAGACAAATATAGAGAGCGCTTTCTCGGAAGATAATTGTACTCGAAGTTCTAAGAAACATACCTACATGAAAAACGACAGAAAAGTTTCATGGCTAGCTCAATCGTCAATATACTTTGAATATTTTATGATGTTGCGGGAAACTGCCCTAAACAGTGGTATTCTTTCATAGCACAGCGCAAAGCGAGCGTGATTCCTAACATTGTATAGTAGGTAATGGTACTCTATTCTAACTGAAAGGCTTTAAGACTTCTAGGGATGGACGCGAGACGAAAAATAAGCGTCTCGCGTCTCGCAAAATAGCCTCAAAGCTTTGTCTCGTCTCGCAAAAATCCCTATATCGTAATGTTAAAAATGTGTGTCTCGTCTCGCAAAAAAGCTGTAAATCTCTGTCTCGTCTCGCAAAAAAGTCGTCTCGCGTCCATCCCTAATAGACTTCAAATATTGAGATATACTGAAGTTTATTCCTTCTCAACATAAAGCGGATTTGAAGAGAAAATTTCATGACTGAATTTATTTTTAAGTGTGGATTTTTTTTTTTTTTTTTGTAAAACAGATAATATTACAAAACTGTACTATCGTTCATATGCAGATATTAAATACTTTTGACATTTGAAGGCCATGGAATAAACATTATCTAGAAAAAAACACACGAATAGGGTTATTGGGATTTGAAGGAACTCTTTGAAAGATGTAAACAGGTTCAAAAAATGAAACCTTTTTAATTAGAGTGGAAAGGTAAAAAAAAAATCATAAATGTAAAGGGAATTAACACTGAGGGGTGATTCCGAGGTAACTCATGCTATATTTCTTTTAATCGTTTTTTTTAAACATGACTTAAATAAAAAATTCCTTTATTTTCTTTCAACAAATTTCATTCTGATAACAAATTGTTTCCTTTTTTCAATAAATCATTAAAAATCTTAAAACTAATTAATATTTTGAATTTTTTAAAATATTAACTAAAATTGCTTGGTAACTCATGCTACCAAAAAAAAAAAAAAAAAATACATCTTATTATAGGCAGAAAAGCAAAAGTTGTATTTCTGCTAAAATTCTACCTCTTAAGTGTGCTATAATCTTTATGAGAGCTTGCATGTACCTTTCTTATCACAAAATATTATTTAGTTTTGAATGGGATATTTTATAAAATTGGTTATTTAATTAAGTGTATGGTAACTCATGCTAGACAACTGAGGTAACTCATGCTACAACATAGATGTATAATTTTCTGTGAGTTTCTGATGTCTCACTTTGATGTGTAGTCATTCTAAATAAAAAAACTTTTACTCAAAATAAACTTTTACCAACCCAGCAACAAAAATTCGAAATAATTTCTCACACATTTTATTAAAAACTAAAATAATTTTTTTAGTGGTTATGTCCATGTTCATATGGAATTGACTCTTGAGTGGAACATCCAATTATATATTAATTTCCACAGCTGAACATTCCAAGACCTTAAACTGAAAATACGCAACTTATCGGCAAGTCATCGGAATAGACCTGTACAAAAGGACTGCGAAAGAAATCCACCTATGCCGTACCAAATAATACTAAAAATTACTTACCTACACTTTCCCAGAAATACTTGAAATATTATCCGAATTGTGAGCAAACTGTTCACAAGAGTGACATACTTTCGCTGCCCCACACAAAGCAAACAGTGATCCCTAAGCGTAATAGATAATGCCACTCCTTAATGCTTTACTTTACTCCGGTGAAATGAAAAGGTTTGAAAGAGAGGGTTGAGAAGTTTTGATAGCCAATGATAAAAGGGCTATCAAATAAAATGAAATAACTTATACTTTATACAATAGCGCTCATAAAAGCTAAGGTTTTGTCTCTGTTAATGGGGAACCCTATATATATGTCTATACAGGGTTTCCCAAAAAGGTAGTACTGCGATTTAATTCTTTATCTACTAGACCAGCGTTTCTCAACCTGTGGGGCGCGACCCCCAAGGGGGGGGCATAGCATTTTCAGGGGGGTGGGGCTCGAGAAAAACCAAAGAGCAAGTAGTGTTGCATATTTTTAAAAAATCATCTTATTTATTCTCATTTTTACTCAAAAATATATTCACTTTCGTCTAAAATGTTCATTCAAACTTTACTGATGACATTATTTTGTAGAAAATTCGACTAAATGTTCATTGTTAAAGATTAAAAAACTGAATATAGGTTGAAAAATGGGAGGGGGGGGCACAGTAAGTTAGCCTCTGTTAGGGGGGGGCGCGAAGTTAAAAAGGTTGAGAACCGCTGTACTAGGCATAAGTGGGCTATGTAAGACTGCGTTAAGCCATTGAAAAGAGGTTTAAGTCAGCATATATTTATCTTAATACATCAGAGTTTTTAATATATAAATCACAAATATTGTACGCCACCTCATTAGTGTATGGGGTACATTTTACTAATTGGGAATGTTTTTATACGGGGTCAGATACAAATTTAAAAACTGTCACTTTTTGAAAATGAACGAGAGGAATTTTTTCTTAACGGAGTTCTTGTTTCCGACTATGTTTTTGTAAACATTTCTTTTCTCTAATTTACTCGCAAGTGCCCTCACTCTTATGCTCTAATAGATTAAGATAGAAGATGAAGGCCCATTAATCCACCTTTCTCGAGGAAAGCGCGCTTGTATATAACGTGTTTACAGCTTGCGCGCGTATAATTGACGTGTGAGCCCGTCCCCCGCCGCGCCCCCGCTCTCTTTCCCCTCCCCTCTCCCCCTCGCCTCCACGCACGCATGGTGCAGGGTCGCTCGATAAGTTCTACACCCTTCAGTTCTATCGCGACAGTAGCAACCTTGTACTGCTTCAATTTATCGAATTATAGTAGTAAAATTAAATCATAGATATACTGTAATGAATGCTCACAGATAGTAGAGACTCAGAAAAAGCATCCATGACGGAGTGTGAGAGCCGCTGCATTTGAACAGCGAGAATCATCATGGCCAACAGTTTGTCTACATATAAGCACACAAAATGTACTTATCGATTCGAAGACTCACGATTTCAGAGAGATTCAAAGATGCTCGTAAACATTCGTCAGTTCTCCCTTGAACTATAAGAACACTGCTACGGCAAACCACAAGAGAAGGAAGTGAAAACTGATGCAAAAGTTTAAGAAGAAAACAACAGATATCTAGAGAGAGAAGTTTGCCATTCTGTGAACAAGAGAGGAAAAATGAGTGAGGGCGCAGGAAGGGGAAGGAAATGTAGCAAAAAGGTGGCAGTGGAAGGCGAGGAGATTTAAAAAGTGAGAAGTGAGCTTAAGAAGAGATAGGTGAAATTAGAAAAAAGAAGCTCAATTACGCGACTGTTTAATAGTGTGAGATCCACTTGACTAAAACGATGTACTCTATCGAAAAAATGAGCCACAGCGTGACGAAATATTTTGTGTAGATGGAGTCCTCAAAAGACTTTGATCTCCTGTTAAGTATGGTTATTCCCCTTCATTTGCCTGTTGATGCTTTCCTCCTTATGTCGTCAAAATGCATCCGTTGTAGGCCCATTTCGCTGCTGACCCAGCGCTCTCTTTTTACAGAGAAAGGATCCAAATGGTTTGTTGAAACCGCAGATCATGGTCAAGGCAATGTTGAGAAAGTGCTACGTAATGTGGATGCAATTGGCATCGGTTTAAACCTTTATCTTCTTTTTCGGGTTGTTATGAAATATTCATGGTTGCAAACTAAAAAAAATTGTCCTCCAAAACGCCACACGCTCTCTCGCGCTTTCAGCAGACGCGTCATACATCGCATCCCTATAAAACGCAATCTGGAAAATGCTTGGAATATTATCGTGGAAGCTCGCGGACAAATTGTTCACGACAAAAAGGC
>JAWZYV010002240.1:0-15608 GCA_038373885.1 Cheiracanthium punctorium
TTTCTCATTTAGCATAAAAGCATTCGCAAATGTTTGAAAAAATCAGTAGTTTTAAGACATTTAAAATATGTCGGAAATCTGAATTTCTTCGGTGCACAGGTTATTCAGGCTTCAGCAGATTATGGAGAAAATCTTAGTGTTAGCTGGCTCTTTTTATTGATAGAAGTCTAAAATAAAAGAATGGATAATGTTTTGAGATCTACAGAGAAAAACAATAAGAAAGTTACTTGATAGTATAATAGTCCCTAAAGACGTTTTTGTTTCGTATAATACATGACTGCATGCTTCTTTTTATAGATCTGTTTATTTAGTATATAGGTTTAGTTATAGGTTTCTTTCTGTCTAGTTTATAGGTTATAATATTACTAGCTGCGTGCCCGTTCTCCGCACGGTAGGGAACGAAACTTTTTCTTACTTGTATAGTTCGAATTGATCCCAGTGATTTGGAATCTAAAAATAAGCAAATGATTTGACTCTTGGCGTAACGTTACTCATTAGTTATTTGTAATGTTAGTATAAGTACTGACCTGAGACCCTTGTTAATATTATGACGCAAAAAACTATGCCGGTGTCAATCGCGATTAGAAAAGAAAAGCGTGACGGTTTGCAGTGAAAATTCCTAATTTTCAAATCGTCTCATTTCTACACCATACTCTTTTTTAGATTTAATCTATGCCACTAATACTTAAATACTACATGATGAGGAGAAACGTTTTATTTTATAATTAAATAGTTGTGTACCCACTCGTCACAAGGCAAGAAGAGAACATTTTCCTAAAATGTGATCATGACTGCCTGTAACAAAACAGAATCTCCAAGAAAAAAAAATGGGAATCACTTTTCTGTTGAAACTACCGCGGGATATATTAACGCGACGTAGAATTACCTACTTAATGTTTAGTTAGCTGTGCTGTAAGACGGCTGTTGAAAAACGAACTGAGCACTTTGAGTTTCACGAAATATTTATTAATGCGGTATATGATGGTTTGCCCTAGTATATCTACTATTATTTATACTATCTTCTACTGATACCAATACTATATGATTTCGCTTTTTCCTCTTTAATGCTAAATTTAAAGAAACGGTTTAGATATTTGCCACGAATGTAGTCTTTTATTCTTTGGTCATTCTTTGTAATTTACGCATTAGCAAAAACGATAATCATTTCACTTTATGGCTGCCATTAAAACAGCTCTCCAAACATTTTTATGCAGAATTCTTGTCAGATTGGCGTATTTAGCACCGTAAAATATTTCCAGCGATTCAAAAACGTGTCCCGTTTAAAAATTATATCGAAAATAATGCTGGATAATTCCTTGTTGAAAAAAACAGCATTCAATTCTTTTTCTGGCAACGTAATATAAAATAGGGAATTATTTCGTGCGTGGAGTATGTTTTGTTTGTGAGCTCGTTATTCTGATTGAGTTTCGAAAGGGGTTTTAAACTCGTTACATCAGAATGACGTAGATTTCACATGTGGAAACTCAGTTATTTTAAAGTCATTTTATTTATGTTTTCAAATGGCAATTTTATTCAATGTTACTGTTTCCAAGACAACCATAGCGGAAGATATCATACCGGAATCTTGAAACAGCTGCTATGAATTCAAAATCCTTCTTTACATAAAAATTCGCAAAAAATCTCCTAATTTATATTTTTCCTCCGTTCTTCTTTTAAAAGTGATAGAATTGTATGCTCCGTCTTTTGCCGAAATATAAAAAAGTTATGACAGATAGAATGAAAGATGCAACAGTTATAAAATTATTTTACGCAAACGTCGTCAAAAGAGAAATTCTTTTTAAAAATTCCCAAAAATCGGCAAAATATGTTACATAGTCAAAACAAACTGTTTTCGAAAGAAATTTTTTTCCTCTATACGATGATGCAAACATCGTTTTACTGCGAGTGCAATTACCGGCGTTATTACGTATTATGCAAGAAAAATCGCTAAAAATCGGACAAAACATAAAATAAAACATTTTCTAATTCGAATTTCGAAAAAATCGCTCAGTGGCGTATTAGGATCTGTTCTAGTGAAGCCATACTCAAAATTTGGTAGGTCTGCGACCAACCGTCTTGGCGCAATGCGATCGAGAGACGCTCGCAAGCACATCGGTCGGTGGTCACAAACCTACCTACATAGCTACATACAATGTTTACTCTCGGATTTTATTATATATAAGATAAGATAAGATAAGATAAGATGATTGTAGATTTAAATTTTCCTTAAACGTTATTAAAAACATAACAAAAAAACAAAACAAAATCACAGATATTTCTGTAATTTTTTTTTTTTTTATCAAGTATTAAAATCAGAAGTAAATATTTTCCGTTGAGATCATTAAATAGAAAATTTTTAAAGGACAGTTTTTTGGCTGGAGATTGTTGTGAGAAATCAGCTGTGTCAGACCTGCTGTGTCACCCTTTTTTGACGACAGCTGGCTGTGCGGCACAGCCATTTGCGTCAAAAAAGGATCTCTAGATCTGTGGCACGCGATGAACGTTTCGATCGTCCGCCATCTTGCTGGTAGTTAAGTCGAGAGATGGCAACGGATGCCCTTTTTTCAGCATTGGGCAATCTATCTAGCTCTCCTCGCATTCTTCCCTTTTTCAGCAGATGTCAGTGCTGTTAAAAATAATCGTGACAATTTTTTTACGGAAAATGACGTTCTAAAAAGTTAAGGATTCTCGTGGAGCTACGTCACCTGCAACTATTTTTGTAGAAATAAACTCTATTCTTCGTGACTGGCAACAGTCAAAACGTCGGAGTTTGGTGTTCCCAGATCGGGAACACTGCGCGTTTAAGGGTTAAATGGATCGATGGCAACGGTTGCTTTTTTTTCGCGTTGGGTAGTCCATCCAGTTGGTCTTCTTTATTGACATGAAAATACTTGCGTTTCAAAGAGTTAAATGGTTGCGTTTCAAAGAGTCTGTTGCGTTCATAACGATATTTTAAAAAGGGTCAACGCAGAATGCATAAACAACAACTCACATTAAACTTTCGGATTCTTATATGCACAGGTAAACTGCACAGGTTCGAATCTTTTGATCCGCGCCCCCAGAAACTCACCATCATCACTTTAGGACCGTAGCTTCCCCGTGGTTCCGATCGGAGAAAATTCCAAAGGCAACGAGAAATGCATCGCTCTCTATCTGGTTTGGAATCATGCGCAATTCATACGTCAGATTTCACTGCTGGATGCATGAGCAGGTTACGACATCAGAAAACGTCATAATTATCTGATCGCGGTATGTGCTAATGTAGAGGGTCATACAAATATACAGTTTGACACAGATTTTGCCCTCTTCGAAGTGATGTTGAATGTTCGCGAAGAACATAAAAATTTATGTTCTTAAGTGTTATTTAAAAAATTTTATGAAATTTGTGAACATTTTACTTAATCGCGTCAAGTCCAGAGAAGATCAGTGAGTTAGTGGACCGCTATAAAATTATTTATAAAAGGGTCCAGGCGAAATATGTCTGTAGTCCATGGGGGTTAGCCTTAATACAGTATTTCGAAAAAATCATGCAATTTTGGTGCATAAATACAAATAAACAAATATGGCCATTCGCTTCAAAATTTTTAGAATGTCTCTTTAGAAGCTAAACTGCACACTGTAATAAACGATAAACCTGTATCAGTTGCACAGGAAAATTGAATAGGATGTGCCCTCTTCGAAAATTTTTGCTGTGCAATTTCATGTTGAAGAATTTTTTCTGAAAGGGGTATAGAAGTCACCGTTGTTTTCCATTTACACTCATGTCCATAAATTAAGGATAATGAAGTTCAGGCAAAGAAAGAGAAAGAAGCAAAACAAATTTGACTTATTTGTAAAGTCTATTTATTAAACAAAAAGTAAAGAGCAAAAAAGATGCTATATGTTTGACATAATTAATAAAAATTGCAAGTTTTACTCCCTTGACCAAATTTCAAAAAAGAACCTATTTACAAAAAACAGTATAACATGGTTAGTAGGATGGTTAATACGGAGTATGTCTCCCGGACGATGCAATACAGGCCTGACAACGCCTAGGCATGCTGAGTATCAAATGATCAATCTGATCTTGGGGAATATTACACCACTCATCAAGCAATGCACTCCGAAGTTCCGGTAGACAGGTGGGAGGGGGTTGACGGGCTGCAATTCGTCGGCCAAGCATATCCCACACATGCTCTATTGGATTCAAGTCCGGTGAGTATGCTGGCCAATGCATACGGGTGATATCCTCCGATTGAAGGCATTCGTCTACAATGTTTGCACGGTGAGGACGGGCGTTGTCATCCATAAACACAAATTCAGCACCCATGGCGCCCCGAAACAAACGTACAGGTTGTTCCAGAATGACATCCCGATAGATGTGGCCTGTCATCGTTACACTCTGAACATGCAGGTCAGTTCTGGAACCAAGAATAATTCCTCCCCAAACGAGCCATCCTGCACCACCGTAACGGTGTCTTTCAATGGTGTTCTCTTGGTGGTAACGGGTACCTGGCGCTCTCCAGATGAATGTCCGGCGAGAATCAGACTCCAAACTAAACCGGGACTCGTCGGAAAACATCACACAAGACCACTGTTGCGGTGCTCTCTACTCCAGGTTAATCGCAGGCGACAGTGAGTTGCGGTAAGTGGAACACATCTGACAGGCCTACGAGCATATAGACCAATGTGCCCCAAACGTCTGTACACGGTCTGCCTTGAAACTGTCGTACCGGTAGCTGAAGAGAGCTGACGAGACAGGTCTGATGCTGTACTCCGTCTGTTTCTCTTTTGGCAGTAACTGCCAAATAGCGGTCCTCATTCGGCGTTGTAACTCGGGGCGACCTGTGCTGTAACGTCTACTCACATTACCATCATCTTGGAATCGTTGCCAAAGCCTGGAGATGACACTCTGGGCGATTCCAAGTTCCTCGGATACTTCCAGCTGGGTACGTCCACATTCCAGTCGTCCGATAATTCTGCCACGTAAACATCATCCAAATGCCTCCTTTGTGCCATAACTATGCGGTTTTTGCACTGAAAGGCTTTCACAGCGCTTGTGAACAATTTTACTTCTTTGCCACCATTCCTTATATACCCCTCTCTTACACTCTCGTCATTGTGACGTACCATCCACGCCATCTGGTGGTTTCCTGTAATTTGCATATCCTTCTTCAAGATGTGTGTGATCATTCCACAGGTGAAATTTTTATTTTAGAGATCAATTTCTGTGTGATTCTGAATTATCCTTAATTTATGGACATGAGTGTATAACGATGGGTAATATGGACTGAAAAGAACCATCTTGAATTTTGTCGAGTCCCTGGTAGGATTAGTTTATTTTAATTTGTGTAAGTAAACTAATTAATTAGTTTATTTACACAACTAAACCTTGTCTACACTGTCTACCATAGACAGTGAGACGAATTTTGTTTCTTCGAAGTACACCCAAACATTGGAAGCGAACAAATACTTAAGGAAACATGCTTTTTTTAAAGTACTTAAATTGCAACAAAAAGGGCTCCCTTTTTAAAAACATCGAAGTATGAAAATGGAAAGAGAAACAAATATGTTACATGATTAAATCTGCTTTCGTGATTTCTCCAAAAACGCTACTTGCCTTAAAATCTTGAATGCTGTGCCCACAGGATATCATTCCTGTTCGTATGGTCGACCCCCTCTCAAGAATACGTCTCCAAGGGATGGTAAGTCCGATTCAGCTCTGCAAGAAAATTCCGTTACATGTTAACTGACCACTCAAAACTCTATGTCTTTAGATGTTCGTTATTCGTAAATATAACAGATAGACTTCATTATCAAGGCATTAAAATTCGAATAAAATAATGGGGAACGCATTTTTGCAGTATATTGCACATCAGAACTGAAGTCAGCATTTAAAAATGTAAGTGCAGTAATACCTCGACGTACGCGAACCCGAAGTTACGCGGTTTTCAAATCTCACCGATTCGTCTTTTGCTTGATGACTTCTATATCAAAATAACTCCAGTTTACGGTTTTAATCATATCATTTGACGTATACATATGTATTATCTAAGATTTTAATGAAATTCTTATTGTAAATTAATGTTAAGTCTCCGAACCCAATTAAAAATACTTTTTATGTACATATTTGTATGCGAAGTCCTACCTACAGTTAGTTGAATTCGACTTGCGCGGTAATCGCTCGGTCCCACCTTCTGCGTAAGTTCGAGGTATTACTACACACAATCTTCTTGAGAGTAAGAAGTTAGGAATTTACGGCTTGATAAAATGAATATGGGCTTTTTCCAAAATATTTTGGGTAAGAAGAGTTCATTTTTATACTCTCAGGAATAGATTATGAATGGATCATTTTCAGAATTCGGTGCCATTTGCTGTCCACGTGTAAAATATTTTTTTACAAGGTATAAGAAAATTTAAATGATTTTTGTTTTTGTCATGCTTTTATCAAAAAGTTCCCAGTACCGAAACAATAGATTAAAAAACATACTATTTAATAATTAAAAAAAAAATAAATGCGTAGAGAAGATACTGAAATATTGCTGTCTGAATTCATAGAACATAAAACGTGTTATGCAGAATTACTTCCCCAAAACTAAAATTTCTGCCCTGACATGCTTTAAAATTGTGAGAGTTTAAATTACATTATGAAAAGTTTTTTTTAAAGGTTTTAAGAAAAATACAAGACTTTTGATAATTAAATATAGCTATCCGGACATTGATGTCATGTCTGTTAGCATTTTTCAACTTTTTAAACAACAAATTGAATTTTGAGGATAGTAACATCTGTTTACCATTAGAACGTGGTCGGAAAAGAAATATAAACATACTACTTGAGTTTTTGGCATTTCACTGAAAAAGCAAAAGCCTATTTGGGATAAGTATTTTTATTGCATGACATGTCCTTACCTTAATTAATCGTATTAAATATGTTTATTTGTTTGTTGATTCAATTTATTAATTTAGATCATCTAATATTTATTCAGAAGTCTATACTTAGTTTTTTGTTTGGCTCTTTTTATGTTCTTGAGGAATTATTTATTAAAAATATGAAAAATATTTTTAAATGGGAAAGACTACATTATACGGACAAAGAAGTCTATACTTATGTAATATATCACTTTGCATTATTTTGTGCTAAGCATAAATGTACAAATTTCAAAGAAAATGCACGTTAACACACATGACAAATTTCATCAAGTCTAACAATGGAAAAATCTTAAATAAATAAATAAATAAAAGAAAAAATGCACGAATAACACTCAAATAATGTTCAGAAACAAGGTATATTTTATAATATAAAAAAAAATACTTATATTTTGAAATTTTATTTTTGCTTTGTAAGTTTCCAAACGGGGCACCCAATTTTGAAAATGACCCGTATAGCCCCATGAAATGGGCTCTCATTTCACTCTTTATTGGTGGCTGGTATTAATTGTGTTTTAGGGTGTAAGGAACGTGCTCCAGTCTCCCAATGTATTTTAAATATAAAAAAATCTGAAAAAATAAATTACCATAAATATTTGCATTAACTGAAAACTTAGCCCAGACATAAATTCAATGCTCCACGCACGGTTATCCTAATACATAGTTTAGCTGACCACTGGCTGGCTCACTGACTCTGGAACGCTTCTGATTCTAACACTCCAATACAAAACTTTTTCCGCCATTACAACAAAAATAAATAAATAAGTAAATAAAATGTTATGCAGGAAAAGCGTGATAAAATTCACACCGTTTAATGCGATCGACTTAAAAATTTTCATAATTATGTAAATATGAAAACCGCAGCGGTGTTTTTGTTTTACTAAACAGAGATTCTACGTGATTTTTTTTTTCATTTTTTAATTTCTTGCCAGACAGATTTTCCTAAAATTTTTTCCTACACCATTTTTTTTTATTGAAGTGTTAACTACAAAATTGAAGTGTTTCCTACAACATTTTTTTAATTGAAGTCTAAAATATGGTTACTCTGCATGTATGGAGATTGTTCATGAAGTATGCCGTGGAAAGAAAGTATAAAAGATGCAGGCAGATTGAAGGGAGGGGGAGAGGGGCTTACGAAGGCGGAGATTTCTTTTACCAAAATAAAATCTCTTTGTTAGAAATTCTGTCTTTAAATTCTACGCTGAATTTCCTCGCTTAAAATTTGTTTTCTGGCTATGAGCCCGTCGAGCCTGTTAGAACTCAACAAACAAATATTTTTTAAAGTAAAAAATATGTTTAAAAAGTAATTCTTCATGCTCCAAACAAAAATTACTCAAAATAGGATATTGGTGCATTTGGTTAAGATAGCAGACTGCCAAAAACTGAGGAACTTTCGCTTAAAAAAACATTGAACTCCATAATTAATTATTATCAGTTAGAGGTGTCACCATGTTCTACTTGGAATATAGCAGAGCTCGCAAAATACACCCATTGTTTATTAGACCTAATTAAGAAACAGGACTAATACTTGAAAATTTGTTTGAATGATACATGACACACCCAGCATATTATACGATGGACAAAATTTCAGACTTTCATCATAAAAAAGCTCAGTGAAATGTTTAAACATGGTTGGTAAGGGCCTATAGAATACCAATAATAGTAAAAGTGTATGTGTGCATGCAATCATTAAATTTTTTTTTTTTTTTTTTTTTTTTCATAATTTGGGTACAGCTCCTGAAACGCCACCTTCCGATGTGATTTTTTTTTTTTTAAGAGCTTGTGGAAAGTAATTTAAGTCAGCACAGATTTATTTTTATATCTCTGAGCCTTTTTAAGGCTAATTTTATAGTAAAAATCATATAATAAAAATATAAGGGCATTTTACTAATTAGGAATTTTGTCTCAGCATGGCATAGTGGTTATGTCACCGGAAATGGTAGGCGGACGAAGTGTGAAGGTTCCGGGTTAGGGTCCCATCGCGCGTCCGTCGACCTAACCGTTCCGAGTTTTCGGTGGTTTTCCCCGAAACTGAGCGTAAATACGTGTTAGGACCCCTTAAAAAGACCCCCACGGAGAGCACCCCACCCGTAGGCCTAGATCATTCGTGCAGGTACTTTGGACTTAACCCCACAGCACTAATTAGGAATTTTTATCGTAAAGGGAATTATAAAAATTAAAATTTATTTAGATTTAATTTCCAAGAATTTTTAATCAACACCATACAATGCTGAACTTTCTTTTGAGTATCTTTGTAATTTATTTTATGGGACTATCACCAATATTTAAGGAATAAATGTCTAGGTCAGTGTTTTGGGGACAGCTTGCATACATGCATGCGTTCATGTGTGTGAATGAATGTAATACCCTATGGAGATTCGCCGGTTCATCACCGAGACCTGATTACAGTCTTTAACGAGTCGAGCTATTGCAAACCTGTAGACACTGAAGTACGGCACTTACGAGGCGGCCCTTTCGCAGACACCCTTGCATCGTCCATTCGCGCACTTTTTCGTGCAGCGTCGTGCGTCCGACGTGCTCATGTTGCAGCTGAGTACGATGAGGACGAGGAAGAGTCCAACAACGAAACCTGAATGGGAACGCATGGCTAACTTTTCGAGCTGAAAGAGACAGAAAAGAAAATAAACAGGAGTTGTTTCATGGATAAAAATACAGACGAACCCCGCTTAATGGAAAATCGGGTAAAGGAATATCGTGCTTATTGTAATAAATTTTCAATGTACTAAACGGTAATAATGAGTGAATATGATCCCGGATAATGGAATATCCCGCTTTTTAGAATAAATTTTCGCATCAAATTGGCTATTCCATTAAGCGGGTTCGACTGCACATGTAAAGTCGAACTTGCTTATAACGTCATCGAATGGACCGAGATATTATGGAAGATTTTTTTAAATGTCTACTATGTTATCAAATTTTTCGTAGCAGAATTTCCCGACATATGGCTCTGCTGTATTAAATAGTTACCTTATGTTGTCATTAATTTTTTCTGTGGCCGTCAACTGCACTTGAATGATTCTTTTTTGGAAGAAAAGAAATGGATTAAAGTATTAAGGTGAGAAACTTTTTATTCATCGTCCACTATGTTATCTTCTTTATTTTAAACTGTTATGCCTTTAAGATTAAAGTTAAATGTTGTTTTAAAGCCTTGTGGACCTTGATGATAACGATATAAAAGACACGCCTAAACAGAATAAACGAAACAAGTAAACCCTAAGTAATGAATTATTTCATCCACAAATTATTAAGAGTTTCACTATTGCCAGCAAAGCAGAACATTCACCATACGACGATTGTGCTGAAATAGAGTGAATTATAATCTCAATATATTTTACTAATTTTAATAACCAACTCAATACTTCATAACACTTCTTACTATTGTGAACAAAAACAGAAAATTCAGTTGACAAATTAAGAAAACTTTAACAGGGATAAGTCATGTATTGTTTCCATTTAATTTTCAATAGAATAACTTAAAATAGAAGCCAGCGATTGCTGCTGACCGTGATGCAGTAGATAAACTATTAGATAACATTTTTTTAGAAAGAAGTATCTTAAATAAATTACCCTGTATTTTTAAAACTGTGAGAAACAACAACCATACAGAAAGGGAAAATCAGTTACTTGATATTCTACATCAGATGCTCTTTTAACACATTTGTGCCTGGAAGTTTTTGCGACTTTATTCAATTTTTACTGATAACAGAAATAATAGATAAATTTCTGATGTCAACTTCTTGAACAAGGGATGATTTCTTTTAAAATCACTATGCATAAAAATCGAAATATCAACATCCTACTGGGTCATGTTAATATATTTTGTAGAGTTGAGGCTCAATACTCATGAATAAAGGCTAGGAAAAATAAATAACGTTTTCGACTAATAGGGAAAATGCCGTCCCAAAAAAGGGACACCAGGCATAAATGGGTTAAAAGATGAATTTGTGATATGATACTGCGAGAAAAACAACTTACCTTACTGGTCAAAAATGAAAATGGATGAGGGTCCGTACAAACTTTCTCCCTTTTATACCTAAACGAGGATCGCAGGTGACATTATTTTGTCAGCTATTTTAAGGAAACTTTTACTAGCACAATTAACTCTTCATTTTCTGTCCTTATTTTCAAATATCATGCATGAATCAGCGTGTTGAATGTTTGCATGAATTGAAAAAGTAAACGAAAAATCTATATCTGGAAATATTTAAACATAAATAATTTCATTTCTTTGGCACATTTTAAAGAATAATTGTATTGAGAAATATCCCAGATTTTTGGTTTCTGTTATGTCATTCAAATAAAACAACGGGTGCCTTTTTTTCAGTACCATATGGCTTGTATCTATAATCTACACTGGCCTCCAAAAATTAAAGTACAAACCGGTTTTTGAGCCTAATTTGCAAATGAAGGAATCTAGAAACACCAAATTTGGATGACACGTGCATAAACCAGATACGTATTGACTTCAAGATAGAAGTGTAGATAAGAAAAACACAAAAATGATTTACAACAAAAAAAGCAATCTCGATGGAAAAGTCCATTCTTGGAAGAAATGATATATCACAGTTTTATGTGGTAAAATGCCGTAAAAACACAACAAAAATGA
Organism: Cheiracanthium punctorium; assembly: GCA_038373885.1. Taxonomy (NCBI): domain Eukaryota; kingdom Metazoa; phylum Arthropoda; class Arachnida; order Araneae; family Cheiracanthiidae; genus Cheiracanthium; species Cheiracanthium punctorium. The sequence goes on from JAWZYV010002240.1 coordinate 11,534, forward strand.
GTTTTAATAAGGGATATACCCACCCCTAGCTTGAAGGCATTGGCGGCATCGGCTTTCCATATTGTCAAATATGTTGTCGGTTATCAAAATGGGAAGCGAAGACCAGACACGGAGTAAGCTATCGTATACATTTTGAGAATGCGAAAATAAGTAAGGTCTGGGGGCCCTGGAATCTTGATCTAAATGCTTTGTGGTCGAATTTCGACCACTGGCACACAACTAGTGTGTATAAATTGGCGCTAAAATGAGATTTTTTACTTCCTTGTACGTAGTATAAGGAAATAATGTGATCCCGAAAAATTTTGGGGGCCAAATTTCGACACAAAAATCCGATTTTGACTACCTCTAAATTTAAATTTAAGAATTTTTTCGATGCATCTCATCGTAGGCTAGCATGCACGATCATATTAACTCGTCTGCAACTCATTTTGACCAGCGGCGAGTTTATTGTGGTCAGTTTTTCCATGCCGTCTGTACGTACGTACGTATGTATGTAACTCGCATATCTCAAAAACTATGGGTCGTAGAATGTTGAGATTTGATATTTAGGATTGTTCTATGATCTAGTTGTGCACTTCCCCTTTTGGTCGTAATCGAATGAATAGTTTATGTACAGGACCGCCCAAAAGATTCGAAATACATTACGCTCTATGGGCCGAAATTCATTAAACTCGCATATCTCAAAAACTATTAGGCGTAGAATGTCGAAACTTCATATTTTTGGATAGTTGTAACATCTAGTTGTGCACCTCCCCTTTTGGTTCCATTCGATTGGATAGTTTATCTACAGGACCGCCCAAAACATTCGAAATACATTACGCTCAATGGGCCGAAATTCATTAAACTCGTATATCTCAAAAACTATTAGGCGTAGAATGTTGAAACTTTATATTTAGGAACGTTGTAACATCTAGTTTGCACCTCCCCTTTCGGTTCCATTCGACTGGATAGTTTATCTACAGAACCGCCTAAAAGATTCGAAATACATTACGCTCTATGGTCCGAAATTCATCAAAGCGTTTTTTAGAGGTATTGGGCTATTTCAAACGACTCAGAAGTGATATATGCTGTAAAGAGTTAGAAAATGAATTTCTCCATTAAAAAAAAGTGTCTTTTATCATTTACAGTTCTGCTACAGGAACACTCAAAAGATTTCCAATACATTACGGTCAATGGCAATTTTTAGGAGATTCATCCATTTCAAGCACAATACCGTCCTACCACATCAGTTAGGTAATGGTCCGACCAAGGTCACGTGCCTCCCTCAAGAACTATGCCAAAAGTCGCCAAGCTTGGCGACTTTTTTGTGTACGTGTGTGCATATTTAACTCTCAAATCTCAAAAACTATTATGAAATTTCATATATAAGATTGTTGTAACATCTAGTTGTGCATCTCGATTTTTGGTTAAAATCTACTGGAGAGTTTATTTACAGGACCACCGAAAAGAATTTCAGTACTTTAATGTCTATGGACATCTTCAATATAATACAACTGTAGACAGTCATTGTTTGGTCCACGGCCAAAATCTCGCCGTCTGTCCTCGACCTTGGCGAGTTTTTGCCGAAATGTCGCCAAATTTGGCGATAGTCAGTCATTTGTTTCCATGCCCAAAGTATCGCCATTTGTCATCGTTCTTGGCGAGTTTTGGCGAAATATCGCCAAATTTGGCGATAATCTGTCATTGTTGGTCCATTCTTAATATCTCGCCAAATGTCGTCGACATTGACGAGTTTCGCCGAAATATCGCCAAATTTGGCGCCAAAAATTATTTCGTATTTTGTGTAACTCTAAAACTTTAACCCGTAGAATTTTGAACTTTTGTATTTAGAACTACTCTCTTAATAATCAAGAGTGAAAAACCAGTGCTGAGGAGTGATATATCACCCTACCTTCGTGACAAAAATCAGCCAACCTCCATAGAGTGAGAAATCACTATTCTGAAGAGTGACATTTCTGACTCTGGACTAGGAGTGAGAATTCAAAAACTCACTCCGGGAAAGAGTGCCTCACTCTAAGGAAAGGGTGACAGCACGCCATCCCTTAAAGAGTGGAGCGCTCTGATCAAGAGTGAGCTATGACCCTTTTTAAGAGTGACCGCCACTTTTTATAGGGTGATTATTCGAGACCGTATCCAGGGGTCCGGACCCTCCCCCCTCCCAAAAAAATTGATTTTTGTTAATAAAATAATAATAATGACGTCTTTTTGTGAAAAATTCTGCCTTTTCCACGGTTTGGACCCTGCCTGAAATTTTTGTCTGGGTACGGCCCTGGATTTATTCCTTGCATATGCCTTGCTTCTGGCTATCACTATTTTAGGGAAATTAAAATAATTCCTTATAAATATATATAATATATATATATATATATACTATGAATGTATCTGGTAACAGCATTGATTATTATTATTTTTTAAATATTTGGCAAATATTAAAAGATATTTTCTATATAGCATCAATACTTATCCAATCGTGTGAATTCATTGAAAATAAAATCCAATATTATAAATTTAATATTTTGCCCATTTGAAGTCAAATTTTAATACTATTGAATCTAAAAGTATTTGAAATTTATCAATAATATTGAGTGTATATAAGAAATATTTCCAATATTATTAAGTACTAATTACTTTTAATTATTAAAATTTACATATATGTGAATACTTTGAGAGTAAAGACCACTTCCAGTATTGGTAAAAACTAGAGTTTAGCCCTGATATATGCTCAAAATGTTATTATTATTTGTAAAATTTTAATTAACATATGAAGTGTGTATTGAAATATTAATTATATATATTGAGAATATTTCTGAAGTAATCTCACTACCAATGAACTTTTAAATATTAACTCAATATTGTGAAAACATTGATATCAAAAGCCAGTAATTGTACAAAGTAGTAAGTGAACACATTGAGAATAAACACAGTTTCCAATATTGGTAAATAAAATTCCAATATTGGTAAAAATTAACATTTAGGTCTGATAAATTCTCAAAATAACATTATACTTTCAGTATGACTATACTAATACCTTTGTCTACTGAATTTAACATACAAAAAAATATATTCTTAATATAGGGTTGTATTGGAAATATTTTTGAAGTAGTCCTCAATTGATAAATTTTTTAATGTTAACTCAATATTGTTAAAAGAAATTGAAAACAAAGATCAACTGTAACTTCGTCAAATGTATCAAATGTAACTTCGTACAAAGTAGCAAAGTTAATATTTGCCTCAGATATATTTAAAATGCATTTATAGTATTTGATATACATTGGAAATATATTCAATATGGATAAGTAATTACTTTAACATAACTTTATACCATTTTTAATTTTTTTGGTTAATATTTACTCAATATTACACTGGGAATAAAGCTAGTATTGGTAAAAAGTAGAAAGTTGATATTTAACCATTATATTGTAAAAATTATAAAACTTTGCTGCTATTGAATTTAAATTAAATATATTTAAAATGTATCTGCAATATCGAACGCCTTGAAAATATTCTTCATATCGTACAAGTAAATATTTTTGCCGCATTTACCCCCCCCCCCCCAAGTTTGCTTATAGGCAATCTTTAATACATCATAGCTGGATATTGGGTATATCTATTAGAAGTCCAACATAAAATAGATTTCTCTATTAGAAATTTGAGGTGTGATCTCTCCTAATGAGTAAATAACACCTATAATATACAGGTCTATAAGAGATCTGTATATATGTAGCATATATATAATAATTAAACTTCCAGAAGATCTCAAATATCCCAAAACATCTGGACATCCACCCCATAACAGCTGGAAAATAAATTTTACGTAGCTCAATGGTACAAGTAATATCTGACCCCATGCATTTTGTAAATTCTTGCTTTCATTCCAGTGAGTGAAATGTGGACTGTTGACACAGAACATACAGTATTTAAAATAACAGCCTATTCTGAAATTAAAACAGATTAAGAAGGAGTACAGAGTTTCATTTTAATAATCAGATGAATGGCATCACTAAAGGTACCCCAAGAGTTCCACATGGTTACTAAAACAAACCTCCATAACCTCTAGATCTATTTAGTTACAGAA